>OV884009.1:39787397-40387397 GCA_930367205.1 Acanthosoma haemorrhoidale | reverse complement strand
GAAAAGAATGCTACAAACCTCTGGAGCAAGTAGTAGCAACATCCAGCAGCACATCAACCAATTTCTTCTCCAATATCACAAATCTCCACATCAAACAACTGGCCAACCTCCATCACTTCTTTTCCTCGGAAGAACCATTAAATCAAGGATTGACCTTGTTAAACCTGATCTCAAGAGCAGGATGACTGATAGACAATTGAAAATAATTCTGCAAATTTCCGACATTTCTCAGCAGGAGATACAATAATGTTTCGATCTTACAGTGACAAGTCAGACAAATGGATTCCAGGAGTCATCGTCACCAAACTAGGAGATCTACATTATGAAGTTGACTCCAATGGAAACTGTCTTAAGAGGCATGTTGACCAGATCATCCCTCGAGGCATGGATATCAACTCTCAGGGACCTACCAGTAGCAACCAGCATCCTCCAACAACTTCTAGCGAGAAGAGGTGTGTTCGTATATCTGGTAGCCCTACTCCAACGGCTTCGCCTGTCTTCCGGGATCCTACTTCTGCACCTCCTGTGACACTAATTAACCAGCCCAGATCAAGGGAAGACTCCTACCAAGCTACTCCTACCAGTACAGTACTGACCCTTCAATCCAGCCTGCCGCCACTCCATCAACCCCTGGTTCTCCAGTCTCAGAGGTAACCCCACCTAATGCTCCTAGACAAAGATCCACGCCACGTCAACCTAAGGGAACCAGGGAAAATCCCGGACGCTATCCTGTCCGCAACAGGAAGCCTAAAAGAGTCTTCTCACCTTCCACGTAGAAGTGAAGTGAAAGTGTTATCTTAGTGAAGTGAATATCTTATAAACAGTTTGACGAACAATTAAGAAGTTAGTTTATTATTATTTCTTTTAACATGCGCGTAGGATTGTCATGTATGACATCATTCTGCCAACAAGGTTCATCCTTGTTTGATAACCTCAGGTGTAACCTGCTTATTATTGTTATCATTATGCATTCTGTTGTGGTGTTGTTCGAGAGTTCCAAATACATTTATTCATAGTATTTTCAGTGTTCCTGAGTACTCAATTCAAATACACAATAGTAATTATTATGTATCTATATATTATTTCTTTATTTAGTTGGAATTCATCAATATGACCTCTTATGTTTTTCTTGTAGATTGTGTTGAAAAAAGAAGAGATGGGTTGTAACCCAAATAGTGAAATGATAAAAACTATTGTATGTTTTAGTTAAAATAAGGTAAATGTATTTATTATTATCATTATATTTTAGGAAGTGATTTTTTCTGTTGAAAAAAAGAGTATAGAAATAGTGTCATGGACCTCAGATGTGAACCCAGGTAGTGCAAGATAAGTGACTAAGGTTTGAAAAGGGCAGTAAAAGGAGTAAGGGTGTGATGAGAATTTGAGGAAAATTAAAACAAACAACAATATCGTTATAATATATTTTCTTTGACTTGGGAGTTGGCCTGTGCTTTTAAATTTTAATTAATTTGAATACATTCAAGTATAACAGTAACTTCTCAAAATTAAGTGTACATACATTATTTTTTTATACAATCATTTGTTTTAAGTAGAATAGGGTTATCTTGTTATCAAAACGCTAAAGGGTTTAGGAAAAAAATACTGCTTTTCTCAAAGAATGTCATGCATTGAAACTTTCATATTATAGCATTTCCAGAAAATTCTTAATGATAATATACTGAACTCACAAGCTTTTGATTGCTGTTAAGTTATGTTGTTTAAAGAGCTGTCAGATAGTGTTGTATATTTAAATTTCCCTGGAGGGAACTCATTGCCATAAGAGCTTCTATACAATTGACTCTATTATATCTATCTATGTGGAGATGGTGTTTTTTAAGGCTTTTTTTAAAGTATGAAATTGATACTTTTTGTTGTTTATATTCATCTTAATTCAACACAAAAAATTATTTTATTATTTAGATATTTGATGTGCTACTAAGATAAACTAAGCAAATTTTCATGAAAATTTCTCTTCGGTATGTCACAATGTTGACACTTTAGTCCCTGATAACGTCATCAGCTCTGACTTCTTACCTACTTACCAATCTGTGTGAATACACTCTTGAGAGTGATGTTAACTTTTATGATCTCTTCCCGGTGGTCATTCATCCTTCTATTAAAAATGGTGTTTTTTTTTTTTTCAAATTTTATAGAAAACGTACAAGTTTTACTACCACATTCAAAAAGGGAAACATTAGTGATATTATTATCTGGGACCAGCCATTGATAATATAAATTTATATTAAATATATATTTGAAAATTACTGTTATAGACAAAACATAAAAATCTCAAAACAAATAAATATATGAAACTGCTACTATACCTGCTTTAACTCTCACATCTCTGGAAATGATAGAACCGGCAGTATTTTTTGCCCTGCAGCGATAAGTAGCAGCATGGATGTCATGTCTGTACGCAGAAGGATGAAATGGTAAAAATCTAAAATAAAAAATAATAATGATATTATTAAATAATTAATGATGAGCATTTAAAAGATAATTTAAATAAATTCCAATTCTTGGAATATATATAAAACCAAACACCCACACATGTTTTTATATAAATGTACACATATACAAAACATGTGAGAGTGTTTATTTAGTGTGTGTTATGATTTTAAAACTATTTTTTATACTTAAATTTTAAGTGGATTTTTGAACATCTCCAGGAAGACAAAAATTTGAAAAAGTAAGAATGCCAGTACTGAGGTAAGAACTATCAGAGAATAAACTGCTTTAGTGTGAATACATAGCCTCACCACTGGACTTGGGTGGAGAAGCTAAAAACTGGTCACAGGAGAAGACTAATAACCTATTAGGTAGTTACTCTAAGTCTTAAATTCTCAACGATTTCACTTGGTTAGACTATGACATTATAGATTCCCCTAGAAATCTTATTTCTCTTTCCATTAACCTTCCTTATTAGCTCACGATCTGATCTCAATAGCCTACAATGTTGATGTCTGTCTTCTTACTCCCACTGCCATCACACATCGTAACCTTAATTAATAGGGTAACAAAAACACTCAACCTGACCTGGCAGGATAGATCCTGTGCCAAACTATCTCACTTTATATTTCCTGACCATTATCAATAAATAGGTATTGGTTAAAATAGTCAGATCAAGCTTCCCCCTGCTTCTTAGTAGACTCAAGAAATCAAAGCCCTCAAGAGTCATTGGAACACAGTCAGAAAATGGACCACTTTTCAAAACCCTGGAAATCTTACCCCATCTAAAATCTGAAATGCCAAACTCAATTTTCCAACAAGTCGCTTTCTTTGGCACCAGGATCCCGGACCAAATGGAACCATTTTTGCAAATTCTAAAATATATAACTCAACACCTGTCATATCATGACTTTAATAATCATTTTCACTAGAGTTGTTTATATCATATAGGTTCTGTTTCTAAATAGTTACTATGAAGCAGGGTTCTTTTTCTATTTGAGCATTAAAGTTCCCTAATAGAATCTTCATGTCATATAAATTTGTAGTTCCTCTTTTCCTCTTATTCTAGGGTTACCAAGAGCTGGTATCCAATATTCTATTGAGAGCTTCATAAAGAATTATTTTTCTTCTAATTTTTCCTGACATGGAATTTAGAAATAAAAGAGGTGTCCTAAAATTGACCTATTATTTATAGTTTGCACAGTCTATTACTAATTGGTCAAAAGGCTGCTATATCATTTTTCAGTTTCTTGGAAATAAATCTTTTTCCGTTCCTTAGAACTCTCTTACTTATCTCATGCAAGTAATGTCAACAAGGACCTGGGACTCTGAGGTCATTCTCTACATCTTGCAGATAACTTTTGGGAGAGCGACCTCTCTTTCCCCTCCCTCCTGTGTTACCATGCAAGACAGTTCTGGGAAATCTCTCCTTTGAAATTCTTTCTACATGGATCATTCACCAGAGGGACATCTTTTCATCATTACTCTGGCCAAATCTGGTCCAACAAATAAAATTTGGAGTTCCTCTTTTCCTCTTATTCTAGGGTTACCGTTGAACTATATGTGCTCACATTTTTCCTGTAAGGATTTACCATTCTTAAGGTTTTATTCTTTTTTAATTGTTTATTTATATTGTTACAGAGAGATCTTGGAACCTGATGACTATTCTCTGAGCATAAAATCATTTATTTTTGGCAGCCTGTCTGGTCTTATTATCTCAGTGATATTGGTATTTGCAATCAGCATAGAGCTCAGATATGTAAATTTGTTGGTCATGGTGAATTGATGACTTATCATTTCAATATCCAGTAGATCTCCTATATTTCATGTGGTATCATGATGGTTATCTTGTTTCTTTTCTGTTACATCCAGGTTTAGGTTGTTATCTCTCATTTTGAATTTAAAGTTATTAATGCATCTTCATCCTGTTTTAATTATGCGGTATATGGGAAGCTGTTGTGAAGTCCACAAGTTCTCACCTATACCGAGTAACAGGTGCCAGAGTGCTCTACTTAGAGGAATTAATTGACTAACTATTTAGAGGAACGACCCAACTTCAGGAGATGTTTTAACCCCTGGGCATTTTCTCATTGGAGCACCACTTTTGGTGATGCCTGAAAAAAGGACTTATCCGTCATTAAGATAAATAACTTATCTCAATTCTATACAACATTTCTGGAAACAGTGGGATGAAGAGTACCTCCAGTCTCTGCAGAAAAGAGTCAAGTGCTATGAAAAGACATGACCACTTGTTGATGACTTGGTATTAATGGTAGATCCCTCCAGTGGTCCTTTATGTTGGAAGATTCCACGCATCGTGGAAAGTTTCCCGGGTGGTGACGGCATTACATGTGGGTCACCATTAGAGATCAGAAAGAAGTTCACTAACTTCCGGTCCACAACTTAATATCCCTCTCACAGCATTCCAAGCCCTAGTTGCTCATTATTAATGTTTTGAAACTGCTGGTGCTAGGTGGATGGGCTGTTGACAACTCTCATAATTTCTTTATGTTTAGAATTTAGTATTATTTACTAACTTATATTTTGTTTTATTTATATATGTGCGCGAATTGAATGTTGTGATGTATTGGATGTTCCTGCGTTTGGGGGGAACTCCCTCTCTCATCTACTTCCCCCTCTCTGCCTCTTCACAGTAAGTTTGCTGGATTGGTGCTGTAGTTGACCTGATAACAGCTGGGTTAATCCCCAACCACCGCTTGAAGTGTGAACCCACACTTTTAGAGATGTGTAGAAATGAGGGGCCTGCTAACAAAAAGGACAGCTTAATTTTGTTTTTTAAATTTAATTATTGTTTTAATTCAAATTTCTAGACTGTCTTTACCATTAGGTAAATTTTTTCTTCTCAAATCATGTTAAATACTTCGAAAAACGAGGGTAAAAAATGCAACAGAAAAGGATAAGTGCCGTTAATTCTCATTCCTGCCGCTTCATGCACCCTAAAAATTCACCATGTTTCTTGTCGATAGGTAACAATTTATTTTTGTGTTTTATTTTAGAGTAGATTATTGAAAAGATTTGATTTAAAAATAAATAAATAAAATCAGTCAACACTATTATGTTATTATTTGTTATAAACCCACTTTCCACCAAAAAGGGGTATGTCTATTTTTGAAAATTTTATCATATGGATAAAATAAATATTTACTAAAAAGTTAATTTACACTGCAAAACACAAAGCTACAATGAAAGGAGACCGACTTGTCAGAAATTTATTCTATCAATGGCAAACTTTTTACCGGGTTAGTTGAACGATTTTAGAATTTGAATTACCTCTTTTGTTAGTAGATACCTCAAATTGTAAATATGATAAATTTCACTATAATATAAAGAACGGTTATGACTTAGTATAATGTTTGTAATATTCATATTATAGGATACTAGATAAATAAATACATGTTATAAAAAAATCAGTATAACACAATATCAACTTTTAAAAAAAGATAGCATTTAGACCACAGTAAATAATAAGGAAAGTGGAAAACATGTAAATATAATTTATATTTATGCACTCCTCAAAAAATTAAAGAGTTTGAGATTTATTTTTCATTGGTAGAGGGATTTAAATAAAAATTAATTTTATGAAAAACTAATGAATCAACATTACATAAAACTAAATCAGAGAAAGGAAAAAAAATAAATAAAAAACATATTGACAAAACATTAAACTTCCTTTCCTTTGTGTTTAATTTCCAAAATAGCCAGCATCTTGTACTGCCTCTATTTATCTGTAGTACGTCCTCATTGTGATGAGGGATGCTCTCAATAAGAGTTTGGCTGTGATCTTGGATGATTTGTTGCAATTCAAGCAATGCTGCTTGCAAGTCCCTAATGATCAGATCAGCCTCAGTTATTAAGTACAAGGTAAGTGCTCAATCGGAATAAGATCTTGACTAAGTGGCTACTATTACATAGTTTCAATATCATTATTCTCTAGATACTGAGTAATGACCATCTAGCATTAAATTGAAATGCTCAAATCCAGCCTGTGCTGCAGATTCCTGGGGACCATCAGCTTGGGACCTCAGGACCTCAATTATGTAATTTCTGTGTGGTCAAAGAGGGAATTTGTAGAATGATTGACTTTTTCTCCACAGAAATCCCTCACCACACCATAACTGAGACCACGAATATAAATTTAATTTACAATCAAATGATTGGCCTAGTTGAGTTTGGAGGAGACGGAATGAGCACTACACATCTGCTCACAGGTAATTAAAACTCAAACTCGCCTGCCTCCATCAATCCAGTAGGCCTTGTTCCTCTATAGGATAATAAGTAACCTATTTAAACTTGTAAAAACAGAAAAGTTAAAACGAAAATATATCAATATTAAGTAAATGAAGACTGAATAATAATGTGTCACAATATACTACCTTAATGTGCCATTTGGCAATGTTTCGAGTATAGCTGGACTACCAGGGAGTGGTTTTCCATCAGCTAGTTCCCACCAAACTCGGGGTTCTGGATCACCAAATGCCATGCAATCTACTTGGCCTCCAGTAGAATTTGAGATGTGTAACACCGACCAAGGCTCTAAGGTCCACCTAGGCCCAACCTCTGAACAAGTACCTGGAATGAACAACATACAATGTAAGCATTCATATAAAAATCGGTAGGGTTACCAAGTTTAGCTATTGATGCCTAGGAATTGATATTGAAGAGTTAGTTAGTAAATAATACATTGCTGTTATAAATATTGTCTATCCTTCTTGTATTAAACTTCAAAATCTCACTTTCCATGGGCACTCAAACCCCCATTATCCCAGATAATCAGGAGAACTGTAAATAAGAATAAACTGAAACAGTATTGAGAGTTAGAGGTAAGTAGAGGTATCAGCTAAAATTACATGATGGGTGAGAGTAATTAAAAGAAGCTTATGCGATCTAGTGCCTAACATACTAATGATTTTTTGAATTGTCTATGGTGAGCTGGCAAGGAGTTAAATGTTTCATATAGTGGAGCAATATTTTGCATGAAAGTTTTACTTGTTGCCCCAGGAAGGCTGAAAATAAATTCAACCTTATGAAAAATAATGCTGGATTAGTTGATAATCAATTACATTGAATTTAAAAAACAAGTATTTTTCTAGTCATAATGAGTACAGTATAAAATTAAAGATCTCAGGATCTTGATTAATAGTATGCATTTGGGGCTTAATTGGACTATAATTACATGAAATAATAAAGAACTGTCATCAAAAGTGTATTTGCCATTTTTTTTGCAACTTCAGTTTCTTAAAGAAGAGTGATATGCTGCATAGCAGCTTTACTTAATGCCAGAGTAATAAATAAAAGCAAGCTTTTGAATATTAATGGAGGATCAAATATTAATCAATTAATTGTAATTAAAAAATAAATGTTTTCTTATCGTATTAAATAGGGTATCACATGAAAGATCTCTTGATTAATAATTTGTATTATTTGTTAGTGATTTAGTGAATTATTTGTGCAAAAAGTCATAAAACTGTTTATGAAATCATGTTCACATCTCTAAGGAAGGAAACCCTTAATTGATGCATCACACTACTTGAATTTTTGTAAACATATTCTTCACCTGTTGAAACAATTAATGTGCTATTTCAAAATAATTTTTGATTAATTATGTTAAAAAAGTCTTGCTAATAAATTAATGAAATTTTTCAAAAATGATGAGATATGGCCAATGATAATTAAGAAAATAATAATAATAAATAATATGATATTCTTATTGATGGTCAAATTAAAAAAAAACTGAAGTTTATGAATTTTCAATGTTAAAGTTTATTAAGACTTTGAATGAATATTATTAATTATGAATTGAACCTGACCTTTATGTAATTATTAATGTTAACGTTTATTAAGAATTTGAACAGTCACAATCAAGAAATGAATCCTGAATGTTATATATTGTTAATAAAGTGTTAGAGGCTTCGCAATTCAATTGAGGACTAACTTTGTAAACATCATAAAGATGTTACAGATTCTTCTAGTTCAACTTCGACTTAGGATCAGGTGGTTCTAACTGCTCACGTACATGTCTCATTTCAAAAGCCCCTATGCTACGTAGCGATGATAGTTGCCTGTTGATTAAGTGTTAATGTTATGTTGGTTAAGTCTAGGTTTTTATTTCTATAAAAGTGAAATTATTTAAATTATTTGGTGTCTGCTCATTCTTAATTATAATAGATAATTACCAAGTGCCTGATTTTTGTAGGAATTTTTATTTTTATTAATTAGTTATTTTTTTTAGAGCAAAGATTCAGGAAATATTGGTAAACATTGAATATATACTGTTTCCTACCAGTAAGAGATCCAATCAGTATATGTCTGCTTGGTTTAAGTTAATAAAATTCGATGTTGGGATAAAAATGTTTGGTGTAATGGTCTGCATTGAAAAAAAAACTGAAGCAGTGACAAAAGGATTCCTCAAGGGAGAGGATATCATTGAACTACTGGAGAATTTGGTCATATGGCAAGCCTTCAAAAATATTTGGATGTTTTCAGGGTAGTAGGATTCTTCAAATCCATCCAAGAAGGGAGCCCTTATGAAAAACTATTATCATATTGGTTTATGAAAAAAATAATTATCTGCAAGAATCACTATGGGGCCTAGATAAGAAAGAAAACTTAGCCACTTATCTATTTTCTATTTGATGAAGTCGTTCATGTTGAACGACCAGAGCCATGGTATATCTCAGCCAAAGATTAATTAAAATTATGTATACACACATCTTACAACAATGATGCCATCTTCCAAGCCTAATGGGCAACTCCAAATGAAGGTTAGACCTGTCATATCCAATAAAATACCCAAATATAAGCTATTCATCTTATCTGCATAATATATTTAAATGCACTTTTTTTTTACAACAATATATCTTGATTAATACTGATTCTCCATAAAATATATCTTTCCTAACGTTAATTTAATAGAAAATTGATCTGAGGAAATAAAGGGAAGGTCTGACTGAATGTTTGTTCTATGATTGCGTTCATAAAAATTATCCAATCTATCTGAAATTGTGAAGGTAAACAAAAGTTTTAAATATGATGATTAGCTTAGTGGCATGAAAAAAAAAAAAAAATCGTTTAATTTACGTTTATGAAATTAGACTGGTTTTACTATCTTTTGAGAGTTTTCAAGTCCAAGCATAAAAAGCTGTTTACTTCTCATGGCTATTGACACATTAAAGATGATAACACAAACGAATTTTAAAGATATTGCAAAATTGAAAGTTTTTAGAGCCAATGATAAAAAGTACACATTTACTATGTTTCAATCCAGTTAAAAAGGTTTTTTTTTATATGCCAATATTTTAGCTATCTAATTTTTTTTTTTCATCTGTTGGAAAAGTGATTTTTATTTTTTCCAACATGAGACACCCTTATATTTTTACAAGTTTATCAGTCTATCTCACTGTCTGTTTAGGTCTTTAGTCCCTGTTTAAGCTAGATACATGAATTTCACATGGAGGTCTCTTGATGTAATAAAGACCTGAAAATTATTTCCATCTCCATAAAACCTGATAATTGTCATAAATTAATTAGTTGGTATTGTCAAAAAATGTATTTATATTTTTGAATAGGGCATTGAATTAAATATATTTCAATATTTAAATTAGCGTCCTGGTTAACAATAAGTAATTTGTGTTTTTAAAAATTATAAATCATTCACATCGTGCTTTAACTTAACTTGTGGTTTTTTTAGAGGTATGATAGTTTGCACAACAGTGCCATTTTATGTATTTTACGGTGCTATTTTTAGAAAGTTTAAGTGAGAACAGGAAACAGGAAGGACAACTTAAGTCAACATTAAGTTTAGTGAAGCAGACAATTATAGAATTGACTAATTAAGTTTGAAATTCAATCTAGATTTGTGGTACGTGCTAATTGTAATCCAAAAGATACTGATATAAAATACCCGGAGCATAAAAGTGAAGGTCCCGTCGATATTTCTTTTAGATGATAACAATTATGATATACTAAGACCTCAGGAGGCTGCAAAATGACCCGTTTACTTACTATTAGGCAGTTTGTAGAAAGATGTTAAATTATGGTCAGCTGTATAGATTACTTAAGAAAAGTCATAAAATATACATATAGCAAATATGGAGTTAGTCTGTTGTCATTAAAGGTGTAATGCCCTCATTAACTGATGATCGAATTCTTCTAGAGCAAGTGGCGCTAAACTTACCGGCCTGCAATGTTACAAGACTTAAAAGCAGAATGAAACAAACTGTTTCGTGAATGAGGTTGTTTTTGTGGAACTTCGCAAACACACTGGTGTTCACAAATGTGGTAATATCCAGGAATTTGGTTACACAAGCAATTTCTGCTGAAGATATCCGAAACGTAGAGTGCCAGAGGCCACCAAAACGTAGATTGCTCCCTGCAGGTGGGCCGACGAGACTACCCCACCCGCGGGAAACTAGATGCCGCCCTGGTCAAAGCAGTCTCCATGGCAGGCCTGACCATTCGCCGCCTAGTCATTACAGACTTCCGCACCAAATTTGCAAAGATTACATGCCACTCAATTAGAAGACAAAGAATTGAAAGACTTTAGGGAAAGGAATACCACAAGTAGGTTGACGCCCGTCAACATTCCCAGCAGTGAAATTTCTCTTATTTGCAAAACCTCATGAGGGAAACCAAGGCCTTACTTACCTATGGGATTTCGAAGATCCACCTTCAACCTGCTGCACAACTTGAGTCACCCAGGAGTAAAAGCAAGCCGAAAACTAATAATATAAAGGTTTTTTTGGCCGGGCGTGAATACCGACGTAGCACATTGGGTACGATGTTGCAAGCATGCCAGACCTCAAAAGTCGACCGAAACCTGTACAAAGCGATGGGTAACTCGTTGCGACATGCCCTAATGGGGTGCCAAGCCTACGCTAGGAGTTACCAAAACCCACTCTAAACAGATAGTTTTTTCGACGACCACCACGGGCGCTGACCCTTGGCCTACGGGTATATATTGAACGGTATATAGCCTAACGGCTACTCTCTGATACATAGAGCCTCCTGCTTCTCAAAAAAATACTCAATGGACCAAAAGACAACCAAACGAAGAAAAAAGGAAACAGATGCAGAAGAAATTAAACCCGGCTGGGCGCTCATCCCGATAGCCCTGGCGAAATAAGGGGCAGGGGGTCAACGGACCAGGAAGAGTCCGACTGTAAACATACCCAAGCTATTTTAGAGCTATGTGCACAAAAATTCCTCTCCGCTATCACCACCGCTACCAATAATGAAAAAAGGAAGTTACGGCACACACAAATCGCCTGGACCCAAACTCTAGGAGAATGGCTGCCGGCAGAACCCTATGTGGAACTTTTCTCACAACAGTATGGCATAACTAGCAACCAGTGCTACGTGCTCACCTCTGGACAGGTACTTGCAGCTGCACTGATGTTTCAAGATATTGCCTCATCATTCATGAAACCTTGTACAATTCTATCCTTACCTGGCTATGTTTTAATCCGGCGTTGTCAGACTCCGCACTTCCCAAGTGGGATTCTTTGCCTTCGCTTCGCTAAAGCAAGCACATCCTTGGAAGGGATCCCTTCCGTCCAGACGACGGTATTTGGACATACCTAGTAGCGTCTCCCCCAGCGATCCAGTTTGCTTCTTTCCGGTTCACACTCACTTTTGGGACCCGGACGGTTTTCGCCTACCCTCAGTTACCGAGTGTGAACTCGTGGTCATACCAAGACCACGTAAACGACCTATAAAACATAGCCTGTACGTTAAATTTAGAAGATTCTCCTGATCACAGTGCACTGTCGGGGCACATACCTATCAGATATGGAGTCAGATAGCTCAGTAGTAAGACCCGTCATCAAGCAATCATCGAGGTCATAGACTATTCAACTCTCTCTCCTTCACCAGGACTAGGACAACTAGGTCCTCATCGTGAGGCCCCGAAAATCACATAGATGCTTTTACCCCCGTGGATGAGTTTATTGGTAATTTTTCTACAAGCCTTTCCTTTTGGGCTTGGAAATAAATATAGAAATTTGTTCGCCTTTTAAATGGAATTCTGGTTTCAGTGCTTGTAGATCACAAAATAAGATTAAAATGAATAACCGTAATAATTTTGTTTTCAATTTATGTAGCTACCAGACATACCAATAAATAAGCAGTTAGGTTTTGGTAGTTGAATAATTGAAATTTATAGTTTTAGACAAAATACTAATTACGAGTATCGATTTGCATTTGACATTGATTTTTTTTTCAAAGAATTGATGCATATCATTCAGCAGACTAACATCAAACTTATTTAGGTGCCTTCACTAGAAAGAAGGGCTATTAAGTATTTTAATTTAATATAAAATATTTTACGGAAACTAACAATTTTATGCAGGAGTATTTAGGAACGGTTGTGTGTCCAAGAAATGTTCAATAGACGTCCCTGTTTAAAGGGAGCAGGGTGGTAGGACCAGTTTAATCTCGGATAAGTGTTCGTTTTCCAACCATGGGAGACATACTGCTCTGCAAAATTTCAATAGGGAGAGGTATCATCAAAAGGAGATTCTTAAGGATGAAATCTAAATGAGCTGGTATATAACTGCCTCTTCCACTTTGTCTTTCTATATTTTTAATCTTAACATATCTTTTTAATAATCAGTCAAGGACCTAGGATAGTCAGGGTAAAAGACGATGAAAGCCAATCATGTGGTAATCACCGCAATAGAACAATCAGTAACCAAGCTCAAAATGACATGAATAATGCTGGGTTCCCACGGGGCGTGAATCATAAAAGTGAGTATTATTGATACACGTAATACGGATTAAAATTAAATTAATTTCATTAAACGGGGTAAACATAATTAAAACTAGCCATCATTAACATGTACTAGTTCCATAGATTAATTTTTCCCCCCAAAACCCCTTTATTAATAACATTTTAACAATTTACAAATTTCTCCTCGTGCTGCATTCGCAGATGCATTCGAAGGAGGGTAGGATTAAAATTTACAATATAGCTTTGAAGTTAAAAGATCAATAACATACATACAATACTAGATGATGGGGCTCGCCTTTGGTTTAATCCATAGATTAATGATGCAGGCTGTAGTACAGTCTATCTATAGTTATTAAACATTCCAAATTGTGTCTTTATTATCCTTTTATATATCTCGTTAAAGTGGGATGATCTTAAAAAATTGAACAGAATCGCTATAGACTACAAACTGAAAATGGATATAATGTTTGGTGTTCCTCGATCTACTGGATATGCTTGAATTTTAGCGAGGTTAAAGTAAGTACAGCTACCTATCTCAACAAGTAGTCATTGGGGGTGGGCTGACATTTAGCCAGGCTTATCTCACTCTTTGGGACTGAGAAGTGGAAGATGCCTTGTAGCGAAGAGCTAAATATATGTAAATTACCCTACACTCTGGTTCATAATGTATTATAATAGAAATGCAAATCTGTGTAAACTTCTGGTAATAAATCATAGAGAGGTCGGCAGATGTAGACAAGTAAAAGAGGATCGAGGGTACGGCAATAAACCTAAGAGAATTAGCCACCTGACTGCCATAAATATACCGGGCAGACCTTCAGTCACTTCCGGCAGTCATAAAATCTAAAAGCCATGCAATAAACAGTCCTATTGGGGACCGAGCGGTCACGATCGCTCGGTAGGTGTTACATAATAAAACACACCCTTTTGGACCAACGGGGATAATAAAACAGACCCCCTGCACACAGGCTCCGCCTTCCACGAGGGAGGGGGGTACAATATTTATATCAGTAAGTCGCCCTGAAGAGACACTCTGTTTTCTTAGTCTCCTGAGCCACACTACTTGTAACTTTACACCAGGGCCACTTGGCCCTGGTAGGCTCACTCTACACTCTGTTTCTTAGCCTCCACAGCCGCATGACTAGTCGCGATACGATACGACCAGGGCCTCGGGGCCCTGGGAAGAAGACCACTTAGCCTTCCGCTAGTTTACTCTCTCTATGTCTACTACCTCTACGACGGCACTTTGCCTCACAGCCTCTAGCAGACCTCTGACGACTTGTACCTATTACGCTGCCGATCTCTCGCTCGAACTCTGAAAACTGGTCTTATTCTTTATGAACCTCTGAACCTCATCCTGAACACAGTGTCTTGTCGGGACACATCCCTATCAATAAATGGAGTCAGATATTAACGCCTACATGGAACATGGTCCATGTTATTAACTACAACAATCCGCACTTGTCACCAGGGCTAGAGTGATCAGGCACTCCCCTAGTGACGCCCCCCGACAATTGTTGACCTCCGACAATTGTTCACCCTTTACCGACAATTGGTGCCCTCGACGTGCACAAGAAGCTTTTCCGACATGCCTTTTATTGAATGTTCGTTCAGTAATGAAATAGTAAATCTTTTACTTGTACGGCCAGTTTTATAAAAAGTTAGGTAAGTGTGGCGTACACAATTAAGGGTTTCGTTGATCTATTATATCTGTCGTCCACAAACATATATATATTTTTAAAAATTAATTAATTAATTATGGTAATTTACCATGGGTTCAATTTTGTTTTTAGCACCATTGGAGCTTGAGTGAAATTAACGTATAAAATATCATCTATCTTTGTAAAACACGGAATGAGTTAAAATTGTGAACGCGGTTTTAATATCTTCGTGTAATATAAACAAAAATAAAATAAATAAATGTTATTAATCAAAAAGACTTGATCTTAAATTTGACACCCATTCCAATATGATGGGAAAAAATTTATTTTTATTCGCAAGTAATCAATTGATAAATGAGCCTTAATTATCTTTTATTCTGTTGAGCATATTTGTCATGTTGTCGGGTAGTGCAATCTTGATATAATATTTCATGTTTGTAGGTCAAACAGGGGATTTACAATCGCCAGGACAGGGGCAGACAGACAGAAGACAGGAAAACATCCACACACGCATGTAAGAGCGCACGCACACATAAACAGAGGTGAAAAGGGTTTCTTAATTTGAAAAAAAACTGTAGTTAATTTTCATGAAAATGGCTTCATTTGATTCGTTAAACCATCTTGCTCTTTGAAAATAGTTAGTTTTGTCTAAGTTTTAAACATTATGAGCAATGTAAATAGCTAATTTTTTTAATTCTACTGAAATCTGCACCGACGTTACTATACAATATCAAACATTTATTTGAGAGAGAAGTGTGTAAAGAAGTGATGGTGGATCAACTTGTTGAATTTTTTTTTCACGTACTTTCGGTAATTACATCATAACCAAAATAAACACATCATATAGAGTGTTGTTGAATAAAGCTTTAAATGTCCGATGATGACGGTTGGAGAATTTTTTTGGCTAATATGTTGGATGCACTACTTACAGACAAATACTAAACTATTTCGGGCTTGGAAAAGAATTATTCGGTATCTCAATACCAAATACATCAGTTTCTAAACATAATGGAATAGCTTGTCGGTGTGACACCACCACACCACGGAAGCAGCTTTACGATGCCAAATTAATGGGTTACAGAATAAAAGAAAAGAAAAAGTTTTTATAATAAGTGTTATAATTACACTTTAATTAAACTATTAGATCACAGATGTCACACATAATATTCTTACAGGCAACAAGAGAGACAAAAAAACATAACCAAAAAACAAGAGTACCAATATCACACAATAAATTTTAGAATAGAATTGGATCATACAAGACATACCACTTCGGAAGCGTCTTGAACGACGCAATTTAACGGATGCTGTCACCACACTAAGATTTCCATTTAATGAAGACACAACTTCTACTAGATAGCTTAGCTGTTGTACTCTTCACTTACAATTTTTTCAAATCACGCCAAGTAAATCTTGCCATGCTAGTATATAACTGTTATTTGTGCCAATCTGTATCTGTATCAGTCGGGATCTTGAGCAGTTCAAAATTTATATTTTAATTAATTAAACACTGATAATTAAATTAATGTTATGATAAGATATTAGTAGTGAGAGAGAAAACAACAATTTATTAAGATAAAATTACAATCTGCCTTAGGCAATGAGTAATTGAGATAAGTGTCATCATTCATACCGTATTTACAATTTATCATTCACTCGCTCATTCATACAATATTTACAAACAGCCCAGAGGCCCCCCAAGTCCACATGGTTGTAGTAAAGTAAAAACTTTTTTTTTGTTCTTGTTCTACATCCATCGATTTTTTATAAATACTATCAAAATAAATCTGTGGTGGACCACCTTATGAAGGATTAAGGCCGGTAGGAGTCAACACAGCTGTTAGAGGGCGCAGAGCTTCTAGCGTAGTTGGTTGGTGCTTGGGCTGATATCTCTCAATCTCTTTATTTTGGGTTTCTTAATATCATTTCATAATTATTATTCAAGTAGTAACTCATTTATCCTCACGAGACTGAGTGAATCCCGGACCCTACTTTTCCCCAAAAAAATCCTTGAGGGAGCCGGAAATGGAAACTGGGTGTCCAGCTATACAATAAGCTACATACTCGTACATACATACCATAGTATGCAGCTAACCAATAAGCGACTGGGATGGCCGTTGCTATACATACTTAGGTATAAATACGTTTTAGTATTTTAATTTATATCAAGAATATATTTATAATTAACAATTTAAATCGTTGACAAATTAAGAGAGTTTTTTTTTTATTTAGTATCGCAGAATAGCTTTTTTACAATTACGATATAATGTAATTTGAACGGTTAAATGGGGGGGGGGGGTGTAGCAGGTAGATATTACTTCATAATCCTGGTGAAGAAAACGTCTATCTCAAGGACTTCATGATTTCTACACCCATTGACCCTCATTTAGTCATACATATATACTTACATTCTCCCTTCCGTCCTCAGGAGACAGTTGTTTCGAGGTGATGGGATCTCTTACTGGGCTAATCACCCCTAGGGCGGTTTATAATAGATTCAAAGAAACTACGCCAGCCTTGTATGTGGACAGGTTGCACGACCGCGCAATTAAGGATTATGTCTTGGAATAACAGGAGGCTTACAGGAAAGAAGGTAGAAGTTTTCAAGAATATAGGAAGATATATATTGAAATACAGTATTAAAATTGGCCATAGTTATCACCTAAATGCAAACACAAAAGATTTGATTGAAAAGTTTCTGAGGTCATTCAACATCTGTTTATTTAGACTACGTAAACTAAAGATTCATGAAATGCTACTACTTAATTAAAAAAAATATAGAGAATGAACTAAAAATCCTTTATATTTATTAAATTAACAGTGATAAATATTAATCAGGCCATCGCTTTCAAAATTTCGTTGGCTTAGAAGTAATACTGACCAAGTCAATTTTTTTTTTTTAAATGGTGATAAATGTGCCAAACTAAGAGGTAAAACTGTTTAAGTCCAATTCAAACATTAAAAACTCGTAGTTTAATATTGAACATTTTACCTCTTTAAAATTTTCCTTCTCCCACAGATTATTTAGATGTAAAACTGACTTAATGTCACCTTGTCAAATTGTACTTAGTCACTTTTGATTTTAAGCCAACGATTTATACATTCAACACATATTATCATTTTTATATGGTATAATTCTACAACTCTAAACTAGAGATCTCCTATAGTTTTTTGTTTTTTAGGACATTTTTGGATTCTGAAGTAGTAGCAACTGCTTTCAATTTTCTATGGGCATCCTGCATCATTTCTGAACATTACGTAGCCCGTTTCAACCTGTACGTGCTGTCCCAGTGCTGCAATTATGTTTTTGTAAAAAAGTAGCTTCTTACCGCCCTTTATTTTTCTTTTAACTTGTGACTTTAAATATATCAGGCAACATGACAATTTATTTCACTCGTCTGTAACTTTCCTTAAATAATAAAGTAGTTTATTTTGAGGTATAACTGGGTTCCTGATGAATAAAGAGCAATGAAGGCTATTATGTATATACATATCTTTACTTCCAGCTCGGCTTGACAGCCATACATGGATACACGATATAATATGATAATTACACAGAACAGAATGGTCCCATTACGAGACAACCTAACTAATATAATTTCGTAGTAGAATCCTTCAAGTTGAAATTTACCGTGTCACCAACAGCTCTTACTGAAATCTGCGAAACTTCTGAGATACAAATCACGTTTGCTTTCGAGTGTACTTAGCTTTAAGCGCTGCTTAAATATCATTGGCAATGAAACATCTACATACCTAGAGGGAACATCCTACAAATCCTAATTCTTTCTCACTGAAGCTTGTTTTAAAACAGAAAACTTAAAGACAGATAAAAATGATACGATCGCTATAAAATTTTAATACCAAGTTATTAAAAAAATAATAGTAATACATATCGTTTAAAAATAAAACAAATTTAGCCTCTATGTCAGCTAAAGGTCCTACAGCTGTGCTGTATCCGCTATATGCTTGGCTTTTCTTCTGTGTTCAACGACATCCAAGATATAATAATAAATGTATTAACTTTTTCTATCGGTTTACACCTTGATCAATTAATTGGAAGGAGTACATACTTGCCAATATAAACTTAGACAGTTCTTAATATGTCAAGTAGCTACCGTAGTTGAAGCAAATAGCCGAAAAAACCCGTAGTCTATCCCTTCTCAGGGGAACCTTGCTTTCTTCCCATTTCCCACCCTTGCGCACCTTCCTTCTATCCTCTTTCAATATTTTTTCCTTGGTCTGCCAAGTCCTCTGAGGCCTTCTAGGTTCCAAACCAGCGCAGTCCTATAAATTACACCTGCCTTCTTTCTCATGTATGCCGTATCCACCACAATCTCCCCCACACTGTCAGCTTTACTATAGGTCTTTTGACTGGTAAGCATTCGCTGTTCTTCGTTGGGAATTCCGTCGTACTATCTGATCGCGCGAGTTCTTCTCGGACAACGAGAAAGCTTTCCCTAAAGCCTTCAACTTGCCAGTTTCACATCCATACCGTACGAACCATACGTCGTAGGCGAAGCCAAGTTTTTCCTGCCGGAAGAGTTAATTTAATAAAATACACGATTTCGAATATTATGTATAGCTTATACGATTAGAGAATATTAGTGAACTTGAGTATTTATTGGGAGATGAACCATTGTTTTTTTATTAGCGGTAGGTATGCAGATGATAGCCTTATTAGTCAGAACATTAGGCGTAGAGCGGTCTTCTTCAGGGGCCTAGGGGGATCTACGGAGGGCAGTTCCTTCCAACGGATCGCATCTATTTTAATTAAGGGCTGGCCTTTCTTACACACTACCTCCACCAGTTGTTTACTGAACAAATAAGTCAGCACTTGTAAGCGAATTGGCTGGAGGTTTTTCAGCTTTCAGCTTCTTACATCAATTCCAGTGCCAACATTCTCCCAGCAATTAAGGCTTAACGACTTTAACAGGCTGCAAAGAAAAAACAACATATTAAGATAGTCCTGGTAAATTGAATTATTCAATCAGTTCAAGTTAAACTTTGACTAATGTATTATGAACTGGACTGTATTCATGAAATATATATATATAAACGAAATAAAGGACTAAGAAAGTGAAAGACTTATTAAGGAATTGTAAAAAAAAAAATTTATTTCTTCTCTTTATATATTAAGACCCTCTCAGGTACTGAAAATTATGCTATTTTAGTTAATTATAATTATATAAATACGTTTTAAGCAATAGGGAATATTGAGAACTTAAAATGTACAATAGATTCTAAGCAATGACAAGGGAAAGCTTAAGTCAGAGAGAAACGTGTGGATGAATACATAAGGGATCTGGTTTTTTTTCAAGTTTAATTTTGTTTTCACAATTCACCGTTATTCTACTTTACCTTGCCAAAAAAAAAGAGCGTAGCAAAAGGTGTTTTTAAATATTCCTTATATATTTCAGAACAATTGTGTCATATAGTTAAAACATAGAGCCGATCGGTTAAAAGTAGTGACTACGAGCTCAACAATTGGTTTTGATTGATACGGGGTTGCAGCTACCTTAGACCACTAGGCAAGTCTGCTAGCATAGGGGAGGTTTCAGCGTATGGTGTGCAATTATTGATTATTCTCGTGTTCAAGTGTTTTATGGAATTTAAATCACCGATTCATTGGCACATTACAAAACAACATTCATAATGTAAATTATTATTATTCTTTATGAAAAAACCACAAGAAGTAGACCTTTAAGTGTCTGAAGGGCCAAATCACATTTAGAACTTCCCCGTAACATGAATTTAATTTATTTTCAGCTGGATACGTGTCGGGGATACGGCAGTAACGAGGCTTCTACTAACCATTTACTTATTTATTTGAGCCGCCTTCCTCCTCACCAAACCCTCGGTGAGTAGTTGGTTTAAGTCTACGATTTATTATTCAGAGAGGAATAAAATAGCTGTACCATAACAGCCCATGGAGGACTACAGTTCGGCCCGTTCACTAAATACCAGTTGATCCGAGGTTCAAACGCCTTACTATTGGGAATAGTACCTTCTAAGGGGACCCCCCCCTTAGATATAGGAACAAAATAAAGAACGCAAAAAGTAAAGGAACAACATCGAGATACGTCTATCTTCGGACAGGAGTCTCCTGTCAGTTTCTTCAAAACATATTTATCATATAAAAACTACTTGGTTTTTTTTTATTAAGCATACTTTATTTTATTTGTTCAACTATCTTCGAAACTGTAAATATCCCAATCAACTGAAGCCTGCAAGTTCAGAATGGTTTTACTACTACTTTTGAGTTTTTTTGGGGGATTTTTCCGTATAGTGGTGTGTTGCAATAAATACTGGCATCGTCGGGACCCGAGACCGGGACCTTCCCAATTTTTCCCTGGCTGTTAATTATTAATGGTTATAAATAATAGTGGGATCTACACCCCAACGTAAATTTCTCATTAGTCTGAATACTTGTCAGAAATGTTCAAATCGAATGTTTTGTGGGGATCTTTATATATCAAGATATTAGTTAATATTATACATTAATTGTAAAATAGATCTTTGTTTTGTCATGGGAATCCCTAGCATATAAAGCATATCGAACGACATAAATGTTTTGAGATAGTTGATCCAGAATGTACGGGCCATTCATTCGCTCCTTTCGACATCCAACTGTCTTTCTCCTCCCAACCTCATCCTATTCATGTAGATTATGTTTTTTCTATTTAATTTTGTACCCTATTATTTGGTAAAAGATATAATTTGATAATTTATTCGCCCTTAATCCAAAATTTATTTTCTCGTCTCCTTCTTCTCTTTTGATTACTAAGTGTTTTTTTTTTAACTCAAACCAAAGAAAATTATAAAACGGTCATTAAAATAGGGTTTACATTGTTTCATTTGATGCTGTGATTATACTTAAAATAAATGTAACTCCATGAAAAAAAAGGAATGGTCGTAATTATTCAATTATTTATTAATTTAAAAAAATATGAATTTTTCTATTGAGTGATACCTCAAATGAAATATATTGGTATTATAATGTGTATTATATGATGAAAGTTACAACATTTCATTAAAATCGTATTTGAAACTTTTTCGCGGGCAATGTAAATAAATAAATAAATTAATTTATAGCGAATTAAAAAAATGTTAGTGTTATTAAAAAATTAGAGGCTTCCAAGTAACTTTAGCTACTGTACTTCTTACTAAAAAAAACAATGTTTACTTATGATTATTGTTACACAGACAACGGATTACTCGTATTTTGTCTATAGTGACATATGTCAATGTCTCTTTGTTTTGACAAAACATTTTTATTGAAATAAAATAACAATATGCCCTGTGTGGGGAATAAGTGATTGTGATCATTAATCTCAATCATCCCATTATTTTCAGTTCAGCAATCACTCGCTCATTCATACAATAGATACAAATACACACAGGAATAGGAACTTGGAGGGTGGGTAGATCCCCCACGCGCCTCCATCTGCCACGTCATCGGATACGGGCTATTGGAGGCGGACTAAGAGCGTGAGAGCCACAGGCGCTCAGGACATGATGGGAGAGACTGACTATTGCAAGGACTCCCACTCTCATCGGGACTTGCGATACATGGTTAATGTAATATTTTTTTTATAAAATTTTCATTATAGCTGTGGTTAAAAAAGTCATTCATCCTATTATCAATCCTTCCAATTCAAACCAATTTATTCAAAACACATTTACGCAATAAAAATAATCTTATGTTGATATCAACGCATCTGGTCTAAAACCAATAGACTTGCTTCATCGCTGTTGATAATAAATAAAATCTCCGATGAAGAACATATTAATATTAATTTAGGAAAAAATCTAATTAAAAATAACATCATTCTCACATGTTCTCTTCTGTGGTTAACCTATGGTAAATAGTAATTAGTAAAATGTTGGTGTGCTGTTCATAATTACTCACATACGTTAATAGCTGAACTCAGCTAGAATAAAAAGGCCATTTGTTAGACAAGCTAAATCCCTGCCATTCCACATTCGCAAAAGCCCTAAAGTAGTTAGAATCCTCAAGAACGCAATGTTCTATTTAGGGTAAGGATGGTGGGACAATTGCATGGGCAGCGTGGGCCGTTTGCAAGGGAAAGGTTCCCATTATTAGGCCGGTACAGCCAGCTATAAAACACTTAAAATCCCTGTTAAAAGTCTCTTCAGAGGACCAGATTGTCCGGAAACCAGCTTAATGTTTCCCTTTAAGCTTAATGTTTTGATTATCATATAACCCCTTAGCGCATTTATTAAAGACATACTTGATATAAATTCTGTCTGTCTGCGTTAGTTTAGCATAAATTATTACGAAGCTTTTATTTCTTTACATAATTTTTTTTACAAAAATATGTACAAATCTTTGTAATGATTTATTGTAATTATTTTTGCTGAAAACATTGGTACTTTGAGGAAACAGAATTTCACATCACATAATTGTTTTACAAAACTGGAGGTGAAATTCAGCTTATTCTGTAACAGACCACAACTTAATTAACATGGACGTAGAAGGTTACTAAGCTAGAAACTTAAAAAACTCAAAAAGTGGGGAATCTGTAGGCTGGATAGCAAAAAAAGGAGGCTAATAAAAAAAAATCACGAATTATCCATGATTTTATGAAAAACAGAACTTTGAGTAATTTAGCCACCTGAAAGCCCCCTTTAAATTGTTTTTAATAAAACGAATTCTACTTCAAATATCATAAAATAAATCGTATTTAAAAAAAAATATAGTAACAAATTTAAGGGCGTTGAAAGTGAAGGGACAATATTCGGAGATGTGCAAGCTCGGAGCCTCCAGAAGAGGTGTGGATTCTTCTTTATCTCTTTTGATTTATAATTTCTTCCGCTGCCAATTATATAAATACAGGGTAAGATTTACGTTGCGGTAATAAACACAACATCCTCTGTCCTACCCACATACCTGCGACATGTACCATTCCAGCCCATGGAGTAGCAGGGCTCAGTACTACTACCTAAGGATAATGCACTGTTTCCAGGGAAACGGCAATCATATATGCATATTATTAATCAAGAATAAGGATCTTTAATTTCATACACCACATAATAAGATAGAAATTATTCATTTTTTATTAATAATTAATTTACTAATGACCCTTAATTAGTTTTCATAAGGTTGCTTTTAGGTTTAGCATAACTAGGGCACTGAGAAAAAAATTATTGGAAAATATCATCCGTCTACATGAAATTGGGGTTGCGAAAAAATCCTTTTGATCTCCTTTGCATACACTTTTAAAAACAGTTTAAATGGTTTTCCGTACTCACAGTCAGTCAACTTAAACCCCTGGGGATATAATATATTATTAAGATTTTTAATTTTATATCCTACTCACCTTAATAGAAACAAAAAATCGTTTTATTACCAATTAATTTATTAATAACCCTCAGTTATTTTTCATAAGGTTGATTTTAGTTTCAGCATCTGGTAAATCAAGTATAACTTTCATGCAAAATATCACTCCTCTATATGAAACTTGGGTTTCAAAATAATTGCAGAAACGATTCTGATGGCAATTTTATTTACGTAACTATAGTCCATATAAACCCTATACACATTAGTCAGTACCTTGAATTCCATGTGTTTAGCCGGACGTGGGACTCACAAAGACAGACATAAACACCAACGAAAACATACTGATTTCTGAAAAAAAAATATCCTATTGATTACACTGAAAATAACATAATCGATCTGAAATGTAAAAGGGATATTAAGCTCTCTCAAACAGGGCTGTGTGTGTTCTGGATAAGATATATAATAAGGATACGGATAAAATTAAACGTGAAAAAACTCGGCCCCGTATCCATAATTAGCTTTTACCGGCCCGCTTTTATAATCTTCTGACTTCAAAGTTTTCTCACGTCACGTCACGTCAGAAGCCTTCAGAGATTTAGTGCTATGTTGAATGATGAAGATATTGCAACAGAGTTTTAAGAACCAAAATACTAATCACGTATTTAAAACGTTAAAAGACGTGTTTAAATTTTTTTTTTTCTGGTCGACATTCAAGTTATTTACAATTTTTTTTTATTTTCTGTGACCAAGATAGTTTAACCAAAAAAGTTAAGATTTATACTAATCAAAAATACCAAGTAGCTTTCTCCAAATTATTTAATTCATTTTTATGAAACCAGAAACTCCATTTTCTATTTTCCACCAGAAACAGTTACTCCATTTTCTACACCTTCAATTTCGTTTATATATATAAATAATAATAACAATCATTCATAGATTTATACACATTTCAGACAATAAAAAGAGTGACAAGTATAATGAAGCAACAATCAACTAGTAATAAGTTGCGGCAAAAAAGAAAGAAAGAAAAAGTAATTTAAAATCGATTATTCGGTAATTACATTGTTGAACTCCGATGTGATTGTGTATAGAAGGAAATCTAGGAGATAAACTATTCAACTATTGTTGATGGGGTGGGGGGGGGGGAATTGATTTAAAAATTGAACACTGCTTTATCAATCCTCAGGAGCCTTATTACCTTTTTCTTATATCCCCGGCATCTCAGATAGTTTTTGCCGAAGCATCCCCTTCCTCCTTATTTTTTATCCCGACTGGAGGAGGTTGAGGGCCCGTTCTCTCTTTATCCGAGCCAATCGGTGCTTGGCCGACCGCCAAACCTTTTATCTCCCTACCCTTCCTTCATCTTTGACACAACACAATACTGTGTGGATCTCATTTCGATGGTACGGTCAGATCTAGATCTGTGGCGAATTTCTTCTTCCCCTTTTTACTACTTTATAAGTCGTATCAGCAGTACTTAATAATTGTTAAAATAGAGACGTAAATTTAAATAAGTCCGTAACGTACGAAAAGCATAAAAAATTCTTCATTTAAACTAAAATTATATAAAAAAAATGTAAACACGTGACTAAAAATCCACCTTAAAAAGTTAAAATGGTGGGAGATACATTAAATACGTGAATTTAATTCACTGATCCCAATTGTTTTCTTGAATAAAATAATCAACTTTCAGATGGATTGGATCTTTTGTTTACGGCTACTATTATGGTTAACATATGAACAGGTAAACAGCCGAAGACGATCACCAAGTACCACTCTGGAAGTAAAGCTTCTCACTTAGGAGCTAGGCTGGAAAGTTCAGAAAAACAAATGGAGATGAAAACGTAAAATATTAGGGATATCTTCATATTATTGACAACATCCAAGACATTACTTCTACAATACCTTCAGCAAATAAATGGCTTTTAATAAAATCACTAATTAAAACATAGATGTGTTCATAGATAATCAAACAGAATCAATTTTCCCGTGCTGGAACACCCAGAATATAAATTAAAAATTGAAGTAAATTGTGAAACAATATATAATTAATGGTTTCATTATGGATGCAAAAACGATTGTATTGACGGTTTATACGACATTTTTTAATTATAGCGCACTAAAAGCCACAACACATACTCCGTATTATTAATCAAGACGATGAGATATTTGTTTTTATGTAAGGTATCAATTTTTTAATTGAAAGTTATTGATTTTTAATTGGTCCATTATTTTTTTCTAAAGTTTAATAATAATAAATTAGCATCTCTGGGGCATCAAGTAAAACATTATCCCTTTATCAGCCTCTCAGAACCTCATTAAAGTAATACAGTCCGTCTATCATTTGTCAAAAGATGTGTGTAAAACAAGTGTTTTAACAGCTTTCTTTTATAATTAAATTTAAATGACCTAAAAACAAAAAAATAATGGAAAACAGTCCCTTCTATTAGATGTGTGTGTACGCTGGCACTACCTGTAGAGCGCCAGTGGAACTGCCAGCTAGCTGATTGCACTTGTCGTGGATTTACTTATTAAATTATTGTATCGCTGTGCTATTTTATTTTGTAATTGTCTTTAAGAATTTTTTAAAAGCACGTGGAAATCACAGTTGTACGGCGTCAGTATGGTTCTTCCACGTCATGATCACCTTCATGAAAGCGGATCTTTTACTATTGTGATCCGGATATAATTGCAATTAACAAATAATACATTTTTTAAAATTAAAACATTAAAAGTACATACGCACTGAACTGAATGAACACGAGTAAAAAACTTTAACCTTTTACAAAGGTGTGAAATCCGGTAACTACCAAATACCAATGGTATTTGTTACATTTACGGATGAGATTCTTAAAATTTTTAAAATAAGAACCCTACAATCAGTTTAATACAGAAACCTCATTTCAATTCAAGCCCAAATCATGATAATTGAAAATTATATTTTAAATTTATATCTGTGCTGGTTGCGAACTCCAAAGAGAAGCTTCAAAAGGCAGTCTTAGTTGGTATAAATAGTGGAGAGCTTGGTATCACATGCAATGAGGAGTCATAAAATGCGTTTTGGTAGATTTATCTACCATTTTTTGTATGGTGTAAATTCAATCTGAATTTAGTGGACTGTAACACTGATTCAGAGAAATAAAATAATTGGCACGGAGAAAGTAATGTTTTAAATGAAAACAAAACTTTTATGAGGGGGATAGATGCCAAACTCAGGTACAATAATATTATTGGTTAGTTAATTTGGAATATCGAATGAATAAATGTGTGAAGGTAGGTGTTGAACTTCCATGCTATAAGTGATAGATGCTAAAGTAATTTGAGAGAGCAAAAACCCGTTGCTGTGCTTTAAATGTTCAAGGGGCTTCAGTAAAAATTAAATTGTACTGAGTACTTACTTAGGCAAGGCATTGTAGAAGGTTTTTGCAAACATCACCATCAAATCATGGAAGAAAAAAAAACTGTACATATAAGCCGAGGAAGCACACTACGGACAATGTTCCTTTATCTCATCGGGCCAACGAGTAGTTTTCCAGTTTCATCACCAAGCTTTCACCATTTTGTCAGCTCCCGAAAAGAATATTTTGCCATGTACAGGGAACAGAAAGTGTGGGTTCAAATGATTAGCTGAGCATAGTAATCAGTGATGGGAGGTCCAATGCTGATGTAGGTTACAGATTGAAAAAGGCAAAACCCATATATTATTAAATAAATAATAGTGTGGTTAGAAAAAATAATAAAAAATAAATACCAACCTGTCAATATTCAAAACATTATTTCTTCCAGTGTTATTAATTGTTGCCCCATGGCTCAGCACTGAACTGTTCTTGATAAACAAATTAGATGAATTACTACAGTTGAGATGAGATTCCTCAGGATCGTGGGAAAGATAAGAAGAGACCGTGCTAGGAATGAGATCATTAGAGAGGATCTAGAAGTGCGGTCCATACAAGCTTAATTGAAAGAGAGACAACTGCAGTGGGTTAGTCATGTGAATCAGACGCCTGAAGAACAGATAGCCAAGTGGTATCTAGAAGCAAGGCCAGAGGTAAAGAGATCACAAGAGAGAACAAGTCTTGTATAAGGGGCCAAAGTTATGTAAAAAGTCAGGGCCACAAATTAAAATAATTGCCATGGAAAAAATAGGAAAGAGTCAATAAGATGGAAAGAAACATGCACAAATCTATACTGAAGGGCATCACAGGGATAGAGAAAGAAGAGAGTAGATATTTACTTTGATACCCCACTCAATATGATAGAAAAATATGAATTAATTTTTATTGTTAATTAATCCATTTTTGAAACTTAATTAATTTTTATGAGGTTTTACTTTTAGCATCAGCCAAGCCTCAAGTGGAACTTCCATGCAAAATTTTATGCCTCTGAAAAAAAAAAACCAATGATGATTGAGTTCTAAACACCACGTTAATGTCAATTTTAATAACTTTTGTAATTATTAGGTATTATTGATGGTTATGGGTTTTATTTAATGAAATAAAACACAACTACTATGTCTTCCTACAGTAAGTGCTCTAGTAATAGGTCTGACACTGACCTAATATAATCAGCACATGAATTCATCTGCTCCCGAATGTGCTTATTCATAGCAATATATACTATTTTGGGGAGATGGAGTTTATATGGAGTTTTTATTGGTAATTATAGTTTGAAAATTCAAAACATAAACTTCAATTTGTTAATCAGAATGAAAAGGTCTTTAGTTTGATA
This sequence comes from Acanthosoma haemorrhoidale, assembly GCA_930367205.1. Classification (NCBI taxonomy): domain Eukaryota; kingdom Metazoa; phylum Arthropoda; class Insecta; order Hemiptera; family Acanthosomatidae; genus Acanthosoma; species Acanthosoma haemorrhoidale. Next base: position 40,358,512 of record OV884009.1, on the reverse strand, counting down.
TCCAACTCAAAATTATAGATTTTTTAAAAATAACAACTAATTAATTAATGAAACTTGCATATGCTTTATGGAGATGGCTATATTTTTCATGCTTTCCTTGTATCATATGGAACCTCCATGTAAAATTGTATGTCTCGAGCTTGAAAAGGGGACTCACGAAGTCCATGCCAGATAGCCTCACTGGTGAAACTAAGAGTTTCTGGTTTAAAAAAACGACAAAATCCTAAAAAAGAAATACTTGGTACTAAATCAATCACAAACTAAAATTGTACCTAAAATGTAATACTCCTATATAAATTTTATTTATTGGAATTGTTTTACTTTACATAGTCATTTCGTATCCTTTAATGTTTTTTTATTTCAAACTATTGTCTATATTTATATAATTTGTGCCAATTAATTATGAACAAAGTGTTTTAACAGCTTTCTTTTATAATTAAATTTAAATGACCTAAAAACAAAAAAATAATGGAAATCAGTCCCTTCTATTAGATGTGTGTGTACGCTGGCACTACCTGTAGAGCGCCAGTGGAACTGCCAGCTAGCTGAATGCATTTGTCGTGGATTTACTTATTAAATTATTGTATCGCTGTGCTATTTTATTTTGTAATTGTCTTTAAGCATTTTTTAAAAGCACGTGGAAATCACAGTTGTATGGTTCTTCCACGTCATGATCACCTTCATGAAAGCGGATCTTTTACTATTGTGATCCGGATATAATTGCAATTAACAAATAATACATTTTTTTAAATTAAAATATTAAAAGTACATACGGATCGAATCTCCAATTTTTCTTTGAGCATGAAAAGCAGCTGATACTAACCTGTGAACAAAACAAATTTTTTTTAGATGGATTGATAATAATAATACGTCTAATTACATTGAAACAAAACTTCAAACCGTTGTCGGTGGGAAGATTGCGTACAATATCTGGGTCTTGAACTATTTGAATACGTTGCTAAGGAAACTATGCAGATCATAACCATACTTTTATGTAATTCAGGGTATCCGAACAACGCCATAACATATTAAGTTGTCTTATGACTAATGCCTTCCCGAAATTATATTATGCATAAAAAAAATAATCTCAAAATCTCTCCGTGTGTCCCGTCCATAATAAGTACACACATAAGCTGCTTTTGTAAAGATGGTAATAAAAGTAAATATATATTAGTGCTAAAAATAGGTAACTTCCGGCCAAACAAGTGTACACAAAGGCACCTGTCATATTATATGCAGTTAGGGCGAATTTAGCATTAAAAATAGTTTTCTTATTATTCGTAACTATACCTGCTGTGATAAATAGTTCTAAACCCTTGTACACATTTTTATTTTAGGATTCTTTAAATTTAAAAATATATCTTTAAGTAAATAATCATTTATCAAAGAGACTTTCGCTTTCTTCCTTTTCTTCTTACGTTTTTTAACTTATTTTTATTTGGTTGTCATAAAGATATCCATATTTCCTCTTAGAGTCATCTCTTAAGTTTGTATCATTTTAAGACTTTTTAAGCACTTTTTTATGTGTTACTATAATATTCTATTCTATATATTATTGAAAATCGTTGCAATAATGCAGCAAATGCTAAGTGTTTTAGAAATGCTAATTATAATGCGCTAAGCTAAATTGGTCAAAACTATGTCATTGATTCACAAGCTCAAGAATACAATTTAAGTTTGAACTAATTGGTGTTTTAAAAAACTCTCGAAGTTTTTATTGCCTCAAGTAGACCTGATATGCAGAGAGCCAGAGCTCACCAAACCCGGGCTTGATCCATAAAGGTGTTGTCCATATTTTCTAAGAATCATTCTTGACAAAAATATTTAAGGGATTGCATCTACGTCCCATCAAAGTGTGGATGAAGTTCAAAGGAATATTATGTTTGTCGATTGACCCCTTTGTGCCATAATATTAATTGCTCATTGAGCCTCTATTAGTTCTGTCAATGACTGGGCCGATTGATTCAATTTAAATAACTTTTCCCGACAGAGAAGTACTTCGATTTTGTGGTTAGTAAGTCAAGTGTTCAATCGCTATTAAATCATTGCCATTGCTAATGGTCAGTTCTGAAGAACTACGGGGCTGGTAAATTTTATATTTTTACATTAAAAGATGTTAGGCCAACTAGAAATTTCTGAAATTTAACATAATATATTCGTTACCGCTCTGATGTCGAGAGCTGTGATATGTTGACTTTGTTTTTTTCTCGTAATAAACATTGAATGTCGGCGTTTCGGCCCCGAGCCGAGAAATAATGACACATCAAAGATATCTCGCCGCACGGCTGTGTGTTTATGTGGTTTGTTGAATACATAAGCACTTTCGGCCACTGAGCAAGATAGCCGATTTCTTGTCCACACGTGGCACTTCCGAGCGACTCACTGTGACCATCAAGTTCAAAAATCGACTATTTCTCGTTCTCAGGCAAACAAAAAAAGTTCAAAATTAGTGATTAGCATGCTTAAGACAGGTTAGTTAGACCAGAAGCCAGATCCTGAGCCATATCGCCTCCAAATTACAAAAACAATTGTACTATGTAAATACATAAGAATTAGTTAAACAATATTGTACATCCTCATAAAATGTAGCATAGCTACAGTAAATACAAGAAACACTATATGCATGTTTAGTTCACATAGATTAATTGTATGCCTTAAATATTGTAAATCCTCACAAATATATCAAAGTAAAGAGGTTGGAAAAAAGCAGACCTAGATGTTCTCCCAAACCAGGTATCCAATCAAGAGGCTGGGTGAGTGAGGGGTTTTCGAAATCATAACGTGGCTATCACTACTATACTACTATACTACAAATTGAACGACGATAGTTTAATAAAAAAAAGCCACTGAGTTAACATTTATAGTTGTTTAATTTATAAAAGTATGTGGCTATTCAACCCAAGATTAGTAGTCTCATCTCATTTATATCAAACATACATTTTTATTTCTTCCGATCGACATTTTGTGGAACTCATTATGAACATAATTTATGAGAAGTTTTTAAATACATAAAACAAAATAATATGTGTTGGAATTCCCTAAGTATTCATTGAATGATTGACACCAGCCACAAATAATGTTGTGTTACCATGTATGATCAATCCTTTAACCCCAGGAACATGTATCGGTCGTCTTATATTTTATATAAAGCTTAAATTAAGAGATTTTTAACTTTCGACCTTTTTTCATGTACATATTTGCTTTAATTATGTTTTAACCAAAATAAGATCGGATCTGTATAGGGTAATAATTTCATCACTATTCAAATATTTTAAGGAACGCTAACGTTGAGAAAGTGGTTGTTACAGACATTAAAAAAAAAAAAACTATTTTAGAGCTTTGTGATTAACAAAAATAATGATTCATTTGTTACGGTTTTGTAAGGGTTCATTATGTCGGCTGACGTATGATTCATGCGCGCACAAACGAATGAATGCAGGCGTTTGTAAGCAAAATGACTCAGAACCAATCTTTCGCGAGGCTGATATCATTGTTAGTGGAAATTCAACTGAAATTGGTGTGTTATATTAATTGTGCTTCTATGGCACATTGTTCTGGCCTTGCAAGAGTCCAACCAAGGAGACTGAAAACAATTTTTCCAGTTCCGAAGTAGTTTAATTCTGACTTGCTAAAAATTTATGTTTTTTACATTTTTTTATTTTTTGCAGGATTTATATTTTAAGTTGAATATTGCCTGCCGTTCTGTTGGGGGTACAGGATTAAAATTCCCTAAATACCTCAACTACAAGTGAAATCAATATTAAATTCTTGGGGTTGCTCGATCTAACTTTATGCTTTATCTTAGAGGCAAAAAACAAATATTTAACTGACAAAATATAGTAACAGCGCCGGGGATGGAACCCAATGCCTACCCAATATCCTGTCCGGGGTCTGTAGCTACTGGCTTCCCTGCAGAGTGACAATATCAGTTCTCTTTCTCTTGACAGAAAGAACCACCACCCAGTCCTCTGATTCAAATTTTCAGAGAGCTCGTTTTCATACTTTACAGCATTGCATGTGTAATATTAAATACTTAACATCTATTGTCTAAGTATCATTATTTTTAGTTGTGGTACTGTTCCTACTACTTTAAAGGATCGCAATAGTCTAGTCAAGGAGAATGGATATTGTCAGAGTAGTCACTCGTACCATGAGAGATGTTGGCAGACCACATCATCAGCCTGATGATCAGCTATTGGGGACGTTCTGGATTTAAGCCCCGGCCCTGTTGGTGTATTATTTCTTTGGATAATTACTAAAATGTTTGGGTTCAATACTCCAGCTACATGTAATGATAAACTCTATATAGTATAAACGTTTGAATTGTAAATTAGATTTTCTGTACATTAAATTTACATTGTTGAGAAAACGGGAAAGACAAAGCTGGTTGAGATTCAAGCAGTGCGGCTTACTGTGGAAATATAAATGTTATATACGCAATAAAATTATTATCTAAACAACTTCTCATTATAATCAACAAGCTGAAAAAAACAAAAAAAGGTTTACATAATATTAATTGGAAAATGGGGATTTTCAGATAAGATTTTATGTTCGTCTGTAACCTGAACTGTGATAAAGTACAGTGACAATGAAAAAGCTGAAATTATCTTTCTCGATACCCGACACGTTGCTGGTGATGTTCATTAAAGGATCTCTACAAGACATATTGTCCCTGACTTGGTTCTGTGGAACTTCTGTGACGATAATGCCTACTTAACAAAAATAAAAATAGTCTGAACATAAATTATGAGACATTGTCTCCAGTTTAATTGTTTATAATTTCTTTCAATGATCGTTTCTAGTTCAAGAGTCTAACCCTGGTGAATGGCTCTTTTATATTGAAAAAAACTCTCCTCCAAATATAAATAAGTTATCGTAGCCTCGCCAGGTTTTTTATTATTGATTAAAATATTTTTTACCTATTATGAACTAAATAATGTCACCTATCATTGGGTGTGAATATGTATACGAAATAAAGGACGTAAAAGTGAAGAAATAGTACCGAGAGATACTCGTGGGACTTGATGTGAGATTCTCAATAGATTATTAAATAATTGTGAAAAAGCTATATCGTATTTTTGGTAAAAACTACTTCGTTTTACCCTTTAACTATCTTTCGTTACTGAATATCGCCTTCTCCAAACAAAAAAAAAATATTCTATAGTTATAAGATCTTTATTTCAAAAAATACAATTGTTTGTAAACTATTATTCATTGAGATGTAAGAATTCATTAATACTGCTGCAAGATGCTAGAACTCTAGAACATTAATATACTAAAGTAATATATAGGCCAGCTTGTAATGTAATAAATATGTTATTCCCATTGGCTCTCAATAATTTAAGCTTTGAAATATCTTTGCAGTCATTTATACGAACACCATACAGACAGACAGATAGGTAGTGCCTTCTGGGCTCGGTCTCATGTGTCTGTAATTCATCAGTATTAGTATAATGCTCTATATAAATATACTATTTGTTTATTTTATTTGTATTATCTCTTGTTTTATGTATTTGTCTAGAATTTATAACTTTATGTGATTCTGTTTATTTAAATGTAGTGTCAGACAGCCTATTGCTCGTGTCTTTGTAAGTTATTCTTATTATTATAAGTAAGTTATTCTAAGGAGACTATCGCCCCAGAACAAAGTTAAGTTGTACTTCATTTTATTTGGAGTTGTCATTTTATTGATTTCAAAGTTCTCAGGTGTTATAAGGAGATAAAAATTCATGTGGTGAGAATTTCTAGAATATTAAAGTACACAAAGCAGATTACCTCTGTAAATGTGGGCAACCTCATGGATAGTCTAGAAGTTCGTGAAATACTAATGGTAACATTACTCCATGGGTTATTTACATATATTTTAGGATTATTTAATTTAAAGTTATTGTAATTACCCTCTTTTTTGTTATATCTTCATTATTTTGTTATATTACTGACAACTATTATTAGTATACGTACTGCCGTATAGTAGCCAGTACTACCAAGGAGTCTTACAAGTAACTTTCTACTATTCATACAAGTATCAAACCATTACAAGGAACTTACAAAGTAAGTTGGGACCCTATAATTCACTTAAGTTTTATGATTTACATTTTTTTTTTCATAGGAATATATCATAAATAAACAATATCCTCAAAAAAGTTACATTTTTATCCAAGTATCTGGGGTTTAGATCATTCATCACAATTACTTATTGCCCATTAGGGTAGATAGTAATTTTATTTCAATAAAAATATTGAGACATTTCTGTGGAAATTTCCGAATGAAATATTATCAAAGTGTTTATAGAGAATTCAAGAAGATATTTAATACATTTTAACGCATGCCCTGTTGATATAGTCTACTTATTCACATTAAATGAAAGTCTGAACAATAAGTCGTCTGTGAATTTAAAATTGGATTTTTATGAAAATATTTGCTTATTTTTGCACTATAGCAATTCAGGACGTTACAGGAATTCTTGACGATTTTGTGAACAGCTGATTGCATTGTTATACCAAGGATGACCAATATGTATATTTTAATGTTAAAAAGAAAGTACCTTCGATACGTTTTTATGCAGTCTCCTTGCCAGTAATATAACAAAATAATGAAAATATTACAACAAAGAGGGTAATTACAGTAATTTTTAAATGAAATAATCCTAAAATATATTTGAATAACACATTTTATTAGAATGCCATTTTGTTTCTAATTTCATTACATCTTATGAAGATCTAAAAAATGCCGGAAAAATATCTATGTGCCGTCCTCCTGAGCACATTTGTTAACAAATGTATTTGAATATTTTTGTGAGAGTGAGAAAAGTAGGAACAGGACCAGGACCTTGTCCAGACGCTGAAGCCATCTCAGCAACAGCTACTCAGGCAACTACCCTTCAATCAGCGTGATAATAATATATAATACAATCAATATTATTTGTATGAAACTTTAGCTATAGACATATAAATAAGGAAACTACACACTGAATAATGGAAATACAATTTGAATCACAATTCAATTGTACTAATTTCTTGCGTTTAATTTCAAAAAATTATTTAATTGGGAATGAAAAATATTTTATACACAGCAATACCAGGGATATCTCTTCGTTATGAATAATTGATTTTGAGCTTACTCATCATAAATATGACTAATCGATACCGATTATCCGATAAAGTCTTACAAAAAAATAATCACATGGAATCTTTTTTATTTATCTTCACTTTCTCTGAAGACAAGTGATAAAATTAATAAATGATACAAATTGAGCTATCACTTTATGACCAATCCTGAATAATTACAGATTGTACTTCTGGCCATGAACCAGCATAATATTTAGAATATATCATGTTTAGGCTTCCGCCTCTAAAATCTAAATATTTATTAACGTTTTGGAGCCGACTGAGGTCCCTTGCTCACATTCATTGAAATGTCTAATTCATTTTCTGATTTAATCATTGAAAAGGGATACACAACTATTTTAGGATCGAATAAATTATAAATTTTGTTTAATTAAATTAAGTGAGCAGAAAAAACCCAAAAACATGGCTCTACTATTTTAAACCTAAGGAAGACATTTTATTATCATTTTTTTTGTTTGGAGAATAGATTTGGTAAAATGAAACAATAAGAGGTTTGATTGGAAATGCACTTAATTTAATACAGAAGTGGTCGAAGAGACCGAAATGGGGTTCAAACCGCACTAGGCCACGTGAAACTGAGTACCTCGTGTGCTGGCCACCCCACCAATTTATTCAATACTAGGAATAGTTTTTTATTAATTGTTTAAAAATTATTCATCTACCAAGGCTCAACTGCCCAAACGGAGTGTGTTGGAACTTCTATGAATACACAAAGATGTACATGAGGTCTATAGAAGCTCTCAACAGTTGCCCTCCAGCACAGTCTAGTTTTTACTGTGCTTGTCGTCTTCCTCGGCCTCTCGCGCTCCCTTCAGCTCTCCTAGATATGTTAGAATGAGCCGGGCCCTGTACCATCTTCCATTCTTGAACAAAAAAAGAGAAGTGCCCTGCAATAATTTCCTTCTCTATGATTCCTCCCTGATGGTATCTTAGAGAGAGTGGGGAGTTAGGCCATCTACTTCTCATGGTCTCACTTTCCCTCGGGGGCGCACTACCAGTAAGAATTTTTGTCTGACTTCTTGACTAATATCTGCAGCTACTTCAGTTGACCAATAAGGTGGATAATAAAGTACTTGAACCTCCTTATTGAGCTTTTCAGACTGGGAGTACTGATGTGATAGGGTTGATTTCTTTGTCAAACACAAAACGAAACCAATATAAGTTTAAATTAATTGCAGAAGTTGATAAATTATAGGGCTCTTATATTTAATCCTCCATTGGAACAGAGAGAGAAAACCGATGAGATATTGCCCTAATGAAGCATCTGGACCACCTCATTCAACATTTTTAAACTAAATTCAAGAAACACCCTAGTTTTAATGTCCGGTTTAAGTACAGGCCTGAAGACTATTGAAATATAGGCAGGGAGTCCAAGAGAGTTTCCTATTCTTAAATACTTATTACGTTACGCATGATTAATGGAAACAATATGCCGCGTTTTCTACCAAAATACATCTTTTTATTCGTTAATCACTTCGGTCATTGAAAATAGCTCTAAAAAATGTATGAAGATAAAAAATGGAGCAAAAAATGAATTCGGCTCAGCCGACATGAAATATTTTTATTGTTGGCTCTCAAAAATATAAATTTTTTATGGAATTAATTTTTGCATTTCAGCTTGTTCGCTAGTTCGACTAAGCCGAAAAAATTAGAAATTTAAACTTCTGTCCTGTGAATCGAGCAATTTTTAGTGAGAGTGAAGCGGTTTAGTTATTAGAACATATAAATCATAATTTTTTAATTATATGAAAGTTCTTTATTGTGATAAAATAACAACCTGCCTTATTGGGCAATAATTAATTGTGTTCTCGTTCATAGCATATTTACAATTTTTATTCACTCGCTCATTCATACAGTATTTAAAAACAGCCCAGAAGCCCCCCAAATCCTCATGGACAACCATGTGACAACACCTCCCTCGCATGCGAAAGAGGAAGTGATAAATCATAAATTAACAAAGAAAATATAAATAGTTTTATTTGAATGATGCATGTATTACATCCAGCAAATCGGACTTGCACAGGAAAATATTCAAAGAAATGTGTATATGACTCTTGAGAAAGAAGGGAATAACCACAGGAAAGCTTAACAATTAACAAACTATAAACATTCTTACCAGAATGGTGAGTACTGCGCCTGCTGGTATTTGCGGTACCTTAATATTTCCGAAATCATTCGATGTCCAAACCAACAGTCTATCTCAAGAACTCTTAGATTTTCGATAAGTTTGTGAGATTTATTTTTAACGAACATATTGGGAAGTTACTCTACTACTCGTAGTAGTATTATTTAATTTGTTCAATAAAAAAAAAATCTGGAATTTACTGAAATTGAAATAAAGGAACGAAGGTGCCAAACGTGATTATCTGCGTGGATGCCTTAGAATTAAGTGTATTTAATACGTACAAATAAATACACAAGCTGCCAACAAAATATTAGCGTTTTTTTATTCTGACCTGTACGTGAACTTATTCATCTATTATTCGAAATATAAAAGCAAGAAAAGGACATTTCGGACTGCCAGAAAACGCCATAGTACGAAATTTTCTCTTGTTTTATGTACGAGCCTAGAGTTTATAATTTTATGTGATTCTGTTTATTTTAATGTAGTTTCAGACAGCCTATTGCTCGTGTAGTAAGCAGTCCTTAAAGTTATTCTAAGGAGACTATTGACCCAGAACAATTTCTTGTACTTCATTTTATTGTGAGACGAAACATGCATTTCTCTGAGAAACTTGCGAATGTCTCAACGATAAGCCAACATTTCAAATTTCTCAGGTGCTATAGGATATAGCATGTGGTGAGAATTTCTAGAATATTAAAGTACACAAAGTAGATTACTCCTGCAAATGTGGGCAATCTTATGGATAGTCTAGAAGTTCGTGAAATACTAATGGTAACATTACTCCAGGCTGACACCCTATAATTTACTTTTTTCATGGGAATATGTCATAAATAAATAATATCTTCAAAAAGCTTACATTTTTATCCAAATATCTGGTGATGAGATCATTCATCACAATTACTTATTGCCTAGAGAATTTAAGGAGATTTCGAACGCATTTTCATGTCCTGTCGATATTGTCTACTTATTTACAAGAAATGAAGAATTGAACGATAAATCGCCCGTGTATTTAAAGTTGACAATCTATGTCGACAGTTATTGAGATATGACTCTTTGGAAAGTATGGAAAAGCACGTTTCCTGTAAACATGGTACCGAAAATTTCCCCAAAAAATGAATGGTGGTTGTACATTTGGTACTAACAAGAAAACTATAATCTTATAAACGGTGGATGAATCTATAGCTCAGTATAGTTGTATAAGTAGTGGTAGGGGTGAAAATATTTCTATGGCCACTAGTACCGATATTTTCAGCTAATCTGTGAATATTCAAAATCCACGCTTTGAAATTGCCTCTGATATAAAAATAAATGAAATAAGTATCAACCGTATAAAATGTCATGTAATTTGTGTTAAACTACAGTCTAGAAAGCAATGAGGGGATTCATACATCTGCTCCAAAAGAAGCAAATGAATTAAAATGCCGCTCTAAAGAATGAAAATAGATAACCACAACTATGATATTAAAACTCAGAAGGATTCGGATATCGAAGATAAAGTAAATGGTATTCAATATGTCAACAATTTTGGAAGGAAAGTGAGAATATAAGCTTCTTTGAATTTCATCTTGTTAAAAATTGTCATAAATAACCTCACGACTCAAACATTTACCTTCCAGGCCCACAGCATCCGGCTACATAATTAAAAAATGTTCTGCCACTCCACAAGATAATATCCATCTACACGTTTTTTATGAAATGAAAGTAAATGGGCTGTAAATGTTGAGTCCTCAAAGGACGAATACTGCAGCAGTGGGAATGAGGCAAGAACAATATATGTCTGAGGTGGATCAGTATATATATCAAACAGTAGTACATATAACTATTATAACTAGTGCATAAATAACGCAGAAGTTCCCAAACAGTGTTCTATTGACACAAAGGAAAACCAAAACCCGACGAAACCCCCAAAACAAAAATTTGATGAATATTTAAAATAATTAACTTACCTCTTTTTATATTTTAATCTACTGCACGTTAATTATCGTTATTGAATATCGTTTGATGATTTCGTTTTATCATATAATATGTTATCTAGTTTATCTGTCAGGTAGCGAGTTAGTTTGCGTTATCGCAGCTCAGTTCCAAACGAAGATAAAATTTCCTCACCAATAATCAAGTTTCTTATCGCTTATTATTACATTCTTAATTGCTTCGCTCATGAGCCAGCTGGAGATGGAGCATTTGGAAAAAATAATTTATTCTTCATAATTTTTCATAAAATTCCTTTTATTTTTAGCATCTCTAAGGCACAAAGCAGAACTTACAAGCAAAATATCATGAATAAAATACTCTTTCGATGACAGTGTTAATGTATTAAGGAAATTATAGTTCACGTAAGCCCTAACATATATAAATATTATTATTATTAGGACGTTGATATCATTAATTTGGTTATATACTTAAAATGGTAGAAATCTATTGAATAGTTATTAATAATTATTAAGTAATGATCCTTCGTTGTTTTTCATGGAACTGGTTGTATTTTTATCATCTAGTTGATGGACCGATGTCAAACAGAACTACCTTGCAATATATCATGACAATAATAACACAGTTAAAAACAGTTTTAATGACCTAATCCAATTATTGTACAAAAATATTACATATAACAAATATATGTTAATAATAAAACATATTATTAATCATGAAGTTAACATGTGTACTTTGATACCCTGCTCAAAATTATTTTTTTTTTAATTTTAGGTAATTAATTATTGCAACAGAGCTATTCATGTTTTCTGGAGATGTGTTTTTCATGTCTTCTTAACGTATGACCTCTATGTATTTAACTTGAAATTGATACAGATAGACAAACATACCGCTGAAAACATAAAGGTTTCTCATTTTGAAAAACGAAATCAACGAAACCGTAAACACCCGTTTCATTCATTTCCCATTGTTAATCTGCTCTCTCAAACTTTTAGCATCAAAGTATCCATTTATGCTTAGGAACAACATGGTTTGAGACTCCTTTTGCTGAATTGATCAAATTTGTATACAATTTTACTATTGTTATCAGTTTAGTTGTTGTTTTATTACGTTTTCTATAAGTTCGGTTGCTGCCCATTGAATCACCAAATTTACCGAAACTAAAATGTACTCCAAAATATTTTAAAATGTCATGACTTTGAATGAATATAACTTTTACCATGTCAGTTGATACAATGTAATTGTACTCTTTCTTAAATAGAAAAAAAATATAACTATATGTCCTTATAAAGACACAATATGCTATTCAACCAGTTTTCTTTAGATAAATGTTTATTGACAACCATACCAATGAAATGTGCTCAAGAACGAAAATAAGGTGTCCTTTGCAGGGGATTACAATCGATGAAATCATTGGCTGGTATGGACGCACACACATCACTGCTTCGGAACTTGAAAATAATTTTAGGCTTGAAATTGCGTTGAATTCAAACATGTATATTCATTTTGAAAAGGATAATATATTATAGGCATATCGTATCATTACAACTAAAATGAATATGTTAGAGAACATGTGTTAAGTATGTAACTAGTGATGACAGGGGAATAGAAAAGTCATTCGTTGAAATATTACTACAAAAGGCTTTAGTATAACGGGTAAAGATGATGCTTGCATTCACAAGATATATCCATACTCCTGCAGCAAAGAAGCAGAACTTTCTACAGAAACTACTCTCGAAATAGGAAACTCTTAACACCGTATGAAATCCTATCCTATATTGATTACATACGAGTTTTAATCATTTATTATAATAAAATAAAACGAAATAGGACAAAATACATTCGTGACAAAAATGTCGTTAACTCAAGTGAATTATCAGCTTAGTAGAAAATTGAGTATAAAATTTACACAAAAACAATTGAGGCTGTAATTGTCATTTAATAATATGAGGATTAAGATTTTTCAATCCATATAAGATGATGTCTCAATGAAATTTAATTATTTATATTATTTTCTTACCCTTTAGTTTAAGAGCGGAACGATAGAAGTTATCTCAGGTAGCAGAAAAATAACACAACATATTTCATGCAATCAAACCATTAGTTAAAAAGTGGGATCACTTACGTCTGCTAACTATTATTAGTACATATCTGTAAATGTACTGAAGGATCTCTGAGCAGAAAACTCAAGAAGAGCCCTTAGTTCCATGAAGAGGGGGCTGCCACTAATGATAAGAACAAGGCTTATATGTTTCAGCGAAGGGACCCACCTACTCAGGTCTAAGAAAGAATCTGAGTTTAGAAGACGAGGAAACGGCTACTGCATCAGTCCAAGAAAATACAGTTAACGAATAATCAGATTCTGGACATAGAAACTCTCCGAAGCGCTACTAGGCCTGGAGAATGCTGCAGATGCTACTGGGATATTTTTGTGCCAATAAATGTACAATGCAGAGATGCAGATAGACAGTGCTTTGCTACTATAGAAGTGCTTTGACACTCTAGAACAGGTGTACTAGTGTGATAAAGATCTCATGATAGGCTATCGAGCCAGGATGCAGAATAAAACAAGCCAACATTGTGAGGAACTAATAATGAGGGCAATAGGGAAGAGCCTCCAATTGAGAATGACAAACAATCGCAAAATATTAAGAGGATGAAGGATAAGATGGCCTTACAGAAACTTTTAAATTATGAAGGTAAAGAAGCAATAAAAATTCTTTAAAATATAATTATGGTTGTTTGATAAAAAAATAAATGCCAAATAACTGGGTTAGCACAATTATCTGGCTCATTTAAAAGAACGAGGCTCTCTGGACTGTTGTATTGTAGAGGGGCACCCATGTTTCCAAGCAGCAAGAAAATCATGCCAGGAATCCGTTTTCAGAAACAACTCCCATCTACTGATAGAGTTGATTGAATTTGGTAGCTATTAGATTGGAGTTAAAAAAGGACAATCTAAATCTGTCCAAACTATTTCCTTCGATCAATTGTACAGAAAAATTACAGAATAATTTTTTATTAATTTCAAGGCAATGTATCATCATTTTGAGGGAATAAAAATAATAAGGCTTCTCAGATGGTGGGTTGTTGTGAGGTAATGGGGTTTGTCCTGCATGCAATCCACTTGCAGGATGAGTTCACTGGAGGATGTTATTCAGTTTGTAAAAGCCTTATCCTTCGTTCCACATAGAATAAATGGCCTCTAGGTTCAAAGATTGCGACCGCTCATGACAGAGCCTTTTTTCGTAAAAGATGGAAAGTATGATGAAGCTGTCAAATAAAATACTTGGGATATTGGAAGCGTTCATTACAGCTGCATAGGCCCTTCCATAAGAACAGAGCGCTATTCAAGCGCAATTATTTTAATGGCGTCAGATCCTTATAGATAAACGAGTTTTACTGATCACAATCGTCTTGAAAAAACTGGAAATACAATGTCCTTTGTCCATGGTTAGAACGGACCCATTTATTCGCTTGTTTGCACAATCTCACTCCTTTAAACCTTAACATGTTTAATCGGAAATATACATTACAAAAAACAAAATTATAAACTTGCTGAGGTGGTGTCAGCATTGATTAGTAGAAAAATATCTAATCACCAGCATAATTGTTTAGGCCTGTATAACATGAAATTTTCTATTGTCAAAAAAGAATTTCGTGAAATCCATATTAATCAACTCAAATAATCAACAAATAGTACACTCCGTCCTTCAGACAAACTGTATTTATAAACAATATAAAACACATTTAGTTTTTGAGTGGGTTTTCAGTTAGTTTGAACCATCATTTGGTAGTTGTATTGTACCGCCATTATCCCTAATGTAGTTGCCGGTTCAGTCAAAGTTAAAGCGTGCTTACGCCTAATACAAGCTTTGTCCTACAATCATGTAAACCGCACTTAAGTCACCCTTTCAAATGACTAATATTAAGAGAGAGCAGACAGAAGATTACTGGCTTCTTGGCTAGGAGAGCAACTGTTGCCAAAAGGAGGTTAATTTCCGGGCTTTTAGCATTGAGGATTGGAGATTAGCATCCAGTCTGTCTTCCAAGTCCTCACTTACCTCAAACTTCTCGAGGTTTCCTGGCTAGTTACTAGACTATAGCTGTATTTAATAAATGGAAAAAAAAAAACAGAAATTATTTTTATCACTAGAAACAATTACGAGTGTTCCAAAATGCTATTTAATTTGTTCTGAACATGTCAAGTGCAGTTTTTTGAAAATCGTTATACCTTCGTGTGTCACCCAGTGTAACTATTCCCACTCAATTCTATTGTTAAAACTTGTATTTTCTGTGTATGTAATCATGCAAGGCTAATCAAACCTATATTGTAAATAAAATAAAAAGAAATAAACATTTTGCACAATACGATAAAAGTTAAAGATTAATTTTCTTCTTGATAATATTTTGAAAACCCATGATGCTATGGCATTTTTCTGTAGTGAAAATTCCTAATAAAAAAATAAAATGGTGATTAAAAAGATATATTGAATAATAAAATATACAATAATAACAAATTGTTTAGCAGGAAGTTAAATTAGAAATTAAATGCATTATAACTTCATTATTCAGGCCTCGAACTCTAAATATCTGTATTTATTACAAGTACGAAATTGATAAATTAATTAATAGACTAGTTATAATAACATGTAGGGGTAATTATTAATGTAACAACAGTCTGTAATTCAATGCTTTATTTCTTCTTAACAAAGAATATTATTTTGAATTACAAAATATTATATCAAATCTTTCAATGCAAAATATATGAAAAAATCGGAAAAATATAAAAGGAAATTAAAACTGCTTCCATGAAAAACATTAAAAATGAAGGCTTGATCTTCCTATGATCATAATTATACAAAGAACTTATAAAAACATATTCTAATGTTTTAAAGTGCACTAAAATTACAAAATTTATAAAACATGATCTAAACTGATTACAACTAAATCAGTTAAAAATTTTAACAATCATAATTTTTTAGAATTAAACAGCTCATCGTCATAATTGAAATGACTTAGTAATAAATTACGAAAACGATATTTTAATGATTTCATATATTGATCATGTTCATATTCATGCTCATAAATAATATGGTTAGTATTGTGGTCAATGATATAGTATAGTAATAACTATTTGCAATAATAGATAATAGTGTTAGTAATAATAATTAGGTTTCCATGGAAGATTGTAATATATATTATTTATTTTAGTGCGTCAAGAGCAGCAGCCGTCATTATGTCACCCCTACGACGAAAATATTCGGCGTACTCTTCTATGATTTCTGACAAGAATTTTGCTTTGATTTTCAACGAGAGTATTTCTCCCATTACCATCATATGACATATGTCATTTGCAAAATCAGAGCAAATACCCGAAGGGCCAGCTCTAGGTCCAGCAGAAGGACCAGGAGTTGGTCCAGCCGAAGGACCAGGAGTTGGTCCAGCCGAAGGACCAGGAGTTGGTGCAAACGAAGGGCCAGCGCTAGGTGCAGCAGAAGGGCCAGCGCTAGGTGCAGCAGAAGTTTGTCCAAACTCAGGGCCAGCACTAGGTCCATCCAAAGGACCAGGAGTTGGTCCAGCCGAAGGACCAGGAGTTGGTCGAGACGAAGGGCCAGGAGTTGGTCCAGACGAAGGGCCAGGAGTTGGTCCTGTCGAAGGTTCGGGAGCTGCTCCAGCCGAAGGGCCAGGAGTTCCTCCTGCCGAAGGACCAGGCGTTGATAGACCAGAATGCCTAGAGAAATTTTTTTTAAATAAATAAAATTGAAAAAAAACAAGACACAATTGCCTATAATTTTTAGATATTTTTTATAGACAGAAAACAATTACTTGTTAGCTGAAAAGATAACAGAGCGTAAATGAGCAATAACAGTGATTGTTTCGAAACACCATGTTGATGAAACACCGGTATGTGTGACTTTTAAATGATCAGCAATAATTAAGCAATTAATTGGTGTATTAGAGAGGAAAACACACAGAATATATGTATGTGAAAATAAGCGTGAATCTTCAAAAACATTCACTTGTAAATAACTCAATATTTTTTTATAGCCTGCCTGTTGATTTGAAAGTTAATGGTTCTTTCTTTTTCGTTTGGAATTAGTTTTTAGAAGGCAATCTAAATATAACTTACCAGACTAGCTTACTCAGAACAATTACAATAATCCTTGTAATTTTTTTTCCTGGTGTTCTTTATCTTAGCTTTTAATTTTTATTATTTAAACTTCTATCTTTTAACTTCAAAATACTAAAAAAAAAAGTACAAAATATTTCGTTTTTTGCTTGATGAACCAAAATGTAACCAGGGGTGTGGCCAGGAGTTTTTCTTGGGGAGGATTTCAAGATTAGGTGGTATATGTACTTTTTCGTTTTCAAAGGCCTTGTGAATAATACTTTCAATATATTCACAGTATGAAAATTCTGAAAAAAAAATTCAAAAATATTGTTTAAAATGATTGCTTACACATTCATGGCAGGACCTAATTCAATGTTCTTCATAAATCCGTCTATCATTTTCGTTTTTCTTTTCATCCTTTTGAAAAATAGCTCTATGTTATGTTGCTGAAACATTACAGCTTCTTGTTCATTTAAATCCTGGTCAAAACGATGGGACGATGTTGATGGTCCAAAATGAACAGGTTCAGCTACCGTGGTTGTTTGTTTGTTGCCCCTTATACCTTCAGAGGTATGAATGGATTCCAAATCAACTGAAAAATCAGAAAAACTGCTTGACCCGGACCTGCTAAGTGATTTTACAGGTCCAATGAGAGTGGTATTGCGTTGCTTTTCCTTTTTTTGCGGTTGGCGTACATCATAGTCAAGGAATTCATAATCACTTGTACCTGACAAAGGTGGCCTACCTTTAGACAATTTTATTGATCTTTTAGATGGGGCAGCAGATTTCAATGGACTAGTAGATGGTGTCGTAACTCCGGGCAAGTCTGCAAAGCCAGTTGTTGGCGTTTTTGTTTCAGCTACTTTCTTTTGGCTAGTCCGTGTTGCCTTAGTTCCACCAGTCTTAACGCGACCTGTTGATGTTAGCCCAGATGTCATAATGTTTTCAAAGGGCATTTGGGATTTACTCATTTTCAGTGTTCGTGTCAAGGCTCTAGTCAGTCTAGGTTTCTGCGGTGCTGGATTATTCACCGAACCATCCGTTTCTATATCCATAGGTGATGCAAAAGTCATCGGGTCACCCGTTGTTATCTTAGGGGCACTTAAAGTAATCGGCTCACCCGTTGGTATCTTGGGGGCTGGGATTTCTAAGGAATGAGCCAATGATGTTCCGGATCTGTGAGGAAACACTCTTGATCTAAAACGCTTCGGAGGACCTTCAACTATCATTGGCCTGGCGACAACAGTTGATTTACCATTCCCGTCCGATTCGATTAAAGAAGAAGCTTTCATAGTGTTGTCCTTACCTCCAATTTTCCTTTTGCCACTCTTCTTAGTCTTATCAATACCCTGGGAATCCATTGGGAATGCTGACTTGATGACGCGAATACAAGACACACAGACCGATCTAGCTAGCACTAGGACTGGGACTGAACTGAACCTACACTATAGACACTAATGCTATCATGACCAACTTATGTTTTTGCCCACTAACTGCGCTAGTGGGAACGGAGGCAAAATCTCATATTTTATTTTTTCAATGTTATTTACTTTACATATTCATTTAATTGATTGTATATAATATACAACTTCTCCTTTATTTGGCTAGTATAAAAATAATTTCAATAGATGTTACTGAAATAGTCATAATTCCTTTATTCATTATAAAAATAATTAGACTGATGAAGCAAACTATTTATCAGTTAGGGAATTGGTTTTTCTACTGGGTGAAACAACATTGATGTATTAATAAATATATTGCTTTGGAGACCATCACTGGCTCAAATAAGCACAACTAACTATATTTTAAAAAATGTGTTCTCATGTATCATACAATAGTATATTATCTGGCGACTATGACTTAAAAATAGGTCTAACAAATGATTATTTTTTAGAAAAAATACTATTTAAAAGAGTTTAATATATAAAGAAATATAACTGTCTGTAAACCCAATTTTCTAAAAAATGAACCTTCAGATAAACACTTCACAAAATATGTTGTAATTACTAAATGTTGTTTAACACATGATTAATTTTTTGTTATTATACAAAAACTGCTATATTATCAAAAAAGTGTTCATTTTTTAAAATAGGAATTTGATTGTACTGAATGATGGAACGATGAAGAAATATGAAAAATATCTATACCATGAAGAATTATATTTAGTTCAGTTAAATAGTGTAACTACATCTATATATTTCCTAAGTATCAAATAAAAGTTAAAAAACCAGGTTTCTTATTAATTTTAAAAAATAGCAAATATGAAATAATAAGCTACTATCAAATGAAGCTAATATAATAATATATCTCTGTGTAATTAATGTTTAAACGTAAATCGATAAAAGCAATTATAGATTGAAATTATTTTTATAGATGTAACTTACTTCATTTGATCATAACATCACAATAAATCAACATTTTTGTTTTTACTTATAGTAAAAAAATCAGTTTTGTCAACACATCGACATCATATTAACATGTGATGTAATTAAATTGTAAACTTTAAAGAATTTAAATCACTTTGAATTAGTGCCGTTATTTATATATTATTAAAAAAAAGGTTTTGTATAATAGATGACGATGATGGTTGTATTGACAAGATGTATCCAAACTCCTAGAAGAAGCATAACTTTTTACAGAAACTAATGGGAAACTCTTAACACCCTATGAACTCCCGTCCTATTTAAAGTATATTACATACGAGTTTTAATTATTTATAATAATATGCTTTGATAATTGTTACAGCATAATTGTTTAGACCAGTATAACATACAGTTTTCTATTAAGACCTTTTCACTCTTATTTGACAAAAGGTATTTCTTAAAATCCATTCCGTAAAAGTACATTCCGTCCTTCAGACAAACTGTATTTATAGCAATATAATAACATCCTTTAGTTTTTAGATGGTTTTCAGTTAGTTTTGACCATCATTTGGGAGTTGTATTCTAGTGCAATTTTCGCATTGAGGATTGGAGATTAGCATCCAGTCTGTCTTCCAAGTCCTCACTTACCTCAAACTTCTCGAGGTTTCCTGGCTAGTTACTAGACTATAGCTGTATTTAATAAATGAAAAAAAAAAAAAACAGAAATTATTTTTATCACTAGAAACAATTACGAGTGTTCCAAAATTCTATTTAATTTGTTCTAAACATTACAAGTGCCGTTTTTTGACGATTGTTATACCTTCGTGTGTCACCCAGTGTAGCTATTCCGAAACAATTCTATTTTTATTTTCTATGCATGTATTTATGCAGGGCTAGTCAAACCGATAATGTAAATAAAATAAAAAATAAATAGAAATAAACATTTTGTACAATACGATAAAAGTTAAAGATTTATTTTCTTCTTGATAATATTTTGAAAACCCATGATGCTAAGGCATTTTTCTGTAGTGAAAATTCCTAATAAAAAAATAAAATGGTGATTAAAAAGATATATTGAATAATAAAATATACAATAATAACAAATTGTTTAGCAGGAAGTTAAATTAGAAATTAAATGCATTATAACTTCATTATTCAGGCCTCGAACTCTAAATATCTGTATTTATTACAAGTACGAAATTGATAAATAAATTAATAGACTAGTTATAATAACATGTAGGGGTAATTATTAATGTAACAACAGTCTGTAATTCAATGCTTTATTTCTCCTTAACAAAGAATATTATTTTGAATTACAAAATATTATATCAAATCTTTCAATGCAAAATATATAAAAAATAGAAAAAATATATAAGGAAATTAAAACTGCTTCCATGAAAAATATTAAAAATGAAGGCTTGATCTTCCTATGATCATAATTATACAAAGAACATATAAAAACATATTCTAATTTTTTAAAGTGCACTGA
This sequence comes from Acanthosoma haemorrhoidale, assembly GCA_930367205.1. Classification (NCBI taxonomy): domain Eukaryota; kingdom Metazoa; phylum Arthropoda; class Insecta; order Hemiptera; family Acanthosomatidae; genus Acanthosoma; species Acanthosoma haemorrhoidale. The sequence goes on along the minus strand of OV884009.1, from coordinate 40,337,364 downwards.
AATTACAAAATTTATAAAACATGATCTAAATTGATTACAACTAAATCAGTTAAAAATGTTAACAATCATAATTTTGTCATTGATACAACTCGTATAATTGAAACGACTTAGTAATAAATTACGAATACAATGTTTTAATGATTTCATATAATGATCAAGTTGATTTTCATGCTCATAAATAATATGGTTAGTATTGTGGTCAATGATATAGTATAGTAATAACTATTTGCAATAATAGATAATAGTGTTAGTAATTATAATTAAGTTTCCATGGAAGATTGCAATATATATTATTTATTTTAGTGCGTCAAGAGTAGCAGCCGTCATGACGTCACCCCTACGACGAAAATATTCAGCGTACCTCTTGGCCTTAGTCAGATATTCGTCATACTCATTTAGGATTTCTGACAAGAATTTCTCTTTGATCTTTGAGGAGAGTATTTTGCCCATTAACATTGAATGATAAATGTCATTTGCAAAATCAGCGCCAATACCCGAAGGGGCAGGAGTTGGTCCAGCCGAAGGATCAGGAGTAAGTCCAGCCGAAGGGCCAGCAATAGGTTCAGCCGAAAGACCAGGCGTCGATGTACCAGAATGCCTACACAAATTTTTTAAAATAAATAAAATTAAAAAAAAACCTATAGATTTTTTATAACTTTTAGATATTTTTTATATAAAGAAAAGAATTACCGTCTGCCCTACTCGGGACAGTAAATAAATAACGGATGATAAATGACCCAATCCTACTAAATTTACAATCATGCATTTACTCTTACATTTGTGAAATTTTTCAAAAGTAATTAATCAATTTTTTGGTGTATTAGAGATGTAAAAACATACAGAATATATGTATGTGAAAATAAACGCGAATCTTCAAAAACTTTCACTTGTAATAACTCAACATTTCTTTAATAGACTGCATGGTCGATTTCAAAGTTACTGGTTCATTATTTTTGGTTTGGAATTATTTTTTAGAAGGCCATGTAAATAAAACTAACCAGACTAGCTTACTCAGAACAATTATAACAATCCTTGTTTGTTTTTCCCTCGGTGTTCTTTATCTTAGCTTTAGATTTTTATTATTTTAACTTCTATCTTTTAACAAAAAAAAAGTAGAAAATATTTCATTTATTGCTTGATGAACCAAAATATAAGCAGGGGTGTGGCTAGGAGTTTTTCTTGGAGATAATATTAAGATTTGGTGGTATAAGTATTTTTTCTAAGTGGAAGTATAAAAATATTAATAATTCCATATCTGGCATTTATACTTATTTAGTAATATTTCTAATATATTGCTACATAACATTATAATTGACCTACTATTATATCAACAATTGTTTTGCTTGTGATAATTAAGTAAATTAAAATTTTAAATTGTCTTGTGTTAATTATTTATGTCGTCTTCCTAAGGCAAAAAAAAAAAACAGGGTAATAAGGTTAAGTTCACTTTTTCAATAGTAGGAAAAATCTTGAATTCTTAGATTTACATAGTTCTTAAAATCAACAATACTATTATTGTTTACAAAGGCCTTGTGAATAGTACTTTCATTATATTCACAGTATAAAAATTCTGAAATAAAATTCAAAAATAATAATTAAAATGATTGCATACACATTCTTAGCAGATGGTGATTCAATGTCCTTGATAAAGCTGTCTATCATCTTTGCTTTTCTTTTCATTTTCTTTAAAAATAGCTCTATGTTATGTGGCTGAAACATTACAGCCTCTTGTTCATTTAACTCCTCGTTAAAACGATGGGACGATTTTGATGGTCCAAAATGAACAGGTTCAGCTACCTTGGTTTTTTTTTTGTTGCCCCTTATACCTTCAGAGGTATCCATGGATTCCACATCAACTGAAGAATCAGAAGAACTACTTGACCCGGACTTGCTAAATGATTTTACAGGTCCAATGAGAGTGGTATTGCGTTGCTTTAGATTTTGGCGCGTGGCGACATTGGTCTTTTCCTTTTTTTGCGGTTGGCGTACATTATAGTCAAGGAATTCATAATCACTTGTACCTGACAAAGGTAGCCTACCTTTAGACAATTTAATTGATCTTTTAGATGGGGCAGCAGATTTCAATGGACCAGTAGATGGTGTCGTAACTCCGGGCAAGTTTGCAAAGCCAGTTGTTGGCGTTTTGGTTTCAGCTACTTTCTTTTGGCTAGTCCGTGTTGCCTTAGTTCCACCAGTCTTAACGCGACCTGTTGATGGTCTTCTGTTTAGCGCAGAGGTCATAATGTTTTCAAAGGGCATTTGGGATTTACTCATTTTCAGTGTTCGTGTCAAGGCTCTAGTCAGTCTAGGTTTCTGCGGTGCTGGATTATTCACCGAACCATCCGTTTCTATATCCATAGGTGATGCAAAAGTCATCGGGTCACCCGTTGTTATCTTAGGGGCACTTAAAGTAATCGGCTCACCCGTTGGTATCTTGGGGGCTGGGATTTCTAAGGAATGAGCCAATGATGTTCCGGATCTGTGAGGAAACACTCTTGATCTAAAACGCTTTGGAGGACCTTCAACTATCATTGGCCTGGCGACAATAGTTGATTTACCATTCCCCTCCGATTCGAGTGAAGAAGAAGCTTTCATAGTGTTGTCCTTACCTCCAATTTTCCTTTTGCCACTCTTCTTAGTCTTATCAATACCCTGGGAATCCATTGGGAATGCTGACTTGATGACGCGAATACAAGACACACAGACCGATCTAGCTAGCACTAGGACTGGGACTGAACTGAACCTACACTATAAACACTAATACTATTGTGATCAACTTATGTCTTTTCCCACTAACTGCGCTAGTGGCGAACGGAGGCCAAATCTCATACTTTATTTTTTCAACGTTATTAGTTTTACATATACATTTTATTGACTGTTTATAATATACAACTACTCCTTTTTTTGGCTAGTATAAAAATAATTTCAATAGATGTTACTGAAATAGTCATAATTCCTTTATTTATTATAAAAATAATTAGACTTATGAAGCAAACTATTGAATGGAATTGGTTTTTCTACTGGGTAAAACAACATTGAAGAATTAATAAATATATTGCTTTGGGGACCATAACTGGCTCAAATAAGCACAACTAACTATATTTTAAGAAATGGATTCTCATGTGTCATGCAATAGTATATAAGTATCAAATAAAAGTTAAAAAACCTGGTTTCTTATTAATTTAAAAAAAAAGCAAATATGAAATAATATGGTACTATCATATGAAGACAATATAATAATATGTCTCTGTGTAATTAATGTTTAAACGTAAATCTATGAAAGCAATTATAGAATGAAATTATTTTTATAGATGTAACTCACTTTATTTAATCATAACATTCTAATAAATCAACATTATTGTTTCTACTTATAATAACAAAAAAATCAGTTTTGTCAACACATCAACATCATATTAACATGTGATGTAATTAAATTGTAAACTTTATTGAATTTAAATCACATTTAATTTAGTTTAATGAAGTTAATGGTGTTACTTTGGATAAGTGGTGTTATTTGTATATTATTAAAAAAATATAATACTGGCTATTGCCAGGAATCCCACTGTCACGCATTTATAGCAGGTCATGAGGCCACTGCCGTTTCAGTCTCCGAGGAGGTTTATAGGGATGAGTGGTGCAGTGCAATGACTGTGCTACGGGATTAGGGTGGTTGGATAGGTTACTATGGAATTTCATGAACTTGGAAGGGATCAGTTCGAGAATGTAAGGTATATTCAGATAGTTATGAACGGTTTTGTTGCTGCCGTAATAAGGGACATTTACTATTGTTCTCAGGACTTTTGATTGGAAGGATTGGGTGCGCTTGATGGTCGACGTTTTTGCTGTCCCCCATAGCTCTATTCCGAATGTCCAGATTGGCTTAAGTATAACTTTTTAGATTAGTAATTTATTTTCTATTGTGAGAGGGGATGTCCTTGACGTAGTCTGTGTGGCTGTCCAAAGCGTCTGTTTAGTTGTCTTTTTGCCTCGTATGTGGGTTCCAGGTCAGTCGTTTAACGAGATGGAAGCCTAAGTACCGTACTATCTCGGATACAGGGAGAGGAATGGAATTAAAATAAACCAGGGGACAAGACTTGCGGCAGAGGTGAAGGTAATGCGGGAAAAATTCAGCTTCATTAACTTTGATCCCCCATTGGTTGCACCAATACTCGATTTCATCAAGGTGTATTTGTAGGTTATGTGATGCTATATCGGGGTCCGGGTGGGATTACAAGGCTGCAGTATCATCTGAATATGTGGTCAACAAGGTATTGTGGGTAAGGGGTACATCAGCGGTGTAAAGGGCTTAGAGGATGGGACTCAGGACACTGCCCTGTGGAACTCCTGCTTTTATGGGATAGTAGTTGGAATATTCTAAGCCACAGCGGACTTTGAACAAGCGGTTTGAAAGGTAGGACAGTAGAATTAAGAAATGGGTCTGTGGTAAATATCTTTTGCGTGCCAAACCCTGTGAAAAACTTGAGATATGTCCTGAAAGGCAGCACTGTGTGCAATACTGTTTGGTTTAAAGGACTGAGGATATGTGATCAACAACGACGAAGGTCTTGTTGAGCAGTGGAATGTTTGACGGAAACCAAACTGGTGTGTAGGAAAAAGGTTTTTCGATTCAGCAATTGGAAGTAGACGTTTTAATAGGAGTTTTTCAAAAATTTGAGAGAATAGGGAGTAGGCTAATTTGATGGTAAGATGAGGGTCATTGGGTTTGGTGAATAGGACAATAATGGAATGTTTCCAGAGAAGAGGAAAGTGCGTCGTTTTGATAATGTAATTGTAAATGTAGGTTAGGAATATTAGGGGCCAGGAGGGAATTCGAGGAGTAAGGAGATCATATCCCGGAGATTTAAGTAAGGTATGTTTTATAGAAGGTATTAAACCTCAGAGGGGTTAACGGCTTTTGGTGGAAGTGAGAGAGGGATTGGTGAAGTTAGGAAACTTTTAAAAGTTGTGCTATGAGTATGGTTTTGATGAGAAAGGTGAGGTGTGAAAGTATGGGAACGATGCAGGACGAATTCTTCCGACCTATCCCCATCCGAAGCCGCCCAGGACCCATCATCACGACGAACTGGATGTGAAACAGGATAATATTTTAGGATTTTTTTAGTTAGATTCCACAGAATCCCGGTAGACAGAGAGGAGAGGTGGGAATTAAAAGAATCGGAACGGAAGGATGCCAATCGCCGCTTTATCAATCTGCAGTACTTCTTGTTCGAGAATCGATAAGCAGGATGCCGGGATCTTTGCCACACTGTTCTGAAGTGGCGTTTGGATTGGATTAAGTCTTTGAGATGCACTATGGTAAAGGGTTTTGATTATGAATTTTTGCATGCCGATGCCTCCCAAGCCGACCTTTGGACCAGAGTAGTGAAAGAATCCACTGCATATTTCCTATCTTCCATCTTTCCCTGCAGGTCTTAAGATGTTTTCTGGGACACTTTTTAGAATTTGGCTTATCTGTAAGAAGCTGGCGGAAGTGGTCCCAATCAACTGAGCCCCTAATAAATGAAGGAAGAGACCGTTTGTGAATTGGTGTTAGGGAAGTGGTTAATATTAAAGGGCTATGATCGGAGGAGAGGTCATCGAGGCATGCAACTGTTTAGTGTTCCTAAACTATTGTAGAAGAAGAAGTTGCGGTTCGGATCTGATGGCCAATAGGTTGCTCAGTCAGGAGAAATAGAGGAGCAATATTTCCGTACGAGTGTAGACAGCAAAGGACCTCCTCGTGTATTAAAAGAATCGTGTATTAAAAGATGTTGATCCCCAGTGTTGGTACCGAAGCGTTACCAGGCATAGAAAATGCTACAGATGCCACTGGGATATGTTTGTGCCAATAAATGTACATTGCAGAGATGCAGATAGACAGTGCTTTGCTACTATAGAAGTGCTTTGACACTCTAGAACAGGTGTACTAGTGTGATAAAGATCTCATGATAGGCTATCGAGCCAGGATGCAGAATAAAACAAGCCAACATTGTGAGGAACTAATAATGAGGGCAATAGGGAGGAGCCTCCAATTGAGAATGACAAACAGTCGTAAAATATTGAGAGGATGAAGGATAAGATGGCCTTACAGAAACTTTTAAATTATGAAGGTAAAGAAGCAATAAAAATTCTTTAAAATATAATTATGGTTGTTTGATAAAAAAATAAATGCCAAATAACTGGGTTAGCACAATTATCTGGCTCATTTAAAAGAACGAGGCTCTCTGGACTGTTTTATTGTAGAGGGGCACCCATGTTTCCAAGCAGCAAGAAAATCATGCCAGGAATCCCTTTTCAGAAACAACTCCCATCTACTGATAGAGTTGATTGAATTTGGTAGCGATTAGATTGGAGTTAAAAAAGGACAATCTAAATCTGTCCAGACTATTTCCTTCGATCAATTGTACAGAAAAATGACAGAATAATTTTTTATTGATTTCAAGGCAATGTATCATCATTTTGAGGGAAGCCCTAAAAAATAAAAATAATAAGGCTTCTCAGAAGTGCAATGGTGGGTTGTTGTGAGGTAATGGGGTTTGTCCAGCATGCAATCCACTTGCAAGATGAGTTCACTGGAGGATGTTATTCAGTTTGTAAAAGTCTTATCCTTCGTTCCACTTGGAACAAATGGCCTATAGGTTCAAAGATTGCGACCGATGATAAAGCAGTCAAGTAAAATACTTGGGATATTAGAAGTGTTCAAATCCGAAAATTACAGCTGCATAGGCCCTTTCATAAGAACAGAGCGCTATTCAAGCGCAATTATTTTAATGGTGTCAGATCCTTATAGATAAACGAGTTTTACCGATCACAATCGTCTTGAAAAAACTGGAAATACAACGTCCTTTGTCCATGGTTAGAACGGATTCGCTTGTTTGCACAAACGTCACAGAAATCTCCTTTGAACCTTAAAATGTTTAATCGGAAATATACATTACAAAAAAAAAAAATTATAAACTTGCTGAGGTGGTGTCAGCATTGATTAGTAGTTACTAGACGATAGCTGTATTTATTTAATGAATGAAAAAAAAAATAGAAATTATTTTTATCACTAGAAACAATTACGAGTGTTCCAAAATGCTATTTAATTTGTCCTAAACATTACAAGTGCAGTTTTTTGGAAATCGTTATACCTTCGTGTGTCACCCAGTGTAACTATTCCCACTCAATTCTATTGTTAAAACTTGTATTTTCTGTGTATGTAATCATGCAAGGCTAATCAAACCTATATTGTAAATAAAATAAAAAAAAATAGAAATAAACATTTTGTACAATACGATAAAAGTTAAAGATTAATTTGTTTCTTGATAATAGTCTGAAAACTCATGATGATAGGCATTTTTCTGCAGTGAAAATTCCTAATAAAAAAATAAAATGGTGATTAAAAAGATATATTGAATAATAAAATATACAATAATAACAAATTGTGTAGCAGGAAGTGAAATTAGAAATTAAATGCATTGTAACTTTTTTATTCAGGCCTCGAACTCTAAATATCTGTATTTATTACAAGTGCGAAATTGATAAATAAATTAATAGACTAGTTATAATAACATGTAGGGATAATTATTAATGTAACAACTGTCTGTAATTCAATGTTTTATTTCTCCTTAACAAAGAATATTATTTTGAATTACAAAATATTATATCAAATCTTTCAATGCAAAATATATAAAAAACAGAAAAAATATATAAGGAAATTAAAATTACTTCTATGAAAAACTTAAAAAATGAAGACTTGATCGTCCTATGAACGTAATTATACAAATAACTTATAAAAAAATATTCTATTGTTTTAAAGATCACTAAAATTACAAAATTAGTAATTAATTAAGTAATAAATTACGAAGACGATGTTTTAATGATTTCATGTAATGATCAAGTTCATTTTCATGCTTAAAAAGAATATAGGGAGATGGTTAATGATATAATATAGTAATAAATCTTAGCAATACTAAATAATAGTGTTAGTAATAATAATTAGGTAGTGTTAGTAATAATAAATAGGTTAGGAAGATTGCAATAAATATTTATGTTAGTGCGTCAAGAACAGCAGCCGTCATTATGTCACCCCTACGACGATAATATTCTGCGAACCTCTTGGCCTTCATCAGATATTCGTTATACTCATCTAGCATGTCTGACAATAATTTCTCTTTGAGGTGCGATGGGAGATATGAAAAATGGGAGCCAATATTTGAAGTGCCGGAAGTTGGTTGACCTGATGGGCCAGGAGTTTGTCCTGCCAAAGGACCAGGCTTAGCTCCCGTTGATCGACCAGAATTCCTAAAAAAAAATTTTTTAATAAATAAAATTGAAATAAAAACCCTGACTCTATGGCATTTATAATTTTTAGATATTTTTTATATAAAAAAAAGAATTACCGTCTGCCCTACTCGGGGGGGGGGGCTAACGGGTGATAAATGACCCAATCCTACTAAATTTACAATCATGCATTTACTCTCTCATTTATGAAGTTTTTAAATTTTTTTTTTTCCCCCTTAGCTCTCAAACTTATTAAAATAGGATGTGGGAAAAATAAAGGAAAATTATTTTGGGCTAATGAGTGCCTTTCACTAAGGGGAGTCCCCCTGCTTTAAAATAAAGCACCATATTACCTATTATTGGTGATCTATAATCTCTATATGACGGGATCTCATGTAAAAGTTAACATAATAAGAAGAATTCATGCCATTTTCTATTAAATATATAAAGTAAAAACTATTCGTAAAAGAGTCAGGATTGTTTTATCATTGATATTGCAGAAAGAAACCGTCAGTAATGGCCAGAATAGGTTAAATGTGGGCTGCAAATTCACAGTATTAAAATGTTAAAATAAAAAAAATAGTATTTAAAATGGTCCCTTACACATTTTTAGCAAGTCCTGCTTCAATGTCCTTGATTAAGTTGTCTACTATCTTCGATTTTCTTTGCATCTTTTTCAAAAATAGCTCTATGTTGTGCGGTTCAAACATTACAGCCTCTTGTTCATTTAACTCCTCGTCGAAACGATGGGACGATGTTGATGGTCCAAAGTGGACAGGTTCAGCTTCCTCGGCTTTTCGTTTGTAGCCCCGTATACCTTCAGGGGTATGCATGGAAGCCAATTCATTAGAAGAATCAGAACAACGGCTTGACCCGGGCCTGCTAAGTGATTTTACAGGTCCAATGAGCGTGGTTTTGCGTTGCTTTAGATTTTTGCGCGCGGCAACATCGGTCTTTGATGGTGTTATGTTCAGGGAAAATGTCATAAGGCTTTCCAGGGGCATTTTAGCTTCATCTATTTTCAATGTTTGTGTTAAGTCACTAGTATGTCTAGGTTTCTGGGGTGCTGGAATATTCATCAAACAATCCGTTTGTATATCAATAGGTGATGCAAAAGTCATCGGGTCAGCCTTTGGTTTCGTAGGGGCTCTTAAAGTCATCGGGTCAGCCGTTGGTATCTTAGGGACTGGGATTACTAAAGGACGAGCCGTTGAAATACCGAATCTTGCAAGTCTTTGAGAAAACACTGTTGTTCTCAAACAACTAGGAGGAGTGGTGTTAACTATCATTGGCCTGGTGAAAATAGTTGATTTTCCATCCCCGTCCGATTCGTTTGAAGAAGAAGGTTCCTTACCGTTGTCTTCACCTCCAATTTTCCTTTGGTCACTCTTCTTACTCATATCAATACCCTGGGAATCCATTGGGATTGCTGACTTGATGACGCGAATACAAGACACACAGACCGATCTAGCTAGCACTAGGACTGGGACTGAACTGAACCTACACTATAAACACTAATACTATCATGACCAACTTATGTTTTTGCCCACTAACTGCGCTAGTGGGAACGGAGGCAAAATCTCATATTTTATTTTTTCAATGTTATTTACTTTACATATTCATTTAATTGATTGTATATAATATGCAACTTCTCCTTTTTTGCTAGTATAAAAATAAGTTTAATAGATGTTATTAAAACAGTCATAATTCCTTTATTTGAAATAAAAATAATTAGATTTATGATGTAAAAGTTTAATCAGTTAGGAAATTGGTTTTTGTACTTGGTAAAACAACGTTGAACTATTAATAAATATATTGCTTTGGTGATCATAACTGGCTCAAATAAGCACAACTAACTATATTTTAAGAAATGTGTTCTCATGTATCATACATAGTATATTTTTTGCCGACCATGACTTAAAAATATGTCTAACAAAAGATTTTTTTAGAAAAAGTTACTATTTAAAAGAGAGATCAATTATTTCTTATTATACAAAAACCGCTATAGCATCCAAAAAGTGTTCATTTTTTAAAATAGTAATTTATCTGTAGTAAATGATGGAGAAACATGAAAAATATCTATATTATGAAGATATATATTTAGTTCAGTTAAATAGTGTAACTACATCTATATATTTCCTAAGTATCAAATAAAAGTTAAAAAACCTGGTTTCTTATTAATTTAAAAAAATAGCAAATATGAAATAATATGGTACTATCATATGAAGCCAATTTAATAATATGTGTCTGTGTAATTAATGTTTAAACGTAAATCTATGAAAGCAATTATGGATTGAAATTATTTTTATAGAGGTACCTCACTTTATTTAATCATAACATTCCAATAAATCAACATTATTGTTTTTACTTATAATAAAAAAATCAGTTTTGTCAACACATCGACATCATATTAACATGTGATGTAATTAAATTGTAAACTTTAAAGAATTTAAATCACATTTAATTTAGTTTAATGAAGTTAATGGTGTTACTTTGGATTAGTGGTGTTATTTGTATATTATTAAAAAAATATAATAGAAGGTCTCTTCCTTATTAAGTGATAATCTTTAAATCAGAAATTTGAGAAAAGCATCACATTAAAACTTTTAGAGAACAATTTTACAATTACAATATAAACAAGTATTAGTGATTCTTAACACAGACTAACCTTAAGACTATGCAAATTTATTAATTTAATCTATGATTACATTTATAAAAGTACAGATCCAAGGTTTTATTTTGTTTTCCCCTAGAAATTTTTCCATTTGTTAATTTAACAAGTATATTGCTTAATTTATATTGATCTATCAACATATCATGGTGTGTGATGGTGCCAAAGGTTTAGTATTCGGATCGTGATGAATAAACAACTTACCATAGATTCAAATGAACGATTTTTATTATTATAAGGCAAACATCAATTATTCAGATGAATCACATCATTGGCAGTAAATAAATTAATGTTAAACCTAAAGTTATTAAGATGACACAGTTAAGAGAAGGAAGTCATTTTAAGATTGAATGCTATGAAGGATGAATGGATAAAAAATTGTGAAATAATTTAAAAATATATTTTAATATTATTGACAATACAAAGGATATTTCTTTCAAAGGGATAACATAAATTTTAAAGGAAGGAATGTCATATAAGAAGGTTTACTACATTTTTAAATAAGACCAAAAAAATATAAATATTTTACATCTAAATGTTAAGATTAATAAAATCTTCAAGTGATTTTAAAATAAACACTTACCTCTTTAGTTGTTTAATGTACTAAAGAAAGCATATACATAAACACATTTGAATGTACTTGTTTACATAATTTTTTACAAGTTTGATAGGTAACTTAAACATATAATAAACTTCTATTGCTCCAGCAATAATCCTTTTTTAAACAACTTCATGTCCATATGCTGTAATTAAGTTATATGCTATATAACATATATTAGAATGAAACGATAAACAATAGCGATTGAAACCAACGATGTTTCTCATTGTAAAGCTGTTAAAGAAAAAAACATTGTAGGCCTGTTAAACCATAATTTTTCCAGCTTCCGAGGGCGTAAAACACCAAATAAAATAATAAGGGTTCTTGAAAAAAAACAAAAAAACATTGAAACAATGGACTTGAGTCTTAAATTGGGCCTAATTCAGGTGTGATCTGGATTCACTAGACAAAAGTTCAACTTATTATTTTGAATTGAATTGTAAATATGGTATGAATGATGACACTTATCTCAATTACTCATTGCCTAATAACAGGCAGATTGTAACTTTATCTTAATAAATTGTTGTTGTTGAAAAAAAAAATTATTTTGAATTGTAATCGGGGAAAAAATTATTCTTAGAGAAAAATTGTAATTTCTAATTAATTAATATTATTTAAGAAATCATAATTATTCCATTAGAAACACATTCTATGCCTTTTGCACGGGCCTTTCTACTAATTATCCCATACCTAATTAATTATTGTTACTATAATAATGAAAGCTACAAATTATTTCAAATATTGGTCAATGGTGATGGTCAATTGACTCAAATGCTTGCAATGATGTTGGTAATAATTAAAAATATAATTGATAAAAGTTACTTCGTAGCAGAATTTTTAAGGTTGACAATATTTGATTTGATAGGTTGACAAGATTTTTGATATGTTTTTGAACAACTCTTTGAACAACATGCTGGAGAACGGTGGTTCAGAGGCTAGATTCAATCGAGCAGCACGACGTAGGTATTAATTACTCGCATCTTTTGTGATGAGTCTTTATCGGTAGCCTTATACATGTCCTCGCTGGAGTTGGGTCATTTTTTAAGGCCAGCAACTCTCTAAGGACCAGCTTTCTTAACCTTAGCTTGTTACTTACAAAAAGATGTTTTTTCATCATCAGCATTCTTCTTAGGCCCTCTAGTTTTCTTGCCTTTATCGCGTTTCTTGTGGCCAGCAGTTTTGACAGATCCAGGCTCCTCGGTGGGTTGCAGCCTCCAGTTTCTCATTACCAGAACTAGTCGTTCCCTGAGATGTATCTTGGAAATCCATGTGTGATGAGTCGGAAGAGGGGCTAAAGAATGTTTACCAATGAAAAGCAGGCATTAGACTGAGGAGGGACCTTATTGTTATGTCATGTTTAGATTTTTCACGCTAACAGCGTTAGCAGGATCGATAGTGGAGCTGCCATCAAACGTACATAAATATTTTCGGATTCTTTATTTTATTAAAAAATATAATATTTGCAAAATTCTATAGATTCTGTTTATTTTATTTTTTCTTAGTTTCACTTGTCTCCCCTTTAATGATTTTTGATAGGTAATGGCTTAGCTCCCTTGATTCATTTGATGGCTCTTAACATAGCCATTTTTATCATTTTTTATAATTAATAAATAATAAGGTTTTTGAACTATTAGTTGACACTTTACCTTAAACAAATACTATACATAGAAATTTCAAATTAACTAAATTCAAATCTTCCTGATCTTCATATACTTTCACATTTAACACAATATCATATTATTTAACATATATAGACATATTATTTAAAAAAATGAATATTTATTGAGCAATGAAGGAGCTACTGTTATAAAGGAAGTAATTGATAATGAATAAAATACATTGTAACTATAATTCAAGTGTTGTGATACAATAAGAAATGTTTTTAACTACTGTGTCATATATTTATCAGAAGAAGGGAAGTTCTGGAATTTATTAGATTATATTAATAAATATTTAAAATAATAATATTTTCTTTATAATTATTAATAATAGTGGATTCTACTCCATTAAAAAAAATATATAATAATAATTATATTTCGCTTAATGGATTTGAAATCATTTGTGTCAGCTACGTAACAATTTTGTCATGAACGAGAATACGTTATTAAGGAATATTCATCTTTACTCTACCGAAAAATATTTAGGTTCAAAGATGTGTTGACCATAATAACGCTTAAGATAACATAGAGGCAAATCAATGTACGCTGTGGGACCTCGGTCACTTCTTCATACAAAATAAGGAAACCAATGGAGGCTGCAGATTAGTCTAACCAATGTCCGGCTTGTCTGTGCACTCCCACTGGTATCATGATTTCTATTTATCCGGAGAAGCGTTAAGAGGAAAAGTTTCTACCTGGTAGACAAGAAGCCACAACTTTCAATTCCAATAAATCTTTTTTTAATTTATTTTATAATTATTAGATATTAAGAAACCTCATTCATATTAACATTACTCGCCTTTTAATAAAGCAATAGATCTGATTAAATTTAAACTGTGAATAATTAGTTATCCAAGAATTTAAATATGCCCGGATGTATTTTTTGGAGTATTGTAGCCTTAGGTTGATAAAAGAGAGTTGTCAGATTTTCGTCTAATTCATTAATGAAAGACGTTTCAACATACTAAGTCTGCATCAGGTACTCATAACAAGAAAAAAAGTAGATGTTAAACATAGAGCGACAATAGTTATTAACAACAGGTAGATGTAAGTGTAACATAAATGGCTTAAGCAATGATGTAAATATGAAACTGATGGTTGGTTTGAATTTAAAGAATATAAACAATTGAAAACACAGGTATTTGTACGATCATTAGTTTAAAAAAAATGTAACACATAATGTAAAAGATTAAAAACAACTTTATTATGATAAAATTACAATCTGCCTAACTAAGCAATAAGTAATTGTGATATATGATCTCATTCATACCATATTTACATTTTTCATTCACTCACCCATTCATACAGTATTTACAAACAGCCTAGAGACCTCCCATGGTTGTCACCTCCCTCGCATGCGAAAGATGAATCGGAGTCTTGGGAAGTGCCCCACGCTCCTCCGTCAGCCGCGTCACTGGATAAGAGTCAGCGGAGGTGCGAGAGAGTGCGAGAGCCACAGATGCTCAGAACATGATTGGATAAAGTGGCCATTGCCGGGAGTCCCACTGTCACGTATTTAGAGCAGGTCACGAAGCCACTGCCGTTTTAGTCTCCGAGGAGAATAATGTAAAAAAGGATCGAATAGTTTGCAAAAGAATGCATTCGCAAAACAGCAAATATCTATAAAATGGGTCTGTGGCTCTCACGCTCGGCCTCCACTGGCTAGTATCCGGTGACGCGGCTGACGGAGGAACGTGGGGGACTTCCTAAGATTCCGCTTCCTCCTTCGCATGCAAGGGAGGCGACAAACATATGGTTTTGGGAGGCCTCTGGGCTGTCTGTAAATATTGTATGAATGAGCGAGTGAATGATGAATTGTAAATATGGTATGAATGAGGGTATTTATCTCAATCACTTATTGCCTAATAGGGCAGATTGTAATTTTAGCACAATAAAGAAGTAATAGTCGGTGAATTTAGTGAGAGAGAAATGAAATTATTCCACAAAATGTTTGATAATGTCACAATAATCATCGATAAACTGTAGTTCATCCCTCAGCCTACTCCTTTTATCCTCCCTAATTATCCCTCTTTTTGACCGTTGCTGTATGGGGGTGTAACGATGGGACTCGGTGATAAATTGAAGGGAATCGTGAATTGCTTCATTAGATTTGTCTAACAGTTCAAATCCTCAATCTGTTCCCGGTAGACAAGATCCCATCTCTCTGGCCTTTTTACTCCTGCCCACAAAACTGCAGGATACGATCGTTCCTTTCTTACTCATAAGGGACTTTGTCTCTGAAATGAATAAATCTGGAGTATTTTCTTTATTTGTTTTTAGTCGACAAAAAAAATAGGCTCAAGTCAAATTCTATTATTGGTTTCAAACTATTTGTTGTTTCTTTAATCAAAGTATCCTAGTCGTGCTAGATATTATTTTCATATAAAATGTAGGAAAATATTTTTTCTAATTAGGCCATTAGTTTCTCTAATTGTATTATTAAGAGAGTTAATAAATTACATGTACCTTTTTGACACGTTTGCATATATGTATGTATTATAAAAAGAATACTATAATTTGTTTTTTTAGTTTTGTAAATATCGTATAATTTTTCCTACTCCCAGCTGTATGTTTTCCAAGATCTTTCATATTTTGTTGCATATAAAATATAATTGCACATATTTGCTGAGGTAATTTTGGATAAAAAAAAAAAGCTCAAGTTTAATAAATAATTTCATCTTATCTAGTCTCTCCAACTGTTGACAGTTTTGGCATATGTCTAAAACTTCATCAGTTTGATCAAACATTTAGTTCTCAAATACACGACATTGTAACCCACTTGTGCTAAGTGCCAATGAACATAACGATTAATAGCTTTAAGTGTAGTTTAGTATTATCTGGTATGAAAAAACTTGTTGATAGTCCGCAGAGAACATAAGGTGATAAATGGTTACGGTTTGGAGGAAGAAGTGTCAACACTGATTTTAGCTTAGCCTACTTAAAACTTCTAATTAGGAAAAGTTTGAGGAGAGTGTATAATTAAGTTTAGCCAGGGTACACATACATGGGTTAGCTGCTCAACTCAAATTAACTATGAGGCTAAGCACCGACATCATACTTATTTTAATAATTAAATAGTTTAATAAAAGTTCAAGCTGTTGGGTGGTTTTAAATGTTTAAAGTTTTCCCAATTAGGCAAACCCTAATCCAGTCCCAATTTAATCATTAGAAGTTTAGGTTTTTAGTATTAGAAATTGACTGTGTCTTAAAACTATTTCTTGGGAGTAAATTCTGTAATTATAAACAAATACACAATTATCAGTTCTTCAAACCAGGAATAGGATCATCGAACACAATGTGAGATTCCCCCTCGCCACTTACATCACTAATTCATAAATTAATATTGCATTTTTTTGTAACCGACTAAAAATTGTTTTCATCAATTATGAACTAAATTGTATTTTCGAACTATGTGCGAACGAATAAAGGAAGTAGAAACTAATGAACAGTATCCAGAGATGGCTGGACGTCGGTGCGCGAGTTTCTTAACACTTATTAAATGATTGTGAAAAAATTACTAAGCGCTTTTTAAATATCAACGCTGTATTAGTAAATATCTATGTCGCTGAAAATAATCAACACAGATAAAATATTAAGAAAGTAATAACATTAACAAAGGACTGGGCAATATTATATACACGATTTATATTTCATCACCCCTTTGTTTTTTGAACCTGAATTTATTTTAGAATCAGTGTCTTTTTATATTTTACCGTTGTTGTATTTCAGCCGATGCATAATTGAAATTGTAATTTGATTGATTGAATTGTCAACAACAGCAAGTCTTTTGACAGACGAAGTCGGGCAGGCACATACTCCAAAATCCTAATAGAAGGTAAATCAAGTTGTTGAAGGAATGATGGAATATCACCTATTCAGTATTTGAATATTAACCAATATCCCTGAATCACCTTTTTTTTAAACTAGAAACCTTGTGTCAGTTAAGGTGTTTTCCAGTCCTCTACCATACCTAGGGACTTGCTTTTGACATAAAGGTCCCAATTGATGTACCAAAAACATAAAAAATAGTCCCATCTCTACATAAAATACGACTAGTCAATAATTAATTTATTTTATAACTAATTCATTCATTACTTCTGTATTAACAAACCAGGGAATCAAAATAAAGATCTTGACCTCCGGATTAGGAATATCTCATTTTGCTATACTTCAGCTTCTGTTATGAAATCTTGCAAACTAATATACTTATACAAAACAAACTATTTATGGTTTTGATATTCTTAAACATTGCATAATTCTTAAATATAAACTTAAACATCGTGTTAATTTTACTTATTTTATTATAATTATTACTAATTATACTTATATTAGTACCGCCCTCTCTTAGTTATAACTAAAGTTCTACAAAGACATACTTAAGCCAATCTAGACGTACCGAATATGGGGACAGCAAAAAAGTCGAACATCAACCTTATCCAATCCTTCCAATCAAAAGTCCAGAGAACAATAGTTTCGTCAGCAACAAAAACCTTCATAACGATCTTAATATACATTTTTGAACTCCTCCCTTCCAAGTTCATGAAATTCTATAGTAATCTGGTTGGATAGATTGGATAGACCACGCTAATCCCCTAACACAATAATTACACTGCGCCACACATCCCTATAATACTCCTCGGAGACTAAAGTGGCAGTGGTATCGTGATTGTCTCTCTCTCAATCTCGTGACCAGCTATAATTAGACAGTGGGAGTCCTGGCAATAGCTAGTTTCTCCAATCATGTCTTGAGCGTTTGTTGCTCTCGCGCTCTCACTGGCTCGTGTCAGGTGACGCGGCTGACGGAGGAGTATAGGGGACTTCCCAAGACTCCACTTCCTCTTTTGCATGCGAGGAAGGTGACAACCATGTGGACTTGGGAGGTCTCTGGGCTGTTTGTAAATACTGTACGAATGAGCGCGTTAATGGAAATTGTAAATATGGTATGAATGAAAACATTTATTCCAGTTATTTATTGCCCAATAATGGTTGTAATTTTATCAAAAGAATTCGAAACATTATAAGTAAATGTATTCTTGTTTCTATAATTTCAGACGTTACTATTATTTAGATTCCAATCTTTATCCTAATTTTTTTATCCTTTATCCGCATTTTACCGAAAACACATGTCAGTTGCTTTTCATTGCTTATTCGTTACATTTGGGACTACTCACAATTTAAGCAAACTGTAATATATGTCTTATCTGTCCTCTCATAAATATTTGTTACAATATCGCGGAGTAGTTACCAGAGCTCACTTGATATTGCAGTCAGAATGGATTAATCTCAGAATTATAACTATATGACAAGTTATGCTCAAAAAAATAAACGAAAGAATGCCAGGACAGTTGTTGACAATATATCCTTTTACTTATATTTGAAAAATTCGAATTGCCTGAGTGAGGAAAGAGCACTAGGTTTTGTGATGTCAGAGAAACCTGTTCCGCACTCTATGTAGCACTCACTGTTATGCAGACTGAATGAGGATTTGACGAACAGTTAAAGTTATTTTAAATTGTTCTCACTCTACATTTTTGACAGGACTGACTATAATATCTTATTAGGAACAGACAAAACTTTCTAATTATATTAAAAAATTTATAAATACAATAACAATTTTGGAATTGAAATCATGAATTTACTTAATTTAAGTCAGTACTCTAAAGTATCATGGTTGGGAACGACTATTTTTATAAATCCGAAACTCTCCGAACGGTAAAAAAACAAATGAATCATGTCGTTTGGGTTTTTGATAATATATCTAATTCCACATTGGTATATACTATTCGCAAATGCCTGTCAAATACACTACCAAGTATCGATAGGTGCTTTGTTGCAGAACTAACTGCTATCAAAGAGGCGATAGTTAACGTGTCTCTAAGCCAGTGCATCACAATCTCCACTCAATTATCCCACAAATCCGATGATTTGTCATTTCAGCTATCCTGTATTATCATACAGAACAGAGATGCAAAGTGATTAAATAAACTTTTATATGGAGAGTTAATTGGTCCACCTGACAATGGAAGTGTATTTATGATATCCTTAATAGATGAGAAGAAGTGAAGAATTCCGAGAAACTTACAAGAACTCAGAATCGATAAAAAATTCAATTTAGATATCGAAAAAAAAGCGAATAAATTAGAAGCAATTAAAACTGTCAAATGAATACAATTACTAATACCGTTAGAGAATGGAGTTTTATTCTTAATGTCCATACCGAAAGATTGAACAAGCAAGATTAGAAAGAATGAAGAAAAGACGCTTAAGAACCTGAAAAGTAGAGAAGAAATAAAGCAGAAACTGAAGAAAAATGACATACAGAAACTGAAGCAGGTTTGAGAAGGGTTGCAATTATGGGACAAGCAGTTGATTTAAAACTGTAGACACTACCGATTTGTAAGTTGGAACCAGCAGTTCCAGGCAGAAAATGATCTCGATAATTGACAATGTTCTATAATTTCTAATATATAAAACATCAATTACAATTATTACTGCCAAGCCCAAAGGGAAGTCCATTTTTATTCATCTTAGATTCAATTTATTCAATTCAATCAATCATAAATGTTAAAGGTATATTCCACAACACCTCGAAATGTTCTGATTAGTTTTTTTAAAGTTAAATACCTTGACGGAAATCATGGAAAATAAGATCAAACGTATTGGAAGTCGAGCACGTTCTACTAACTTTCAAGATTTCTGGAATCCCAGTTAAGAAGCTATTCAAGCTTTGAACTTAATCGTTTTTTTGTTTATAGTTGACACATTTTTAAGACGGTAGTACAACAAGAATTTTAATGATATTCATGCTTAAAAATCACAGAATAGAAACTGTGTATTTATTACGTTTTATGTTATGGTATTATATTATATACAAGTTTTATTTACAAACATTTTTTTTTATGCTTTAAAGAAAATTTTTAATGAGCGAGACGATTTAAATAATAAAATAATATATTTTCGATAAAAAATATAGAGTACTTTTTATCTTTCGATATTGTTTCTTCACTTTCTACGTCGTTTATATATATTCATTAATTGTATATATATATTATATTATTGTTAATTGTATATTGTATTATATATAAGGTTTTCTATTCTAAGGCAGACTCAGGTTTTCTCTCCTATATCTGAGTATGTTCGAAGCAGCCATATTTACTTTTAGACAGCTGTACTTTTTTGCATGTTTCTCTTGTCCTTCGCCCAAGCTCAGCGTTGGTTACCTATCCTTTTCTGTCATCAGATGATGCGTTGCAGGGATGAAAAGATAGATTCTACCTAATATATTTCTTGTGAGCTTTCATCTCTCTCATCACTAGAGCAAAACAATGTGTGTATGGAAAATTTTTAACTTAGTCCAACCTGTATAGACCGCCAAATATTTCTCAGCTAATTATAATAAGACTCCTTGCACTTTACATAATCTTGAGAGTATTTATATTTTTCATTAGCATTTTAGTTTAAAAAAAAAAAATGAAACAATAAATTGTGAGGCAACTGATCCTCAGGTTGGTTAATATTGACAGATTCCATTTATCTTTAAAGGCAGCCAAATTACACAATCCATTGTAGAGCGGGGGGCGTCACAGATTTAATACGTAAAGAGTTTTTTATTCTTGACGTTTGGAATGATCGGTCAATGAAAACGTATGACGGTTTTAGTTTGGATTCCAGACTGTAGCAAAATACTTTGACAGTAAATAATTCCCCAGGTGCTGGTCACCAAGGCAGTGGTGTAATTAATTTTGAGATACTCTAGACTCGCCTGTCACACCTCCCACCCTACCTATTTTATACTTCTTTAATCTTTGCTTTAATGAAGCCCCACCCCCTTCATGGCTTGGTTTCTATTCAGTTCCTCTACGGCATTCATTACAGCTCACGCTTATTGTCCTCTTGAAAAAACATGCCGAGAATTTTTAATTACTGTTAGATTCCGTTCTCTGCGAAAACGTGATTACTTTCTTCTCACGTTCAAACTTGACAGTTTGAAATACAAGCGTGAAATATTGTAAGCCTCTTCTGTAAATCTGCTTGGTGGTTAGTCAGGTGAAACTTCTGCTCATAAAGTTGCACCGTGGAACGAACATAAGCGAACAAGTGCGGAAATCGTTTCATTTATATTGAATATGAAATGAATGATGTCACATACTACTACAATATGTCAAGACAACCATTGTGCTAATCACTACAGGGTTATGGAATATTCATACTCTGAAAGTCCCATTCAAATATCTAGACCTTTAGAAATATTTCCACTGCGCCCTAGAAAGTAGTGTAGGTATAGTTATGAAAAGAAAAATAAACGCATAGCTTTCCCGCAGCATTCAGAGGCTTCCTGTTCCTCAAATAAAAGTCATAACAAGTTAGTTGTGGCGACTCACAAAATTACGGGTTTTTGCTATGGTGGCAAAACGATTCCACATGCTAAATCGACGTATTTATTTGATATCATGCTTGATATTATAGGAAAATAACGATTAATGTCTATTCTTTATTTTTTCTCGGATAAATTTTATTTTAACTAGTCATCAACTTGAACTAATATGCAAAATATGCCTCAAAAATTTTATAATAAGAATTAGGCAGTTTAATGACTTTGATACCCAACTTAAAATTTCAGACAATTTATTTTTATTACCAAGTAATTAATAAATCAACACATATTTTATGGTGACGGCAGATTTTTTAGTCGTTGCAACGCCAGATGGGACCTTCATCCAAATTTTCGGGTCTTTTGTTCGAACAGGGTACTGTCGAAGACCTTATTTAAGGCATACATATATACGCAAGGGTGAATAATAACATGCTTTGAAAAGAACAATGAAACCTTTAAAAAAAACATAAACAATCATTTGACAAATGTTTCTAAAAAAACCGTTTAGAGATACAGATAGGATTCAACAAGGACACGGGAAAGGAAATCTGCAGTACTGCGATGAACAAGAAGATGCATGAGTGACGGAGAAATGATTATATGCTAACGAACAACAGTAATTGTATAATTATGTGCTTAATTAATTATTAGTATGAAAAGAATTTCAATAGAAAGAAAACGTAATACTCGGTGCCTCTTCGGCTACCTCACACGTGACCAGGAGATTTCGGGATTTGAGACTTCAATCACTGACTGAAACTGGAAGAAGCGGGGGTTGTAGTTTATCTACTCTAGTCTAGTCTAGGACTGTAGTTTTTCATTTTTTCAACCATAAAAGTCATCAAACCAAAGACATTATGTCACCACATTCTTGATTTCAACTATAAGTTCTAAACTATAAAATTTAAACTATTAATTCTTGAAACAGGATCAATTTCAACTATAAGTGCAATAAGGGAACGGGACTGACTTGAAGTAAACGAGTTTTAATAGTGAATACCCTTGATAATTAACCTGTGTCTGAAGTGGGTGTGGGCGGAACAGAGATTTTGAAGGAACTGTTGCTTTAATTTAAAAGGTGGCTCGTGTTCCTGTCGAGGCGGTGCGGCGGTCGGCCCCGGTCACCTAGAGAAAAAGAAGGTAGATATAAATCAAACCCCTCAAGTATTCATTTTCGCTGTGAGCCACCACTCGGGCAAGTGGGGGGTGGGGGGAAGTGTCCCAGAGAAATAATTTAATGGGTATTAAGGAGATGGGGGGGGGGGGATAGGCTCGGGGGAAGAAGGAAGAGTTTGCCAGGGAGACATATTGATCGAGGGGGCTCCGGTCCCCCCGGCCTTACCTTCTTTATCTTACTAACTTGGCTCCTTGTTTACCCTCTTCTGCCCTTTTTATTAAGCAACTTCTTCTCCTGTTGGCCTGTTATCTGTGCCCTCATAAACCGGACAGCCTTCCTGATAGCCGCTGCTTCCTTTCTCATCTGCTCTCGTCATCTCTGACTTCCGCACTTCCGCTTTATACTCTACGCTCTCAGTCTCTCCACGACTTTCAACTGCTTAGCTTACTTCAACGGATAACTTGAGCCTTATTTATCGTCTTATGAGATTCATAGCTGCAGTCAATTGACAACAGAATTGTATCAATTACAAATATTCAATAAAATTGCCAAGCTTGAACTTTGTATTAATGGTCTAGGATAGTGGTCATTAAAAAATTATTGTGTATTTCAAAACACCTTGGCATTGCTTTGGTGAAAATACAGTACCGAGAAGTATTAATTAAATTAAGGACCATTCTCGAACGCTCTGAAGCTTTTTAAGACACGGTGCACACATTCGGCCTTAAATCGCATAGCACCGCTGTGAAGCCGTGGGTATAGCTGGGTTACTTTCAGATTTAGTGTACACACACCTCCAATGACCTAGCAGCGACGGATATCAATCTTGTAGTCCTTTTAAAACCCACTACTAATTCTTAAATCAGTAAATTTATGTACCCAGGATAGTCTATTTTGTTTTAAAATATACTTTTTTTAGACTAGGTAAGAAAGTACAACACGTTTACTTCTTTAGACTTCCATCGTTAGTATCCAAATGCGTACTAGCGTCAATCCACGGTCAATTGGATTGCTACAATCCCGTAGCCACGCCGCACGTTTCAAAACCGTATGTGTGCGCCGGGTCTTTGATTCGATGTTTATTATTTACGGCTTCTACTCCAGGTTTTTTTTTAAATATTATATTTAGCGTGTTATGTGTGTGTGTTAATGCGTTATTGTTTTTTTAATATGCTCATATCGCCGTTCTAAATTAAAGTGCCTAATTGATTTATTACAGCGGCACTTCTCCATAGCCCTGGCTGTATTTTGAATAACAATGGGATTAACAATATCTCTACCTGGCAAGACAAGACGTCGTGCGGAATGGTGTCCGTGCGCCGTGACAATTGCGATGCCAACGAAATTGTTACTTTCCGAATATTTTTTTTTTTATTGAAGAAGAGTACTTCGATATTTATTTAGGAAAGCTTATTAAAAAAAAGTGGGCTCTCTAGTATTTTAGTTATAACTTTTCAAGTAGGCATTTCCAGTCCGACGATTCGGAGAGGTTTTTGGTCCAGATTCGTTTCTACATCTGGTACATTCTGGTACAGTCTATGACTTCCCTCCCATTGTACCGAAACATTTCACACACACACTAGTTGACCTGAGGATCATTAGCCTCACCATTTTTTTCACAGTAGTTAATTTTTTTTTCTGTCACGACATAGATATATATCTATTATCACTAAACTGAAAACAATTCATTGTGTTTGCATTTCAGTAAACGATGAATAGCCTTTTCAAACATTGTTATTAAAAAAAAAAATTGTAACTAGCTAAATTATTGGTATAGAAAACACCGGATTCGCTTCCGAAAGCTATTTTGTCGGTATTTTATCATTAAAATGCGTCTTGTGTTACTGACTCAAAAGACGACTCTACTTTCGTAAAATAATTAATTTTTTAGGGGAGGCTGTTTGACAATTTTATTGATCGTCTAATAAGCACATTTGAACTAAAAAATATGTACATGTAGCATTAAAGATTAATTTATGATATTTCGGTTCCCTATATTAGGGAAATGTTTCATAATTAATTTAGAGACACGTAATTTGAATAATAAAAACAAACAGAACTTAAGGATGTCATTTATACATTGATACATGACATTGACACATTGAGTGATGGACTCAGATACAGGACGATTCTAAAAAGTGGGTAACCCTATACATTATGTTCACTTCACTGTCGTTTCAAACACTTAAATTTGAGGCAACGAAATAATTAGCCGTTCCTAAACCTTTTACCATCAGTATAGAATCCTGTTACCCAACAAAATTTATCAGTATAAATGATATCAAGGTTATTATATCATTAGTTTTGGTTTTAGTATTGATTATATAACGGTGCATAGTAGTGGTGCTTGAATAGGGATTGACCAATAACGGTGATGTCTCATTATGGCTAACGAGGAGAGATAAATCTAACGCCCTTAGAATTTTTATATATTTCGCTCTACAAACGACAATTTCACCCCTACTTCCTGACAACAGCCCTACTAGCTTCCCAGTTTCTTAAATCTTCTCTCTTGAAGATGCGTTATTTAGGAACAGGCATTAAAAAGGCGAAAATGGTCTAAGAGAGAAAAAAGTATATGTTTGACTTTATATTCTGTCCATATCTTTTTTATGAATTTTTTTTACATTACCTTGAAAATATAAATATTCTTGAATCGGTATATACAAGTTGATATGAGAAATTATGCCAATGAAAAAGATTTCTGAGCTAGACGGGAATAATTAAAGATTGTGATTTAAGTGATTGAAGCAATGTTTTGTGCTATATATAATTATTTATTCTCTTACTTTTTAAATAAGTTCTTGAAATAGTGATAGTAAAGTGTGATACACAACTCAATCAACAGTTTGTTGTTCATACAGTTTTTGTAATTATTAAGGAGTTGAAGATTTTGTGTTTAATATCTGATTCAATATAGAAGATATATAGTTTTTTCATACTTACTAAGCAATGTGAAATTTCTTGTATCTAGGTAGAACTGGGAACTTCTCTTGAACATAATTTGTCATGAGTTACATAAACTGTTAAAACAAAAAATTGAGCTTGTCAAGAATTTTTATTTTTAAATTAACACAGTTTTTGTACACTGTTTTATTCAGGTACACTGAACATGATCATAGAAATTTATAAATGCCAACTTGTTTTGTATTCATTGTTAATAAGAATTTTCAAATTATTTTTAAAAGAAGTAAATTAAAATATTTTTATGTATTACCCGGAAGTTTTATCAATTGTCAAGATTCCAGTTTCTTCTAATTGCTTGTTGCGTGGTGGTTCGAGCTTAATTGTTTGTATTTGGAATCTTTATAATAATGAATTCGTTTTTCTTCTATGACATTTTGCATGATGTCAGTGTAAAGAACACTCAGGATAGTTGTCAGCCAAAAGCGTCTTCACGGTTATTTATACATAATATATTTTATAGGGAATATTATTATTAAACTTTGGAAACAACTTTTTATTTTTATGCAAAATCAACTAAAAATGAAATGATGAACGTTTTGCATAATTTATATAAGTTTTTATTTAATGCAAGAATTCGAGATATTAAATAGGCGTTTAACTAAACTTTCAAGTATACCTACAGCGTAAACTAAATTAAATGGAAGAAACTTCGATATGAAATAATGACAGGCTACTAAAGCTATTCCAATCATCCTGCTTTATTATTTTATAAAAGGCGTTTGCTTGAGATATGTGGGAAGCCGTCTTATTTTCCCTGGGAAAATTCCCGTTTATCGGTTATATTTTCCCGTTGCATCGGGAAACGATACAGCCTGGGACAAGATATGGTTTTGATTTATTCCTACTGTGTATGTACACAGTCCCCTTTAGAACCATAAGCCATACAATATCAGGTAACGCATTTTCCGAAACAGAAATCAGCGATGTTAAACTCCATTATAATCTAAAAAATAATCTTCACACTGTCATGCATTTATCGTTATCCAGCCTTAACCTGACTACTATACTTTTAGAGGTAAGAATAGAATGCCATGGGATTTTCTTCTCGAAATATTTGAGGTATACAAGGAATCGGATACTGATTGTAATAGTAATAGCGCTGACAAAAAAAAATCAATGACATACTTATGCTTATCTGAGTAACAATGAGTAAAATGAAAAAAACATGTTGCCATCCCTCAAAAATTAAAAAAAAAAAAATTAAATAATATAAAAATACCTGCTCTCCACTAGGGGCACAAGAATCTTTTGGCCCAACTACAGATACAATAGTGTTGCATAGCTATCATTAATGCTAATATCTTAATTTTAAAACAAATACAATTAAATAATCACTAGTTTTTCAAATATAATTACATGAAAAATTAACTCTAAATTGAAGATGTAAAGCAGAATTGATCAAAAATTAAAAGTAATATAGAAATTTGTTACGACGAAGCTCATGAATTTAAGCAGAGTGTAGGCAGGGAAGTAAAAAACCCGTAAAAAAGGGGCTCTTTTGTGTATATCCTAGTATATTA
This sequence comes from Acanthosoma haemorrhoidale, assembly GCA_930367205.1. NCBI lineage: Eukaryota > Metazoa > Arthropoda > Insecta > Hemiptera > Acanthosomatidae > Acanthosoma > Acanthosoma haemorrhoidale. Next base: position 40,310,194 of record OV884009.1, on the reverse strand, counting down.
TTTTAAAATCTTGTTTGTAGCACAATGAGCACTTGAACGTCTCAATATATACTAATTTTATATTGGTAATAATATATTATTTTTAAAAGTGATATTTTAAACCCGAACGATATTTTCTTATTATTACTGACATAAAAAGAAGCATAAAAGATCAAAAGAAAAGTAAACAATAACTATAAACATAATGCATAAATTTAGTGTGACGTTGTGATTTGTCGTGGTCAAGTTCGTCAATTCAATGAAAATTTAAAACTTACTATCGGTGCTGCAGTCTATCGGTAATCAATGAATCGGTCGATAGTACAAACTAGAACACATTGCGCATTCTGTTGGTGCTCTAGAGCATTATCAGTTGTATGATGAGGGGTAGTCATGTCTCCGTTTTATGTACGTAAATATCTATCTATCTATGCACATAAATATATCTATCTATCTATGTACATAAATATATCTATCTATCTATGTATATATAATATAATATATATATATATTAATGTATATATGTTTGTAAGTAATATAAATATACAATATATGTTAATAAGTAATTTCAAAAGTATTTATCTAAAGAAAAAGCCCTGTTTGGTATTTGAGATTTCGTGCTTACGCCAAATATGATTTCAATTAGTTAATAATATATTATAAACCTAGAGGGTTGCCTGGTTAAAAAATATACACTAAACTCTATGTATCTAATGTGCAGTAAACTATTTTATTAATAGACAAAATAAATGTACATAAAAAAATAATTAAATGTATACATACATAAATACATACTGTTTGTTGAAATGCACTAGGGATATGTAACTGGTAAAATGAACTGGTATAAAAAAGGTAAGATGAGGATGGTAAAAGGTATTATGAGTTAGGCACATAAAAATATAATGTAATAATTAAATAACGTTTATTGAAAGTAAAAGAAAATCGAACAGATTTTTTGAGAGAGTGGCCGAAAGAAGTTAATAACTAAAGTAAGTAAAATTTCCCCCCCTGATTTAATTAAGCTAAACCAACAAAAAAAAAAACGCTTAAGTTTCTGTTGCTTCTAGTTTGTGTGGGGGTTTTATTATAAACGCTTGTACTTCGTTTCTCCTGCCTTGAGCTTCGTCTCACCGGTTTTCTCCGGTAGTCTACTCCTGGGCACCTGCTCTCACTCAGCTTAAATCTTCCTCTACTCCATAGTTGTGATTCATGGATTGATGTTGAAGGATGATGAAAAGGGTATTCTACCACGTTGCTCTCGAGAGAGATGTCGGCTTCTTCTGTATCGACATTTGCCCTTGGCGAAGTTTAAGGTCCGATCGAGTCTCCCCGGTCGGTAGTCAGCGAGATTTTTCCTGATAGGGCGGGCCATTGGCACTTCAACCTCCCGTGCTCTTTACACACTGAACACATACAATTATTGCACTGCAGTGTACATAAATAAATGAATCTTCAATGTGGACTGCCATGTTGGTGACTGTTTTTTTTCCCAATCACCTTAAAAAATGACAAAACTATAGATTCTTAGGCGAATCTATTTACATATTACATTTTATATGTCCTGTACCAATTGGTGACTGTTTTTTTATTTCAAAACCTCTTAATTCATATAAGTATTACAATGAACAAATAATTATTGATTTAAATTTTTCTCCTCGTGCTGCATACGCAGATGCATTCGAAGGAGGGCATAAATATAATACAATGCAGATTGATGTTAAAAAGTCAAACACATACACAACACTAGGTGATGAGGCTCACCTTCAGCTTTTTGGTGACTGTTGGTCTTTGTGACTTCAAGTCCAGTCCTGGAGAATTAGACCCTCCGGGATCCAATCGTTAGTCTTTGATTTCTGTACTTCTATCAAATTGTTTCCTTGCTCAATTCTGGCTTCAAGTAAAATCTTCAAACACCCAAGAGTTAGACAGGGAAAACCATAAAAAAAAAATGGTTGCTCTGTTTTGTGAATATCCTAGTCATAAAATGTTAAAAGAATAAACAGTTTGTATTTAATATAAAATAGTTGTCTCAATATATACTTATTTTCTGTTAATTTCCTTATTATAAAAGTGATAACTTAAATTCGAACGATATTTACTTATTATTACTGATATAAAAAGAAACATAAAAGATTAAAAGAAAATGTAATAATAACTATAAACTTATTACAAAAAATTAGCGTAACGTTGTAATTTGTCGTGGGCAAGTTTGTCAATTCTGTGAAGATATAAAACTTACTATAGGTGCTGCATTCTATCGGTAATCAATGAATCGGTCGATACAGCTAGGGCCCATCCCGCATTCTGTTGGTGCTCTAGAGAAGTAGCAGTTGTACAATGAGATTCGGACCGTCACGTCTGTGTTTTACGTTTATATTTATATTTATATATAAATTACACATAATATATATATTTTCACGTAGAAAGTAAACAAATATTTAGAAATTAATTAAAAAAATTGAGTAAATAATTCTGTAATTTGGTAACTCCTGGGCCAAAATACTTTAGTTTTTGTAGAAGATATATACTAGAAAATTACGATTTGCTTGTAAAGCATTATTAATTAGGATGTAAGAATTCGTTAATACTTATGTACAATTCCCAATCATACCGACATTACGTACATTCGCACTGTACTCAGGAGCCACCCCACTCCTAAGGAAATTTCCACAGAAGCAGTTAAGGAAGGTTGCAGCGAAACTCTCTCCACTTCCCTCTAACCGTTTTGACGAGGCAAAGACCAGAGAAAGGGGAAGGGAGCCACAGCCTATCAGGACATGAGTGGGGTTGATGGCTAGTGCCAGGAACCCATGACTTGCATATCTACTTACGATAGATCGCGAGGCCACTGGCGTTTCAGGTGACGGGGACGGGGGGGGGGGGGTTGTAAGGACGGGTGTCATTGGACAAGGTGTTGATAATAGGATTTGAATGAGCCGATAGGTTTTGGTGGAGTGTTGACACATGGATATATCAGTGAAGGTTTGAGTAATTTTATTAGTAATGTAACACGATGAGTTGACTACAGTTTTGAGGACTTTGGATTAGGATGTTTGGATTTACTTGATGTTGGAATGTTTAGCTGTCTCCAATAAGGCCAAAATACTGGTGTTAAATTTATGTAGGGAATATACACAAGAAGGGGGTGAGGCCTTACCTTTCGTAATATTCTGCCTTAAACCTGATGAACATTTCAATAATGATATTTGAAACGTGACAGTGGCGTTTAAATTTAATAAATTATTTAAATAATCATTTTATCAAAAGATAAGGAAAACAACATTTTCAGTTAAATAAATTTTAATTTATAAAGTAAAGTAAGTTAAGTAAACATTACTTAAGAAATGGGCGATTCAGCTGAGGAATATTTATATTGAAAAGCCCTTTTCTTCTTAACTATTCAAGGCCACGCTATCAAAATGCAAAAAGTTTTCCTTAAAAATTCATTAATTTTCTAACTACAAAGACTATGAATATTAACAACCTATTTTATGCTTGAGCAAGTAAGTTTCAGAGGAATAAAAGTTAAATTAGAAACAGCTCAGAGCATAAACAAGACTTATATTATTGTACTCGTAGGCTAACATCGACTTTAGTGTATTTTATTTATGCTTCTCTACTATACATACGTATATATATTATTATTATTATTATTAAATATATATATATTGAAACCTACCTCATTTTTTACCATTTCTCTTTTTACTTTATTTGATCAATTTAACTTAACTAATTTGGCAGGTCCGTCATGAGATCTTTAATTGAAATTGTTTTTATGTCTTTGACATAGGAATTTATCCCGATTGTATCGCCCGATCTCAAGGCTAATGTTGTAGTTATTAATAAATTGAGAAACTAGGAATTGTGAAATATATTCAAATAAGATGGTTATAACAAATAATTATAATTAACATAGAGTGCTGACAAAAAGTATAAAAAAATATTCAATTCCTTTTAAATTAGGATAGTTACTACTAATTACAAAAAACATGAAATTTGAGCTCAATTTCTTTTAATGGATCCATAATAAGAAACAATATTAATATCACCCAATCGATGATCTTCCTGTAATCCAATCAACGTTACTTTCGCTGTTGGTTCTTCTCCTCTCTTCCTGTATGGTAACCGCTAATTCGGGAGCTTGCTAACTGCGTTCTTTTCGACGGTTGTGGTTTTCAGCTCATCCCCACTCCTAGGAGTATAAGGGGAAAAAAATGACCCTTACCAGATGTGAGGGTTCCTGGTCTTTATTCTCAAATATCATGAATGTTACAATATATATATATATATATATATATATATAAACACCCATTGAGGCTGTATCTAATCTAGTAACTTCCTTCAACTGCTAAGAACATAGAGTAAGTTCCTAAGAATAATAAAAAACTCAGCTAGGCGAACTATCATCTCCCCACTCAATGATACCACTGGTATTGACATAGGTCTCTTGAAGATTGTAAGAGTAGCAACAATAATTTAGAAGTTTTGTGAATAATGTCTTAACTAGAATGAAGACACATAAAGAGATTCATTATATCCTTAAGGACCACTTTAAATTAATCTTTTAGTAATAGGTTTTTTGTTTCGATTTTCCTTGTATAAATCAGTGGATGTATTAGTTTTACGTATTATCGTTTTATAGTTTTAGTCTAGGGGCGCTATTTAGTCTGGCAACAAAATGTAATTAGTCCATGTACATAAAATAAAAAAAGAAATTCACACTTTCTCTATCCCTTTCTAAAACGTAATGTTTTCTTACTCTAGGTCGCTAGGGTTCTTTATTGGGCTAGTGCTCTCTATCTTATGACACCTACTAGACGTGGGTCATTCCCAACGTCATCCATCCTAGATATTCCCTTTTTTCATTTCGCCTCCAGGATGACCATAGACCATCTGTATAGTTTTTTTTTTTTCAAGAATTTTTATCTCATCGACCTACAACCTTTTTTGCCCAGTGCCGCACCCTGCATACTATCAAAACACTATAGATATATGTTTCATTGTAAAGCTCCTGAAGTTCGGGGCAGGTCGTTTCGAAATACAAAACTACCCATCTTGTACATATCCACAAATTGTCGGATGTTCTATCTTTCTCATTTACAGATCAGTCAAAGTGTGTTACTCACAGGCATATAGGTCCAATTATGGTCGGTTTTGATTCTCTAAACCCTTGACTATATGTTAAAAAAGACATTGGGAAGCTTTAAATATTTACCATGGTCATAACATAATATAATGTGCTGCATGTTGTGTGAGTCTGCTTGGTCCTGTTTTTTTTTTACACCCCTTTATCTACAATCATTTATATTACTTGTGCAACCAGGGACGCTCACAGTATCTTCCAGTCCTTTTGTCACTCGAACCTGCCAGTTGTAAGGTAATAGTAAGATGCATATATCCACACAAGGTCTAGGCGGAAACGCTTTCTTAAAACTTTAAAAACCGATTTCCATATTACGTATTTTCCTCCAAAAAATAAAAAAAATAACTATTGTACTAGCAATTATTTATCTTTAGTCTGAAAGCTTAAGTGAAACAGCCAAATTACCACAAGGTGAAGTGTACTCTGTGAAAACAAAACAAACAAAAATATATAATTGTGTAATGTTTGAGAAATTTCAGAATATTGCAAACAATTGAAGAATCCAAAATAAAAAGTAATTGACTATATCTGTATTAATTACGCAGTCACATATACATTAAAAAAATAATTAGAAGGCACAAATAAATGGTACTTACAATACATAGAACTTTTTATTCGTTGGTATCTTCTGTTCTGTTTTCGAAGCTCTGAATTGAACTAGTTAATTTAGGAATAGAAAGAAATTATTTAATTGATGAAATAACATTATGAAATTAGTGGATTTCGTTATGCACGCCGGAATCCGTCGAAACGTCTGACGCATTTTTACGCTGTTTCACCTCAGTGTATCTCTCTACCTTCACTTAGGTTAATAATGATAAATTTTTTTTATACTCCTGATATAGAATGTATCATTTATTTTTTGTTATTATGTATTATTTATTTTATTCAACTGTTCTATAAGTAGACAAGTTAAACAAATCTTTGTTGGCAGTAAAAGGCTGCGTTAGGGAGGGTGTTAGTTTAAAGACGGCGCATTCCAACAAGCAGGCCAGTCTTCCCAACTATTTCAGGAATTAAATCGTCTTGGAGGCCCTTGTAAAGTTTATCACGTCCCCGTGTTCTCTCCTCGGCGGATATTATGAAAACGGTTTTATTTCAGAATAGGGTAATGTGTGACGCGGCTGACGGAGGAGCGTGGGGGACTTCCCAAGACTCCGCTTCCTCTTTCCCATGCAAGGGAGGTGACACCATGCCGATTTGGGAGGACTCTAGGCTGTTTGTAAATACTGTATGAATGAGCGAGTGAATGGAACTTGTAAATATGGTATGAATGAGAACATTTATCACAATTACTTATTGCCCAATAAGGCCGATTGTAATTTTATCAAATTAAAGAAGTTCCATATATAATAGGGTAATGACCCAGATTCGTACCGAATTTCAAAACAAAGCATTTCATTCCAACAGCGTGGACTTAACTTAATAAAATTACAATATAAAATATTTGGAGAATAGGTAATTGTGAGAATTGAACTCTATTGTCCAATATTTACAGTTCAGGATTCATTTACGGTGTATATAAATAAACATAGACCATGACACCTCCCTCAAATGCGAAAGAGAATGTAGATGCTTGCAAAATCCCCAACGCTCCTTCATCAGCCGCGTTATCGGATACTGGTGGAGGCTGACCAACAGCGTGAGAGCCACAGCCACTCAGGACATGATAAGACTCCCAATGTCATAAATTGACTTCAGGTCATGTGCTTGATCTAGGTTTCAATAATTAAAGTTATACAAGGTGTAGTAATTTACTTAAAGTTTTTCGTCAATTCAATAAAATCCTAATAAACAATCCATATAAAAGGATAAGTGTACGATGACCACTGTACCCCCCCCCCCCTCCACTGTGCTGGAATACTACACCGTGCTGTACTGGCCGGGACACGTGAAACCATTCCTTATGCACGGAAGACTAACCCGTTTCGATCTCTGACTGGAAAAATGTAGTACGTATTACAAATATATTAAGAAAAGATTTTAGGGTCACTATATTATTTATCATATTAAATCTCCATTGTTTCTAGACTCCTATAAGACATCAATTCGTTTTTCCGATAAACTACTATAGGAAAACAGAAATAGTTTTCAATAATAATCTTTTTTTTATCGTCAATTATTATTATTTCTCATTTTTGTAAATATTCTTTGAGCTGTTATATTTCCTATGGGATGTGTTTCAGATAATTTGACACGGTTAGAATAAAATTAAGTGATTTTTACTAATTGTTGAGTCTGCAGGGAGCGGATCTACTTCCATTACAGGCACGCCAGATAAAGTTGTCTGGACAAATAAACAAATGGATATCTGTTGTGTGATAGGAGGTATTAAAATGATTCAATTGATATGAATATTTCACAACATATCTGATTACACTGAACAGAGTTTAATTAAAATCCACTAACGATGATTTTTTAGCTAACGTCTCAAATCCCAAATCAGAGGCTATTTCAGGTTTTAAGTTCTGATTTTTGATTCAAAAAGAAAGATGATTTCAAAAATAATTTTAAAGATATTCCCCAAAAAAAATGTTTTGAGTACCAAACATAAAAATAACTAAAATTTTATAAGAACAGAGTTGGTTTTAAAAAAATGTATTTTTATAATACTGTTATAGAAATAAGCACCTCAAATTGTTGGAAAGGCAACATTCAGCGATCGACATGGTTAAACTAATAAAATTAACAGGTTTTGATAAAAAATACGTAGTGGTGTCTAGTTATTATTGGATAAGCTTTTAAGAAAGTCCTGCGTGTAACTATTATTGTACATGCGAATCTAAGTGGTCCAAAACGGCCGGGTTAAAAATAACGATCCAAATTCATTACTACTCATTACAAGGCTAGTAACTGCTAAAGACAAGTGTCGGGCACTCAGTAGGGGTCTCAGTTTATACCTGATTATCCCAAAAGTAGTGAGGAGACGCCCACTGCGGGCTAGGGTCGCTAAAACCTCTTAGCTTCCGTCCGGCGAGCGCCCAGAAAGAGATAGAGCGGGTGGACCTATGGTCTTTCACCCTGGCTGCCGGCCTAGTCGACGGGCAGCCTGCCTAGTCGACGGGCAGCCTTAATTCGCTTTGATCTGACTCTATAAGATCTTTAGAAGGTGTGTGTGCCCCGACAAAGCACTGTGTTCAGGAGAAGAGGTATAGGGTAGGGTTTTAGGTAGGTTATGTGGTCTTGGAATGACCACTAATTCACACTCGGTATCTGAGGGTAAGCGAAAACCGTCCAGATCCCAAAGGCGAGTTTGAACCGGAGAGAGGCAGACTCGATTGCAATGGGAGACACTGCTGGTAAAATTTGCAGGGCCACGGCAACCATCGTCCACGAGGGAGAGGTCTCTCCTAAGGAGGTGCTAGTTTTAGCGAGACGAAGGCAAAGAGTCCCAATAAGATGGTGTCTCCCAGGTGTGTTAAGTGCAGTGGGCAGCACCAAAGCGAATTGTGCAAAAAGCCCCTGAAATCGCCTGCGGTATGCGTGCTTTGCCACCAAGGACATCCGGCCAACTACAAGAGCTGCGAGGCCTACAGAACGCTGAAGTCCAGGACAGAACAACGTCGTCAGCCAGAAGAGGAAAAGCCACTAACAAAAAGTGGCCCAGCTAGAAATTTCAGGCCTTCTGTCTCTTTCGCCGATGCCGTTAGCAACAGAGAGCAGTCACAGGCACCGCCCACTCCCTGTCCGCAAGATCACCTTTCCCAGCATTCCATTCATCCCGTTAACCCTCAAGCTCAATCCCATCCTCAACCACACATCTCGCATATTCCTCCACCTTCAAGTTCATCGGATCTCACCAGCCTATTAACCTCATTCCTTACAGAGTTCAGAACCCTAATTACTCCTCTCATTTCACTTCTTACAAATCTTGTCTCCTACCTTATCCCCGTTAAACAAAATCCATAAGTGGATCCTTCCGACTCCTTATCCATTCTCCTTTGGAATGCCAATGGTATTCGCACCCACACTAACGAACTGACAGCATTACTCCACGACAAAAACATCGACGTAGCTCTCATTACTGAAACAAGACTTACGAGTAAACGACCATTTACCGTTCGACAGTACCAGACTTATCGAACTGATCACCCAGATGGAAGAGCTCATGCAGGTACCGTTGTCATTGTCCATAACTCCATATCCCACCACATAGTTCCTCTGGTAGCACATAATTTCCTTCAATCCACTGCAGTGTCAATCACCACCTTTACTTTTCCCCTTACACTAGCATCAGTGTACTGCCCTCCTAATAAATCCATTTCCGACTCCCAATTCATCTCCTTTCAATTCCTACCTCTCCTCTCTGTCTACCAGGGATAACTCCTTGTGGAATGTAACCAAAAAAATCCTAAAGTATCAACCTGTTTCACATCCATTCCGTCGTGATGATGGGTCCTGGGCGGCTTCGGATGGGGATAGGTTGGAGGAATTTGCTCTGCATCTTACCCATACTTTCACACCTCACCTTTCTCATCAAAGCCATACTCACAGCACAACTATGGAAGATTTCCTCACTTCACCTATTTCCCTCTCTCTTTCACCAAAAGCCATTAATCCCTCTGAGATCAAATACCTTCTGAAAATCCCCTGGATATGATCTCCTTACTCCTCAAACAACTTCCTCCTAAAGCCATAATCTTCCTAACCTATATATATAATTGCATTATCCGAACGACGCACTTTCCACTCCTCTGGAAACATTCATTATTGTCCTTTTCGCCAAACCTGGTAAACCACCCAATGACGCCTCATCTTACCGTCCAATTAGCCTACTCCCTACACTCTCAAAAATATTTGAGAAACTCCTACTAAAACGTCTACTTCCAATTGTTGAATCCAAAAACCTTTTTCCCACTTACCAGTTTGGTTTCCGCCAACGACATTCCACTGCTCAACAAGGCCTTCGCGTTGTTGATCACATTTCCTCAGCCCTTAAAACCAAACAGTATTGCACTGCTGCCTTTCTTGATATAGCTCAAGCTTTTGACAGGGTTTGGCACGCAGGTTTGCTCTACAAGCTCAAAAGATATCTACCACAGACCCTTTTCCTAATCCTACAGTCCTACCTTTCAAACCGCTTCTTCCAAGTCCGCTGTGGTTGAGAATACTCTAACTACTATCCCATAAATGCAGGAGTTCCACAGGGCAGTGTCCTGGGCCCTATCCTCTATAACCTATACACCGCTGATGTCCCCTCTACTCCCAATACCTTCTTGGCCACATTTGCAGATGACACTGCAGTCTTGTCATCCCACCCAGACCCCGAGATAGCATCCCATAACCTTCAAAAACACCTTGACGAGATCAAGTATTGGTGCAATCAATGGCGGATCAAAGTTAATGAAGCAAAATGCTCCCACATAACCTTCACCCTTTTTCGCAAGACTTGTCCACTAGTTTATTTTAATTCTATTCCTCTCCCTGTATCCGAGACAGTACGGTACTTAGGCTTCCATCTTGACAAACGACTGACCTAGAACCCACATACGAGACTAAAAAGACGCTTTGGACAACTGTACAGACTACTTCAAAGGACATCCCATCTCTCAATAGAAAATAAACTACTAATCTACAAAGTTATACTTAAACTAATCTGGACGTACGGAATAGAGCTATGGGGGACAGCAAAAAAGTCGAACATCAAGCGTATCCAATCCTTTCAATCAAAAGTCCTGAGAACAATAGTAAATGCCCCTTATTATGTCAGCAAAAAAACCCTTCATAACGACCTTAATATACCCTACATTCTAGAACTCATCCCTTACAAGTTTATGAAATTCCACAGCAGCCTTTCCAACCACCCTAATCCTGTAGCACAGTCATTGTACTGCGCCACTCATCCCTATAATCCTCCTCGGAGACTGAAACGGCAGTGGCCTCGTGACCTGCTATAAGCGCGTGACAGTGGGAGTCCTGGCAATGGCCAGTTTCTCCAATCATGTCCTGAGCGTCTGTGGCTCTCGGGCTGTTGGTCAGCCTCCACTGGCTAGCATCCGGTGACGCGGCTGATGGAGGAGCGTGGGTGGCTTACCAAGACTTCGCTTTCTCTTCGCATGTGGATTGGGGAGGTCTCTGGGCTGTCTGTAAATATTGTGTGAATGAGCGAGTGATTGATGAACTGTAAATATGGTATGAATGAGAGCATTTATCTTATTACTTATTGCCTTATAAAAGGCAGATTGTAATTATAGCACAATAAAAAGCATGGTGTGGGTCTGACAAACGCCGGACTACAACATAGCGAGGTTAGGAGAGAGAAAGAGAGAGATGTAGAGGTAGTTGAATGAGAAGTCCATGGTTTTGAGTAGAGCAGCAAGCGCCAGTGAAGAGAGAGAGGAGAGAGTAGTTTACTACTCCACCCCTACTCTCACTGACGTTATAACCTTTATTAAACATATGAAAACAGTGATAGATATGATTTGATCGAGAAGAGGGTGACTTATAATTATTTATAATCAAGAGGTGGCCACAACAAAAAGTAGATGAAGAAATGATAATACAATGATTAACGGAAGCATTTAGCATCGTGAATCCTCTAGGACTTATAATATGGGCAATAGTGATGATAGCGATGCTTGCCTGATGCTCAGTTCCTCTCATGAATAGTGCCAGGATGATGAAGAACCATTCATTACAGATGTGGTGTTGGCCAGAGAGCCCTGAAATCGGCCGTCTGCACCACTATATAGTCACCATTGTCTGTTTTCGCCCCTTGCACAGTCTTCGTGAAATATTCAGTTACGAGTATTCATTGTACTCGGCAACTTACCATCTGATAGCGACAGTCAATTTCGCCGTCATAGTACGCGTCAATACATCGTTTTGAATGCTATGTTCCTCATCCTTATGTTTGTCACTATCTGAGGTTACCATAGCGGTCGTAAAAACAAGATCAATCAGTAAATTTAATATTTGGTCCAACAACACCCCACCCCCTATTATTTGAATGTTGATTCCGTGCCTGTTAGTCTTATTATTTTTAACAGCCTTTATTTCTAAGAAAGTCTAAATTTCACAAGCCACAGCTCAAAACCTATTGAAGTTATTTTTAGCAATCATCGTTATAGTAAAAAAAAAAACTAATGCACCTGAAGGGCCGCTGTAAAAAAAAAAAATATTGAACAATTTATTTGAAAAATTTAGCATTTCCGATTCCCTATTTTAGAATCTCCAGATGAAAAGCAATCAAATGTTTAATGTTCTGATTTTCACTACAGTGTCGGGAAAAGTATGGACAGTAATTTAAAATCAATTTCAAAAATACAATAAATATTTATTTTTCGAGCCAAGTATAGAAATTTTATTTATATAAAAAAGTTTAATAGTTTTCGTAATTTAGATAGATATAGAAACTCTTTTATTGTGATAAATTTACAATATGTCTTAGTGAGAAATAAGTAATTGTGATACCATATTTACTTTCATTCACTTGCTCATTCATACAGTATCGACAAATAGCCCCAAAACCTCCCAAAACCACATGGTTGCCACCTCCTTCGCATGTGAAAGAGGAAACGGAGTCTTGAGTCAGTGAGGGAAGTCCCCTACGCTGCTCCATCAGCCGCGTCACCGGATACGAGCCAGTGGAGGCTGATCAAGAGTGCGAGAGCTCAGGAAAAGATTGAAGAAACTGGCCCACTGTCACGTATTTATAGCAGGTCACGAGGCCACTGCCACTTTAGACTCTGAGAAGGATTATAGGGGTGAGTGGCGTGGTGTAATGACTGCGCTAGGAGATTAGGAAGGCTGGAAATTTTACTATGGAATTTCATGAACTAGGAAGGGATGAGTTCAAGAATGTAAGGTATATTAAGATCGTTAAGACGAGGTTTGTTGCTGACGTAATAAGGGGCATTTACTATTGTTCTCAGGACTTTTAATAGAAAGGATTGGATACGCTTGATGTTCGATGTTTTTGCTGTCACCCATAGCTCTATTCCATGTCCAGATTGGCTTAAGTATAAATTTGTAGATTAGTAATTTAGTTTCTTAAGATATTTAAAATGCTTTTTTTGTTAATGGAATAATACAGAAATAATAAGGCATCGTTTAATAACTTAGTATTTAACTAATTGTAGATCAAGTTATGTTAAGATGCGAGTTTAAAGATTCGGGAAAATCAACGGACTTACCTTAAAATTCGTTATTTAAAGGATGATCTTGTAGTTCCTGTACGTTAAAACTGGTTCAAGATTGTAATTGTTTGTAGCTGTAATACTAATTGTATGTAAACCGATTCCCGTAAAAGTAGAAGCTATACCAAAGTAAATAAATAAAATAACATCCAAAGAAATTGAACATTTTAAAATAGAATTATCCACAACAAATAACAAACTAAATAACTATAAATAGAGATATCAATTATTCAATAATAATTTCTGATGAAATAATGTGAATAAGAAATAGTTCTTTTATTAATTATTTTGCTAAATAATACTCGATACGAGTATTGGCTTGATCAAGCAGTCACCTCTAAGCTCAATCATCTTCCTATACTAGTAAAGCAATTAGATTATATAAGTCACTTTACACCTGATCAAGTAATTTTTGTAACGTAAAGAAGTAGAAACTCTGAATATATAACGAAATAATAATTATGGATAACATATAGATAATTATGTTTATTTCGTAACATAGATAACTACAATTTCTTCATCAGATAGACACATCACCAAAAATAAAGCAGCTAAATTGTAATATACACAATCCTTCTGTCTGTTATGGCCGAGACCCAAGAAGGAGGCTCCACTACGATCTACAGATCAACGCTCTTTTGTCTGACAGCTTTTGCAAAAATAGTTCAAAAACGATTCAATTGACTCGAAATTTCAAAAGAAAGCTCCTCAAAACATTATTGAAAAAAAAATTAATGTGATATTCTGCACTTTTAGAGTACTGATGACATACAATACAGTACAGGTCAGAAAAATATATAGGAAATTGAAAGCGTAATCATAATGTAGCAGTTATTCACCTACTTTCGTTCTGTTTTTCTTCTAATGAGTATCTGAAACTGTCTGTTTGCCATTTGGCTTGAACTTGATGAGAAGTTTGAGGTCATTGAAGAGCCACGGTGAAATATAGACTCTCCTGATTAAAAACATTAAAGTTCAAAAGATCAAGGATTTTTGCCTAATTAGATTTTGTAAAGGTTATCGAAATTCTTTAAGGTCTATAAGACTCTTTTAGTACCAGTTCTCCCAGGTTTTTAAATCGATAAAATTGAATATTATGCTCGATGCTTCGGATGTAATTCTTTTTTATTCATCATAAATTTTTTTATTTTGGATTGTCAAATTTTATTATTGGTTGACCGATGATGATTGAAGGTTTTTGGTCTTGGCATTAACAAACCAACAATTTTACTTCGAGAATATCTTGGCTACATACCATTAATGCACTTTAGCTATCGGGTTAAAAGCTTATCATCAACCTTCTTCATAGAAATGAATATCCTTAGAATTTATGAATTACTTCTGAAATTATTTTCCTTGAAAAAGGCCAGTGTCAGGCATGTGATATTATGTTTGTCCAGCTGTTTCACTAATTTTCTCCAAAAAGCATTTGCAGGCGGCTACCTTCAACAGATTTCTTCAACGAACGTTAGCTTCGAGATTGAAACCTCTCTTATCTGTATTTAAATACAATCAAATGTTGAACTGCCATCGTCCCATACTTTATTAATATCTTGACCGTTTGGTTCCAGTTCTGTCGGAGGTTCAACTCCCAATATAGAAACTACGGCATCTTAATAAAGACTGAATTATTAGCAAGTAGCAAAAAAGGTAACACAGCAAGAAATACATTTTTGTTCAAAGGATATTAATTAGTGTTGATACTCATACATGGTTAATTTGTCAAACATGAAAATTTTATAACACAGAGGATTAGAGACCCTAAATTATTTTCCGAACAAATCAATAGTTCTAAGAAGAAACAGAGAAATTAAGTTAAGGTACAATGTAAGATTTAGAAAACATGTAAGATTCTATAGTTACAGATAAAAACAACTTCATCTCATTCAGCAGTTCAAAGAGTAGGAGGATATAAAAATAAATTATTTCTTAACGTAAAATAATAAAACTTCAAGAACAGACACAAGAAGGATTTTTGATAGTTCACGATTTTACTGCGCGACCTCCCTAATATCCGGTCGGGTGCTCAACTAAAAAAGCTTATAATTTTTCTTGTATGATAATTATTAATAAATATTTTGTTTTAGGTATCACAACTAATAATAATAATATTTCATACGAGTCTATTACTGGAGATTTCTTAATTTTACCTCGTGACATGGTATAAATACGTGACAGTGGGAGTCCTGCCAATGGTCAGTTTCCCCAATCAGTCTGTGGCTCTCACGATCTTGGTCACCCTCCGCTGGCTCTTATCCAGTGACGCGGCTAACGGAGGAGCTTGGGGGACTTCGCAGGACTCCGCTTCCTCCTTCACACGCGAGGAAGGCGACAACCATGTGGACTTGGGAGGTCTCTGGGCAGTTTGTAAGTACTGTATGAATCAAAATTGTAAATATGCTATGAATGAGATCATTTATCACAATTACTTATTGTCCAATGAGACAGATTGTAATTTTGTCATAATAATGTTGTAATTTTAACCTATCCGTGTCTATTTAATATTCCTTTAAATGTCCGAGTAGTTTCAGGATTTCAAAAACGTATATTAATTGTGTGATTGATAAACAAAGTCCTATCTTCAACATATTTACCATTTTATGCTTATTAAGTACAAAAGTGACTATTGTCATTTGCTCGATGATCTCCCGACTCAAGCTTAGATGAGTCATTTATACACCCTATTAGAGGGATTGTCAATTTTCCTTAAGCATAAGTGTATTACATTTAGCATTTTTAGATTTGGTTTTTCTTTAAAATTAGGTCTACATATAATTATTAGTAATTAACAGCCAATGAAAACAATTAATGGCAAGATCGGGACTGGAACCACACCGATCCGGGAAATAATATCTGGTCCGGGACACTACCGCGAATATATTTTTTTTGGGTGTTAATTGTTAATACTTATAAAGAATAGGTGGATCAATACCACCAATACCAAATGGTATTTTTCTACTTCGAACCCAAAGTCGTGAAATATCATCTGATGAGACGATTTTTTATTTACTACATAATAAAGAGATTCTTAGAAAAAAGTATACATTCTTCTAAAAGCTTCTTGAACAACCTTACTCAACTTGCGGGTAACTTAGTGTGGCATTCCGGCATAATGAGGTTGTCACTTATGCACAGACCAACTGTCATTCGGAATAAATGAATGACTAAATACAATATTAAATAGGATAGCGCCTGGAAATGTAACAGCCGGCAGTGCCGCACAACCGTGCTGTTGTACAGGAGGGGTATAGCTTTAGCGCCGATGTTACTGTTGCATTATTGGTTTATCAAAAGATCAGCAACCATATTTTAAAGAGTTCGTTAAGCTAAAAAAAAAATAAACATTTTTGTTTTCTCCCGTAGTTCGGTCTATTCTGCTATTTGTGAGTCTTCTGTTTAACAATAAATGTTACAGGCACCTTTTGCTGTAAGGACGACGTGACCAATCCATAAAACATAATGCCATTAAATAATTAGTTACTTGGTATTAAAAATAAAACAAATGAAATTCTGTAATGTTGAGGAGGGTGTCAAATTAAAGATATCGATTAATAATATGCGTCCAGTGTGGGACTTGGCTGTAAAATAATTACAAAAACACAACAGCAATAAATGACGTGGTCGATATTTCTCCGCAACCCCAGTCTCATACAAAATAAATATATTTTCATAGAAGTTTTACAAAATTCCCCAAAGATACTGAAAAAAGGCTAACTTGTAAAACTACTTAATTAAAAAAAAAAATATTTTCATATCATAATAAGAAATCATTTTGACATCCTTATTAATATTATTTAATGTTGTGAATATTGTAGTATGCCTACAAACAGTCATAAATTATCTTTTTGCATCTGTAACGGAATTAATGTTTTGGTTAATAATCGGTAATTTCTAAAAGGGAATTTTCTGCCATTTTTTTTTTGTAAAACATGTTTTTAAAAGCGTCGATCTATAGTGTAAATGCGAAAAGGGCTGAAATTCCTGAATATCAGTGCTACTTATTAATAACTCTCAATTAATATTATGAAAAATAATACAGGAAAAATATTAAACAATACATTCCTGAAGGATATCGTGGCTATATCCTATATCGTCAATAGCCTAACTAACATTGGGGCAGATACTCTTGAATAAAGCTTCTAAAAATTAGTTTTTGTATTTATCACTAAAATTAACCTTTGTTTCCATCAATAAAAAAATTTTAGTCGATTTTTTAAAAATAACGTTTATTATCACTGGACAATTTTTACTTAATCGATTTTTTTACTCCTGAAACTTATGTTTTTGACTATGGATAAAAATAGTGTTCGTTGCTATAAATAAAAAATTTGGTTTGATTTTATATTTATTATTTTCATCTAGTTCATTTCGAAAAAGACCCATCTCGGAAATGATTTTTTTTTCTCTCGGTTAAGAAAATTTTGTATATTTTAAATTTCGGGCCACCACATAATAAATTACGTCCATGATAATTTCATCAAAAAATAGTGTTAGCTCAGTACTTTTGACTGTATTCCGTTTGTTTTTCTCCTGAAAAATTCAAATTTGAGCCCTTTTTGAATTGACCGATTCAACTGTGTGGTGCATTGTACTTCGCTTGATTTTTTGTTAGCTGAAATCGAAGGTGCTCCTCAAGGCTGATATTGGGTCGATTTGCTTAAATTAAATGGAATGTGAAGAAATATTTGATACGGGAAAGCAATTTATATAATTAATCTGAGATATTCATGAACAATGTGTGTTTGAGCCAATCTAAAATTTAAAAACGGAAAACTTTATGTTAGAAAAATAAGGAAATTATTTCATTGGCTATCGCTGCTACTGCTACCTATGAGATACAGCAGGAACGGTCTCGCGCGTTGGACACCGGTTCTGGGGTTTGTTGAGACCAGTCACTATGGATCCTAACTTCGTTGTAGTAGCATCAGAATTTGTTGAGTGCTGAAATTAACTTGTCGAATCCTAAGTTATCGGTTTGAATTTGATTGTAGTCATAACAGATACATGGTTTGGAAGTTTTTTTTGTATCTTTCGCCTAAAATCGAGGAAATCAGTCAAAAATCATCCATTAGGCCAGAAGCTCCTGCCCGAGGCTGGACCGATCGCCAGACAGGTAGGTAAAAGGGGATTGATTCCTAAAATTTTCCTTTCAATTTCTATCCATCCGATCCCGAAAACCACCCCTTTTCCCTTACAGAGAGACGGGTCAGCGGCGACGGGATTCTGCTATTGGTGGTAAGTTTGAAATTTATTGAATCTAAAATTATTAATTTATTGATTATTAATATAATTTGTTGCTATGTTTTACTCGATTTCGGTATTTGTCGTCGTTATTTTATATCACAGTCCACTGTTGGTTCTCTATCAGAGAAATAACTTGAAACCTCGTTCGTTCTAATTTTGACATAAAATTGTTTTAGATTTCACAGCTAATTTATCCACGTTCACAGAGTGCATGTTGCAGTAAAGTGTCAGGTGTTTAACATAGCATTTCATCATATCCTCGTGTTCATACAACCCTTTTTACCGCATGATTCTACAGTTCTCAATACCAATGAAAGCTTTTTTTTTTTTTTTTGTAATGATTACATTTTCTGTCTTTCATTTGAGCTCACCAGGGCACTTTTAAATTCTATGGAATGTTTGTAAATATTGTATGAATGTGCGAGCGAATGATGAATTGTAAATATGGTATGAATGAAACACTTATCTCAATTATTTATTGCCTATTAAGTAAAGGCAGATTGTAATTTCATCAGAAAAAAACATTCTATGAATGAATAAAAAAATCTCACGCTAATGTTAACGGTCAAGTTAACTGCGTGTAACAATGTTAAGTAAGTGGTAACTTTTTTCATAAACACTCACAACCCTCCAAAACTCAACTTCAAGAACTGTAGGTCATATATTTTAGAAGTTGATAATAAATAGAAACGCTCGAAATAAATGTGACCATAAAAACTGCTATAAAAATGAAAAAAGAAATGTTAATTGTATTTTTAGTCAGTGTGCCTTATTCATATTTTTCATAGTTTATCGTTAGAATATAACTAGTAGTCCTGTCACTCGAACGTGAAATGACATCTTATTCTGAGTGACGCTATCCTTTATCTTAAATACAGGGCAATTGGATCCGTCACTTATCACACAGATGTAGAAGACCATTTATAGGCTTGAATACACTAATAGCGTTATTATGAATTAAAACAAAGCTCTACCTTGCGATACGAATCGAAATGCCTACAATTTCAGCACCTCTCTTAAATCACCTACTGTGCACTAACCTTAAATTTGTTACGAATCCTCCTCCACATACTTTTGTGGCTGTCTAGATCTCTTAAAGCAATTTTGGGCTCGTATGAAAATAGAAAACTAAACTAAATCAATAGTTGACAACAGAAGTAGAAAAAGTCGATGATGGTTGATTGTAGTAATCCTCTTTAAGTTGGGGTGATTGAACATTCTGAAGTCAAAACCAGCAGGAGGCAAACTAAGAAAAGAACTATACTATTGGCTCCTATGCAGCCCAAATAATAATGGACAGATAAGGGTGGCTATTGTTTTAAAACAAATGTTATTTACCAATTACCCAACTAATTTGCTATCAAAAACGTTTAAGGTAACTTTTGGAGTCAATCAAGAGGGAAAACGTTGATTCCTAAAACACTGTAGCATCTAGACATGATTTTTGAGGATGATGGGAATACCATCACTAAATTACCATTTAACAAGTAATGACGTTGAAAATAATTTGTTGGCATTTAATTTCTATGTCTTTCTTATTTATTACTATCGCTTCTATTGTTTTAAAATTTTGTTCGGTTCAAAGAGTTCAAAATTTAATTTATTGAGTATAAATGAATAAAATATAAACTTTTTGAGGGGGTAGAATTTTTCATTTCAGATTGCAGATCATTCTTTAATTTAATTTTATATCAGCGGGCTGTAATGTATCCTTACATTCCACAATGATGTAATAATCAGACACGGTAAATGTGGTTTCGCATTATAACATGTCATTGTATGTAAGTTATGATATGGTAAAATATTTACTCTATATATGGTTTAGAATGAGAAAAATGTTTTTTTTCTTAATTTATTAGTGATAGTCGTAGACATATGATATATATTTTTGGAAAGAGGAGAAAATATTTAGAACCATTTCCACTTTTGGTGAACGAAAAATAAGAAATACTGTCAATTTAATTTTAAATTGTTATGTATTTGAGAAGAATGCTTTGTATTACACGATCAAGGGTTAGTCTTGTGATAATAGTTTAATGTTAAATCTTTTTTAAGTAAAATTATTGTTTCGTATGAACATTTCAGGTAAATTTTCAAGTGATAATTACCCAGAAATATAATTCCCATGACACTTAGGTAAGTAGTCATATATAGAGCATACCTATAATATTGTTAATAATGTGCCGTTGTTAATTTTTTGGTAGTTATGGTTAATTATAAAGTATATTAACTAAGGCATTATACATCCTCCACCCTAGGAGCAGTACCAAAAAAACAAATTACTGAATTGTTTTCTTCAATTAACAATGAGACACTGCATTTACATATCTTTTCTTGAGAGGAGTTAATTTTTCAACAAACAATTGAGGCCTAACTCTAAAAACTTTCGATCCTCCCCACCCCTTCTACTGTAAAGGTTTGCCTTCACCGATTGGTGAAGTTTTATTTTATTTTTTCCGTCTGATGCACTCAGTAGAAGTCGACCTGGATCACTTATTTTCTTATTTATAGATAGGTAAGAGAGCAATAAAAGTCTCCCCCTTCACAGTCGGCAGGGAAGAGCTAAGCCCACCTCTGACTGACGTCCACGTCATGAGTTTTTCAAGTATGTTGCGATTCCACCTCAAACCCAAGCTTTTTTCATTTTCCGTCATTCATTGAAAGGAAATAACAGATAAAATATAACATCATATTTTCGTAATTTCAAAATCACTTTATTATTGCTATTTACGTAATACGATAATGCTAATGTGGATTCCTTAGACAACATAATTTGTAAATAGATTAAATTCATGTAAGGGAGGATTCACCCCCTGTAAATTAAAATTAGTATTACAGCAGACTATTGTTTACACAAAGTAACACCAGTTTTGAGTTTTTGATATGTGAGAGGTCTCAGTTACATCAAATAAAATTATCAGTATGTTACGTAATGAAAAATAAGATTCAACCTAGTACTTCTTCTGTCAATCTATAATCCCTTAATAATATGAACTGTTCATTGATATTAGTGATTTCTTTTATCATTGGTTAATAATGATTTATTTTTGAATATAATATATATAAATTGGTTTGCTATAAAAAAATGGCATGTAGAGCTCATATAAGTTTTAATGAAATTTTGTTTTATAACCTATTCATTTTTTTGTAATGTAAACTGCTTATCTGTTTATAAAATTAAGTAACTTTTAACATAAATAAATGCTATCAGATTATGGTTACTTTTTTCTTTTATATATCCAGCTGACCTTCCATCAGGGAACACGAAATACCTATGTAAGAGGAGAAAAGGTATAATGTAAATTTAATATTAATACAAGAAATGCCTTATATGTATAGCACAGTTGTCAAGTTCTAGCAATATATGATGGCATTCTATTATTTAGATATTGTTTTAGTTTAGACATTGGCTACTACAATGGCGTCTTACTCTATGGATGCTATGGGAATTTCTATAAAATTGAGAAATATTATGCGAAACGAATACTAATAAAATAAATATTATGGAAGACCCTACAACAAAATAGCAACATAAAGTACAACAACTATATTCGTAATGATGTTTAAAAGGGTTAAATGCAATTAGTCAGAAAAACAGTGGACAAAATGTTTATGTCTGTATGGTAGGACTTTTGATTAAAATAACAACAACTAAAATGACTAAACTTGACAAAAATCGGCCACCTCACCGTAATTACATGTAAATAAACTAACATACGACATGCTTCTGGTTGATTTATATTGCTTTAAAAAATAAAAAGATTCCATAGGGGTCAGCTGAATGAAGGTCTGACCTTGTTGACGATCGTTCTTGGACACCAGCCTTGTGAAGGGTCTATTAAACTGGGGGTAGCTTTATCTTCCTCCATCGCTTCCTGATACTTCGCTTCGTGAAGAAGTTTAGTGGAGGGGATGTTACGACTTATTTGTTAGCTTCTTTGATAAGCTCCGGTGAGACCTCCTGCCTGGTCCTCTGCACTTCGGCAACTGCCCCTTGCTACTTGTGACGTGATGTCAGAATAGTGCCGAAGCTAGAAAGGGGTTAAGTGATGCTGCCAGCTACTAAGTACCACGCAAACTAGATTCGGAGGCTCTTAACTCGTATAGTGATAATCGAAGACTGATACTTAATAATGAACTAAAAGTTTATAAAATAATAAAAGTTATTAACTAAAAATAATTCTCCTACGCAAAAATAATTCCTAAAGAAATACGTATTGGAAACCAGTAATAAAGCTTAGGAATCACAAAAAATGAAGAAGCATGCGAGAAATAAATTTATAATTTTTGATTTGAATCAAACAGAAATAAAATTGTATCTTAAACTTTATGCACATTATATAATTCAAACAAAATAAGTATCATTATAATGTTCCTTCTGGAGTGCGCGTACTTTATGCAATGATGATCCCTAAACCTTAACAACTTCAATCCGTGCTATGGCTTAAGGATCTAAACTACATTGTGGAGTTCAAGATAACAAAGTAAACAAGACCTCGCAGTAACTTTACAATCTAAATAATATTTTATAAAATATTTTAATCTTATTAAAACCTATATTAAATAAATAATTAAAAAAAATCAAATATATTTACGAAGTCCATGGACTTGAAAAATCTTTAGAGTTAACAAGACTTGCCCAATTCGTACAAGTTTAAAATTGTTGTCAACGTTTCTTGTAATCAGATTTTTGCCTGAAATAAATGCGGAAAGAAAATTTTTAATTTTAGATTGTTTATTCATTTTCCTGATACCTTTCGTAGAGCATCTATAGAAAGGAAATCACGAAATACCTAAATGAAATAAGATTCTCGACTTTCCTTTCGAGCTTCGCCAGTGATAAATAAGTAGTTGCTATTGAAGTATGCATCGGAGAGAGAAAGCATGGAAGATCAATCGATACATATGTAAAGGTTTATTCAAATTGTAAATACTATTAGGTCCAACGAACTGGGATTGAAATCGTGTACATATATCGGAAACGTTTTTACAGATTATGTAAGGGTTTAAGATATGGAACTCGACCCCATTTAGGTATCTAACTAGAGTTACTTGGAGAACATATGTACCTAAGTACGAATTACCTACATCAGTCAAACAAACGGATTCGCCAAGGCATCAGAGTCACATTCTTAAATTTTAATTAAATTATTTAAAACCTATTGATTATTTTCAACCAAAACACATAAACTTTATTTCTTGAACTTTATTGGCCACTGAAAATTGTCTTTTCAGCAAACTTAAAAGACTCCAAAACCCGCTTGGGGGTTTACTTTGTCTTTTTAAAATTCCTTTCGTGTTACCATCTGTAATGTATCCATAAAAATGGGAAAAATTAAATTTTTAAATCATAAACAACTGAGGAGGGACTTTAAATTTTAAAAGACACCGAAACGAAAATACTATTTTAGATATTTACCTAAAATGTTAAACAAAAAAGCCATTTAAAATCAGTAATGATTGATATTCACTATCTTAGTCCCCAAAAGTTATAAAATTCTAAATATATCCAACCACCCTTATCTCCTCTATTAAGATCTATCCACCAGTGTTTACCGTGTTTAATTTTCTCTTATATTTAAAACTTATATTGTCTTATATTAAATAGTATTAGTACCTTTTTTTTAAATTATTATATTTATCTTGTAATGTTGAGTTTTGTATACAGTTTAATTCATTTTAAATAGTCACATGTTTTAACTTCTTTATTTTCTTTTACTAATGATAATATATTCATTGATTGCACCAGAAAACAGTTTCGGTAACCATTGTTTTATCTGGTGTCATTAGTACATCAGGGCATACGTAAATATTGGATATCCCACTGTTTAAGGATATTCCAGGTGTATCTTATAGTTTGTGATCCAGCGTAAAGGCTTTGATAACACCCTTTGAATTAAGTTGACTTGTTGAGTTCAGTCCCTCGATCCCATTAGTGGGATATGGCGCCCGTCTAGTTTATTGTGTTGGTTTGTTTGCCCTTGTGGAAGGGCAAGTCCCTTTGATTAAGAATGAGGAAATGTTTTCCAATTACGCTAACAACTACTTTTCAGCACTTTTGGCCCACCTCTGCTCTAAAGAACTTGGGCAGGTCATACATTAACGTGGTTTAAAATAGGGTGCGGGGTAAAAATCTCGTCCGTTCCAAGAACTTATAAAAACAAAAGACAAAAGGCTATTTCCTAAGAGCAGGTAAAATGCTTATATATGTAAAAACCATTGAGAACTGCTGAGCTGAAACGGACTTAGTGAATATGCCAACTTGATCATAGTGAGCCGGCCGATCATGAAGATAGTGCTATTAACAAAACTAAGGAAAAAAAACAAGTCATTCGTCAGCAGTGGGAAGAGTTAGGATACGAAGTTGAAATCACGAAGGTCGCGATGGGCTTGTTTGTGTGTTCACGCTTGAAGAGCTTACGTAATGAATAAGCCAACTGCCCTTCATATTAATGCATGCATAGCCAATTGCCAGCCTGGACAACTGACCCGTCAACCCAAGTCTCCCAGATTTATTCATAGACTGAATATATCGATCCTATTCGAGTCTTTTATTTTCCCACGACCAGCATCTCGTTAAAAACTGTAGTTCGGTAATGGCTGGTTCTTCGTGCTCCAAACACTAACGGATCAGGAATAAGAGTCTTCACATTTAAACAGGCACAAGCAATGTATCTCGTGTGTATTATTGTTTACATGTATGTGATTGATTGTGACAAATATTAAGTTAATAATTAATAAATGACTTATAATTAAATTTGATTGGAATGGTTTTTATCATAGTTTAGGCATCAAATTAAACTACGATACAAAGTATTATGCCCCAGGAACTCATTTAATGATATTTTGTTAACTATAGTTTGAAAAGACGATTACATTGTATCGTATTCTTATAATAAGAATTACATTGTTAATTAAGACTCTAAGTTTTTTTTTATACTGTACTCAAAATTATCGATAGTTTAAATTTTTAATACTAACATAATAATAAATGTTACTGAATTTCATATACTAAAAGTTTTTATTTCATTTTCCTACCATTGAATTTTGGTATACATATATATTCATATGATTATGTTTTAGCCAACACCCTTCAACAAAGGAAGGATACCGGAACATGTAATAACAATATAGCAACAGAATTTTAAATTAAATTGTAAATAAAGTATTATTATTCTATACTGGAAGTGGAATATTAATTTATTCTGAGTAAAATAAAGATTTTCCTTTCTGGAAACTTAAGGCATTCTATTTGTATACCAAATTGGCCAAACGAAAAAGTCAGGGTCTTGATTGGAACCTGGGATCTTATCGGGCCAATTGCAATCAGGAGGTTCTAATTCTGGTTTTATCAATTTATTTTTTGTTTTGCTAATAATATTAAAACAACAGGAATTACATACAACCAGAAAGTATTAGGTTATCCAATCACCCGAAGATACATGTCCAGTACAGAAATCCGGGACATAAGAAGAAGAATTTTCAATAAGCAAGATGGTTATGAAAAGTAAATAAATCATTTTTGATAAATAAAACAACACGTTTTTATGACAAACATTTAATTATGACTGAGGAAAATTGCACATGCGCCAATGTGTATATTTAGTTAAAGAAACTGTAATCTGCTCTTAATCTATATATAATTTTAAGTAACAAAATGAAAAAGTTCAAAGGTATACAAGTGAAAATTTCTATTTCGATACATAACTTAAAGCTGGTTACTCATATTAACACGTTATGTCTTTAATTGTACATGCAAGATTTTCAATTTGCATGAAAACATGTTACCTAAAAAAGAGCTCAAAATAACGATCGGCTATTCGTATGACATAAAACAGAAAGAAAGCCCTCCCCCGGCATCCTTTTGACCCTTAAAAACTGGTTAAACCTCCCCAAGGGCGAGGGGAGAAAACTGCCCAGCCCAAGAAAGTATCATATACTTATTGGAAGCTAATCGGGAAAATAGTCTACGGGAGACCCGATGTAAGTAGAGAAAAGGTTTTATCGTCCATAAAGTTGCAATAAAATTCCAGATGCCTTGTTCCGCAGGTTCGGACTGCTTTATATTTTACTCGAGGTTATAAACGTCAACGAACCTGTGTCGCTTCTCCTAAAGTAACTACTCTACTTCAAATTGTAAACTACTATTAGTAAAAAGTATTATGGACTAATAGGCGCAAGTATTCTGGTTTATATATTAAGAACTAAATAGTAATTTAATGTTGATTTTTCCAAAATCAGAATCTTTAATATTTTACTTGTGTATTGGTCATTCCTCAACTTTGTTGGGTAGAGACAAGAACATTTGATAGACATAAAATATACACCATAGCTGTTTCGATAACATAAGCATACGTCAAGAATTGATCAATTATTAAGTATCAAAACAAAATCTGATCAAAACTGTCATTTGCATTTGTTAACACCTTTAGCTAATTCGCTATTTCATACCAAGGCATGATATGTTTTATTCATTGCATAATATATATAAATCTATTATTTAACAAAATAAAAAATTTAAAAGTTATAAGAGTGAAAATTTCCATTTCGGTACATAACTTAAACCTGGTACTCATATTAAAACGTTATGTCTTTAATTGTACATGCAAGATTTTCAATTTGCATGATAACATCTTACCTAAAAAAAAGCTCAAAATAACGATCAGCTATTTGCATTACATAAAACAGAAAGAAAGCCCCCTCCCCATATATATCTTCTTCTTAAAGAGTATCTAGATGAAGGAACAGACCCAAAGAGTCTTCACCAACGCCCATAGCAACTGTTATTAGGAACAATTGTATACAATTCTGGACGAGGTCACTGTTGTGAAGGAGGGGTGAAGCATGATTGAAAGATGTTCGTTTTTTATATTTGCCAAATATTTTATTTTTTAAAATCAATTATAAACTAAATATTATTTTTTTAAATATATAGGTTGGAAATAAAGTACGTAGAACACGAAGATACCTAATCACGTATCATGAAAAAGCTGTTTGACATATTTAGTAACAAATACTTCCTTTTGTGTACTAAACCATCTTGAATTCAGGAAATTACTTGTAAATAAGCTATTAAAAATTACTACAATAACATTAATTATCTGAACTCTATTATTGGCTGAAAAGTTTTTGTTTACGTTATTATTACTTTTCCGTTAATATGATGACTGTATTCTTGATTATATGGAAAAATGAGATTAATTCTTTAATAGCTTCTGAGCTGGGACTTACGAATAGTAAAGCCAAACGGGTTCGAGGGAGTTCATTACAATTTTTTTTTTTTTTTAAATTTTGATTTCTTATAACTACGTAATAAAAAGTATACTGTGTTAATATGCAATATTATATATAATTAAGACAAAATAATCATTGAACTCCATGTAAATTTTGATTTAGGGAAAATATATATAAAAAAAACCTAAAGAAACAAAATAGAATAAAAAGTAAATAGGTGCTACTAGAAAACCCCTAAGCCCTTATATTTGGTCAATATTAGCAATATTTTGAAGCAATGAAGTCTCACTATTTTTACATTTTTCTACAATGTTTGAGGCCATCAGTTTTAGAATACCTAGAAAATAACCAGCTTTAGATGATTGCAAGTGAAAGATAAACATTGCAGTAAACGTTTGTTTGTCAAATATTATTCTTTGAAAGTTAAAAGTTTGTTTATTTCGGAGAGATACAGAAAACATAATTATTGCAATTTCATTACATAGATGTACAATGATAAGAACAGATTGAATACATCATTTCGTTTCTTTTTATAAGTTTTTACAGAAGATAGGTAATTAAATAATTTAAATTAGAGAAAAATAAAAAACACTACTATGATAATGATAATATACAATTAAAGACTATTTTTGATTTGTTTTATCTACTCTAATAGCACAATATATAGGTGGATGCAGCTTGTAATAATTATTTAAATAAGACCATTGTTTTTGCATGAATATTTTGTGAACATTTTTTGTAGTAGGAGAGTTTGATGAATAGGGAATTTTTTGAAAAACGAAATAAAATAAACGTTTAATATATGTATGTATAGTTGTCATTTGTGACTCTTCGTGTGCATCCGAAATTTAAATTTATTAATTTCCGTGTGTTCTTATAAGACTATGGCGTTACCTTGAGAAAATTGGTGGTCTTTTCCAGGAATAATGCGTTTTGAGCGGCTGTGCAGAGAAAGTGCGTCGACTGAGGATATAACGCCAGAGTGCAGATTGGAAGTAAGTACGCTGCAGAATATGGTCCGACCTTTACAGCTATCTATTTGTCGGAGAGCCGTGATTCGGTGGAGGCACTTACACCTACGGCTGTGAGAGCGAGATAGGGCGCTAATGGGCAGGCTAGCCAAAGCCTCTTTTACACCCTTAAAAAAAGGGGGGGGTCGCTTTATCTGCAGTAATTGAAGCTGATTTTTCGCTATTTCATCCTGCTTGCCTTAAGTGGTGTGGGAGGGGGGTTAGGGCCTCTAATTAATGATAACTACGTGATAAACATGCACGAGTAATCCAGCCAGTTTTGCCAACCAGATTTTTATAATTATCCCATTATTAGTACCTGTTCAGAAAACTTAGCCTCATAAATTATTTTTATAATTACGGTCGTTTTACGTTAATTATGAACTAAATTGTATTGTATACACATAGGTTGAGCGACATGATGATTTTTTGGGTTCATAAAAATATATAATTCATAAATAAGTAATATACAAGCATATAATAAATGAATGAAACTTTTTTCTGGGATATTGTTTCCTAAGAATAAGAAGATGGAATAAAATAAGAATAGCTGACCAAACAAAAATACACAACATTACACAGCTTTGATAATTTTATAGATAATATAGAAGCTATGTACATATGAAATGATTACCAGCAAAAACTTGAAACAAAAAATAAATAAATAGAATAATAATGATGAATTGTGAATTGGAAGATGAGGGGCTGGTAAAGTTTAGTTAGTAAAGAACGGTCAAAGGAGGTATATTTGTGAGAAGGGAAATACAGTTCAGAAGAGCGGGATCTAGTATTGCAGGATTCAATCGCTGATTGGAATTGGATGAGGTTGTAAAGGTAAGGACTTTTAGTCATGATGCCAAAGAGGAGGGATCCCAGAAATTATTGGTAACGGTTGGAAGGGTGCAGCTCTCCCCAACTATGAATCTAAGATAACAGCCTCAAGATCCTCAGAGAGGCCAAAATACACCACAATAATTCATTATAATATAAAACATTGGAAAGGAAGGAGCATTGAGGGGTCATGACAAGATCAGAAGATATATATTGCTTTGCTTTCATGTTAGAAACAACCTGCGAGGAACCTGGAGTGGCAGTTAGGAATCTGTTGGGTTTTGGATACATTCATTTGTCCGTAACCATATGTTATTAAGTGAAAATTAAAATAATCTGTCAAGGTAGTTACAAGTTCAAATAAGTAATATTCGAGAAGTCACGCAAGCCGCTTTATGTGCCCACAGGTACCTTTTATGAATTTTTCAATTGGAAGCTAGAAAACAACCTGAGATTTAATTTTCAAATTATTAAATACGTTTATTTTTTATCACTCCAATATTTATTTCTTATTTTTTTATTTTTTGACAGGGTTTGGCACGCAGGTTTGCTCTACAAGCTCAAAAGACATTTACCACAGACCCTTTTCCTAATCCTACAGTCCTACCTTTCAAACCGCTTCTTCCAAGTCTGCTGTGGTTTAGAATACTCTAACTACTATCCCATAAATGCAGGAGTTCCACAGGGCAGTGTCCTAGGCCCCATCCTCTATAACCTATACACCGCTGATGTCCCCTCTACTCCTAATACCTTCTTGGCCACATTTGCAGATGACACTGCAGTCTTGTCATCCCACCCAGACCCCGACACAGCATCCCATAACCTTCAAAAACACCTTGACGAGATCGAGTCGAGTATTGGTGCAATCAATGGCGGATCAAAGTTAATGAAGCAAAATGCTCTCACATTACCTTCACCCTTTGTCGCAAGACTTGTCCACTAGTTTATTTTAATTCTATTCCTCTCCCTGTAACCGAGACAGTACGGTACTTAGGCTTCCATCTCGACAAACGGCTGACCTGGAACCCACATACGAGACTAAAAAGACAAGAACTAAACTGACGCTTTGGACAACTGTACAGACTACTTCAAAGGACATCCCATCTCTCAATAGAAAATAAACTACTAATCTACAAAGTTATACTTAAACCAATCTGGACATACGGAATAGAGCTATGGGGGACAGCAAAAAAGTGGAACATCAAGCGTATCCAATCCTTTCAATCCAAAGTCCTGAGAACAATAGTAAATGCCCCTTATTATGTCAGCAACAAAACGCTTCATAACGACCTTAATATACCCTACATTCTAGAACTCATCCCTTCCAAGTTTATGAAATTCCACAGTAGCCTTTCCAACCACCCTAATCCTGTAGCACAGTCTTTACACTGCGCCACTCATCCCTATAATCCTCCTCGGAGACTGAAACGGCAGTGGCCTCGTGACCTGCTATAATCGCGTGACAGTGGGAGTCCTGGCAATGGCCAGTTTCTCCAATCATGTCCTATTGTATGAATGAGCGAGTGAATGATGACTGTAAATATGGTATGAATGAGATCATTTATCTGTATTATTATAGCCTTATAAAAGGCAGATTGTAATTATTGCACAATAAAGATTGTTGTTGTTGGTATTTATTTATTACAAAGACTCAAGACCAAAAGGGCTAATAAAGGAAGTGGAAGTGAAAAACTTACGATATGAATATGAGATACTTGTGAGGTTTGGATATACAAAAAACTTGGTATTTTGTTATCAGAAATACTTCATTTTTGTTAATAAAACCGTCTTGGTCACTGAAATTGCTTTTTCAACAGTAAATAGCTACAATATAAAACAAATACTGTTAAAAATCGTTTGGAGCATATTAAATGTACCACAGATTTAACTCTAAAACAGTAACTTAGCTAAGGTAACTTCTAACTGATCAGACTATTTCAAGGTGAAAGTTTCATACCGATTGGATATTTGTTAGAGATTGGATAGTTAACATGGAGTCAGGCGATCGCCTAGTACATGAATGAAAGTAGAGCCTCTTCCTTCATATACCTCCCACGAATGTTGTTAGTATATTTCTGAATAATGAAAATTCTAATATTTATAACAATCACATACCTGTTTACTTTTACAGTATACAAAGATTCAATTATAAAGCATATACTATTTTTTTTTCTCTTTCTTTCATAGCCCCTTTAAATGTACAGATAATTATATATAATTATAGATCCTCAGGCGAATCTATTTACAAATTATTTTTGTATTTCCTGTAGCATCGCTACATTATATACAGGTCATTATATACTATTATTTGCCGTCGTTACTTATACTGACAGAGACCAAAAGTCATGGGAACAACATCACGGTAAAAGCTACTAAAATATGCAATACATCGTTTGGGTGAGGCAGGCGTATGCATAATATATAAATTTTGAATGACCCCCCTACTGTAAAATAATTTCAGTTTAGTAAAGATTTAAATCATAAATAAAATTCCTAACCAGTCCAATATATATGTATTACCTATTGATATTTACACTTCCCAAAACAATTAAAGGATGATGAAAATTTGCTTTTTTGTTATCGGTATATGCGATTATTTCGTTATGGGAATACGAATTGTAACTCATTCCTTTTTGATTTTTATTTAAGCCAGTGCGTTCTAAAAATTGTTTTTATCCGTGTATTGACTAATGAAAAGTATTTAACTTCTTTCTTTGTTTCGTTCAATCTATCTTTAGTGTGTATTTGTACTTTTCGTTACCATTAAATAAATTGTAAACCTAATTTATGTTATATAGAAAACGAAATTTTAATTTCTCAAAACTGAAATGAAATGTTTTCAAATGGTGAATTACAGCTGAGAACTTGTATTCCGTGAGCTCATTAAGTGCTTCAACTAGGAACATCAATGGAGTTAATCTAAAAATACATACTTTTGTTTGTTCAATCTTGAGAATAGGAGCCGTCGCCTTTTCAAAAGGCACTCTCAATTTCAGCATTTATTCCATGACAATGATGTTTTGGATATTCCCCAAAGCGGATCCAGACCAAAGAACTATTCAGAACAAAGACTTGCCTGTTTACCTCCACCCTTTTAAACAGGAAAAAAAAAAGCAGGGAAGTCGCTCTTGTTCAAACAATAAAGGTAGCACGGCCGAGCCATCCTTCAGATGTGAAAAGCCCCCCATAAGGCAGATAGACGTTCAAAACTACACACAGCCAAGGAGAAAGGTTACATTATTTTCCCTTCTCTCTCCTCTCTCTTTCCTCTCTTTCCTCTCCTTTTTTTCCTCTTCCTCTTCCTTTTTTTTTTTTTTTTTTTATTTGCAATCTTTCTTTTTAGTTGAAAAACCTTCCACATAGCTGCTCATCCTGTTCCACTACTCCAGAAAAATCAGCTCCTTCTTAACCGGGCACTTGTCAAGTTTTCGAGATGAAATATTGATACTTGCTTGAAAGTTACCGGTGACGGATGGCACAAGTGCCCCTAAAAGACTCCCAAGAGGGATTTATATCTCCGTAGGCTTTTTCCCGAAGACTATTGAGAAAAGCATGTCATATTTTGGCCCCTACATGACAACTTAGTGGAACCAGTATTTTCCACCACCTTGCGGAAATCCCACATTACAAATATCTTTGTACAAATATACAGCCATAGAAAATCATCAGATAGAATCTACTTCACTTTATTAAAATTTTGGTTTGAGTCAAAGAATAGGCACCAGTTTACCTGTTCTGAAATTCGCAGAAATAATAAACTTTTCTTTAAATTTATTCGAAGAAATAAAAGAACGTTGTTCTCCAGAAGTACATTTAAGAGCATCATAACATAATTAAGACACACTTTTAATATCAAACAGTTCTAGTTTATAACAGAATTTTCCTCGGTCAGTAACTCTTAATTTCCCAAAAAAATACAAGCTTTCCGTTTGCTTAGTCTAGGATATAATCGAGTAAGTAATATAAATATACCCAATCCATAAATTTAACAGAAATTTAATATTTTTACTCGATCTATTAATAAATAGGGTCTGGCCTCGCTACTACCCTCTCATCAAACATCTGATTGAGTACGCAGTGCAGTCGTATTTTTTTAGTCTAGTCAGACTAATAACTTAGATGTACATCTATCTTAAATATATATATGTATAATCTTATATTTTGTGAGAATTGAAATGAAACATCGTTCGGAAAAATTGGTCCATTTTGCTTGTTTCTACAAACTAACCAGGACCCTTTCACCTTTTTTTATTTCCCTTAGGATTTTGCATGTAGTCCTATGTATACGTGAAAAATAAAAAAAGAGATTTATAATAATTTACAAATCACTTTACCTATCCGTACTTCACTTCCTCCAAAAGCCGTTAACCCCTCTAAGGTCAAATACCATCTGAAAAACTGGTTATCTTACTCCTCAAATTCTCCAAAAACATCCTCCTGAAGCCATAACCTTCCTAACCTACATTTATAATTGCATTATCCGAACGACGAACTTTCCTTTGGAAACATTTCAATTATTGTCGTATTCGCTAAACCCGGTAAACCACCCAAAGACGCCTCATTAAGATGAGCGGTAAGCCGTCCAATTAGCCTACTCCCAATCCTCTCATGGCATCCAGGATGTTAGGACCAAGACGTCCTGTCAATAACAGGGAATAATTTCTAGGGCTGTACTGGATTATAACGACAAAAATTCGTTAAAATCGTTTTGCCAACGATTCGACTTAAATTTTCATATTTGAAATGAAGGCAGAAACAAAGGTATACGGCGAGTACATCGATGACGCACCCCCTTTGGAATTATGCGACGAGACGGCTACTCCGGTTCGGCACAAATTGCTCAATGAACGGTATCGCTGGAGCATGGTTCATTTGATATAGTGGACTGCCTACACCTGGGTATCAGTGCCGTTCGACCGTACTCTATTTCTCAAATGCCGGCAACTCTCCCATGAAATTCACACCCAGTTTATTTTTAGCAGGGCCTCATGTATGAATGGTGCTACTTCCTGAGTTTATAAATTGAATTTTAGTTTATTAGAAAACAAGGAGAATCAGTTGTTACCCACATCGGTAGCCTTAAACTTTTTTTTAATTATTTATTTTACATATATAAGCACCTGGACAAGAATAGCGCATTACTTCGTTTTTCATAGCATGTAATAGATAAACTACAACCTCTCATATTTTTATTTAGATATTTATAATATAGACCTTTTTCTTGATAATATGATCAATATTATAAGGGTTAATAAAAAAAGAAACAAGGGAAATATTGTTGAAGGATTGTTATTAAGTGATCAAAGTTTTTCATTTGTCCATTGTTTTTTGTAAATTCTTTTTAAGTTCGAGTTTTCTGGAGCTTTAATATGGATAACCCTGCAGAAATCGCAGTTGGAGCACTAACACTATTGGCCGATTTGGCGTCCCAAAGGAAAGTAGCCGGACACTCCGTCGATTCACGGAGACAGGCAGCAACCGCAGGGGACCCGGCAAGCTACTTCAGCCAGAGACGGCCATTTTTTAACGGCCTCGGGCTTAAGACAAATGTTCTAAACAAGTCTTCAACTTTGAAATAAACTTTCCAAATGAAACATTCGACTAGAAACGTGGTGATTTTAAATCAATCAGACTTTACCCCCAGACGCTCTGTGACTGACCAACTTCTCACCAGACTGCATCAAGTAGCCAGACTTAAATTTTCACGTCAGTTTGCAAATTGGAACAATCGCTGATTAGAGAGGTTTTGTTCAATGATGAGTCAAGGTTTGCCCTTTATTCTCCAGATGATCTACTTCTAGCATTGATCTTCTGTCCCTTCCAGGAAGAAATCCGGACATCAACCCGATAGAGCTCATGTGTTCATGCTGAAGAGGCTTATCAGAGCTCAGAGTATTGCAATAACGATACTTGTTGAACTTCTGAACGCATTATTGGAAGAATGGGATTCCTCAAGAGGACATTGCCCTTGTGAGCCAGTCAATGCCGAGACTGGAAGCTGTTAGAGCAAGAGGAAGTGTTACCAGATAGTAACACTGCAAACATTTTTTTTCTAATTAATTCTGTGATTCATTCCCACTTTAGAAAGGGTTTGTAACATTTCCCTTGCTTCTTTCTTACTCACCGTTCTAATGTTGATAATGTAACTCAAAAATAGTCTCTATTATAAATATCTAAATAAACATATGAGAGCTTGTAGTTCATCTTTCGCATGCTATGATAAATGAAGTGATGCGATGATTTTGTCCAGGAGTTTATATAGGAAACAAAGGATGAAGTGAATAATATCCTGAGATAAAAGCGGGAGTGAGTGCCTTAATTATCAAATAGTTCTGAAAAAGCTTGATCCCAATTAGTTTTATTTATTAAACTGTCACAAAAAATTGCCTTTTCAACAAATAAAAAAATAATAAAAAATCAGAGTTGATATGAGCTGGGGCTTTGCAAATCTTTGAATTCATTAACACTTTATTCACTGTTTTTTTTTTTCATAGTTTCGATCGCGGCAGTTTTGTAGCTGACCCCAAAGATCAATGCTGGCTAGTGGTATAATAAAATACAATTTGATGTTGTTTATATATTTTTTTTCATTTCAAATCCAAGAAGGTTCTTGAATTTGGATACATTAATTTACCCGGTAATCGCTCTTCAATTTGTTCTTAATCAAAGATTTTTTTAAGACTAATATTTTACTACATTAACTATTATAAACTATCAAAAACACTACAAACGACACAAGAGTGAATAACTCAAATAATGAAAAAAAAGGTTAATAACGGCCGGAAACGTATTTTTTTTTTTGATTCTAATACTTTATATTTTCGAATATCTTTAAATTAATTATCCCAGATATGTATATATCCGTATATATACTAGTTGATCCAAAGATCATTCAGGTCATATTAGTTTACCTTAATTTCTTTTACAAGGACCAAAATTTCTTTACATCATTTATAGTTTAAATTCCAATTTTTAATTATACGAAATCAAGGAGATGAAAAAGAAAAATACTGTATCGTGTTAATGCCTGGGCTGGAATTTCCTCGTCAGTTTCTTGAGAGCTTATTTAATGATCCTGAATAAGTTTCATCCTGAAATTTCAGGAATAGAAAATTGATAAGTTAGTGAAATGGACCAGATGTTTAGAATGTTTAGTTATGATTAACACAATTCCCGTTAACATTATAATAAAAAAATAATTGGCATATTTCAATATACCTTCGTAATTTGAGATCAGGTAAATCATTTTTAGGACCGCACTAGTAAAACATACAGTCCTGTGGAAGAATATAAACTCAAGACAAAAAAACACTTTCAACCACCCCTCCCGCATCGATAGTTAAATAATTGAAGACCAAAGGGGCCTTTTTAAAAAGTAATTTATTAACTAGACAAAAGAATACAACTTATATGACAAAGCGATTAAGTAATACGTCAGGGGTACAGTAACGAGATGAATGAGAGCTGGTGAGAGGAAAGGAAGGATTATATAATGAACAGATTAGATTAAGGAGTGCTGACTTAGGCGATGGTGCAGGTGTCAGCTGGGTGTTGACTGTCGGTGTGCGTGTGTCAGCTGCTTCCATAACTCCTTCCGACTTTAGGTTTCTTGTTCCATCAAGAAATTAAGTTGATGGCTGCAGGTGCATGAGGGCTGTTATTTGGGTGATAAACCCTTGTTGCCAAAATGTTGATAGGCTCTTGTTGTCCGGGATGGTATACAACTGGGATGGTTGGTGTAGGGTTTCGTAAGGAATTGGTAGTTTTACATTTTTTAAGGTAGTAGAGGATTACAATTATAATAGCTGCCCCTATAATTAAATAAAAATAAAAATAAGTATTGGATTGATTAAACATAAGTGGTTCTAAAACTATGTCTGTTATATTTAGGTTTTCTATTTCGCTTATATTTGCGATTACATCTATATCTATTTTATTATACAATTTGTTTATGGTGGAGTCTATTATATGTCTTGAAATTTTGGGGAGTTCTTTGTAACAATCATTTTGATCTAGGGTAAGTAAGCTAACGGGTGGTAGGTATACAGTATCATTAGTAAGGCAATTGTCTAATTTGGAGAGGTTAGTGGTTATAAAACTGTTTATATTATCTATATATCTAATGTTAGTATTGGTTAATTTATATTTGCATGCATTCATCGTTCCAGATGAAATAATATTATTTATACAAGTATTATTTAAAATAAAAAGGTTTTTACAGTAATATTCATTGTTTAAAAATGTACAATTTGTTGTATATAACATATTAAATTTTTTTATTATAATAGTTTCGTCTATATCTAAAGTTACATATTGGTTGTTAATTTTTACAGGCGAAGGTATGAGTAAATAAGTCTTTATATTTGGGGTTGCCTTAGGAAGGTCTACAAAGATATGGAGTGTTTCATTATGAGTAGTGCAGTAAATTTTACTCATTATCCACAGGATTTCAGGATTCCTAGAAGCTAGATTTACATTTTGGTTTATGTCATGTAGTATTTGGGACATTAATGATGAGTGTGTGATGCCAATTTTGCATAGTTCCAGTGTTAATGTAAGTTCATCTATTTTGTTGTGTAGGTGTGTCAGAATTATGTACATGTCAAAGAATGTCATTTCCTTGTTTATCTTCATTATGTTGTCTTGTTCTGTTTTAAAATTATTATTAATTAATTGTATGTCCTTTTGAAAGTTTTTAATTACGTGTTTATTAAGTTTTATGTCTTGTTCTATGTTGTGTTCTATATTATAGTTGTTCCGTCCTAACTCATTTATTACTTCGTCATAATGTGATTTGTCATCAGCTGTCATGGTGCCAGTAAGCCAGCTGAGAGCTGTTCCAAGTCCGTTTACTAGTCCTCTCTTAGTTCGTTTGTTGTGTGATTTTAATAGGTTTAATTTGTTTTGTGTTTGTATGATAAGGTTTTTGATTATAGGGTATGTCGGTAGGTCCCTATAAGATGGTACATTGTTCTGTATATTGTTTAGTTCCTTGTCAAGTAAGCTAATGTCATAA
Organism: Acanthosoma haemorrhoidale; assembly: GCA_930367205.1. Lineage (NCBI taxonomy): Eukaryota > Metazoa > Arthropoda > Insecta > Hemiptera > Acanthosomatidae > Acanthosoma > Acanthosoma haemorrhoidale. The sequence continues at coordinate 40,271,599 of OV884009.1, read as the reverse complement.
AAATGGTATGTCCTGTAGTAATTTTCTATTACCTTTGCGTTCTTTATAGTGTAATGTAGGACTCCGGGGTTATCTCTTATATCAGTCACTGTCATAGTATATGTTAATGTCCATAGAAGTGTCTGGATTAGTACTGTCCGAGTAGGATTCATTTTCTCCTTCTGAAACAGTAATGTTTGGTCTCGGTCTCAAGTGTTGTTTACGTGGTCTTTTGATCCTATTTATATGTGTTTTGTTTATTTCTTTTCTGTCTTTGTACAACAGTACGGGTCTGTAGGGATTATTGTATTTGCGGTGATGGGTTGTTTTTATATATATCTGTTCGTCATTTATGTCAGGTGGGTCTTCGCGATTTGTATTTAATAACTCTGTTCTATTTTCTTTTTCTGTCACGATTTTATTCCGTATTAGTTCATGTATTATGTTCTTTTCGTCATGGTATTTTTGTACGTATTGTTCTTTTATTTCTATTTGTTTGTTAGGTCTTCTTGTTATTCCGAATGTTATTTCGTCCGGTGTCATGTTTAGTTTAGAGTTTAAGGTATTGTTGTATGCTATTGTTGCTAGCATTAGTCTGTTATTTAATGATGTGTTTGTTAGTTCTTTTTCGTTAAGTGTTCGTAATATTTCGATGAGTGTACTATGTGCTCTGTTTAGTGTTCCTAATGAATTAGGATTTCCTGGGGTCACGTAAATTGGTTCGATTTCGTTAGTTTGTAAGAAGTTGAGTACTAAATTATTTTTGTATTCTTTGCCGTTGTCCATTTTTATCGATACGGGTGTTGGATATAGTGTTAAGTAAAGTTTAATGGCTTCGCATATGTTAATTCCAGTTACGGCTGGTATCATGTGTGTAAATAGTCTTTTCGAGAATGTGTCAATTATAGTTACGATATATTTTCTGTCAAAATGTAATGTGTCTATCATTAATTCTTCGAACGGTCTATTTGGTGTTGGTGTTATCATGTACTTTGTTTTTATAGGATTGCGTTCGTATTTAGTTTTCTTACATGTCTTACAATTGTTAATAAAGTCATTAATTGTTTCTTTCATTAACGGGAAGTAGTATAATTTTCTAAGTTTGTCGTATGTTTCGATTGTGCCTCTGTGGGATGTTTTTCCTATGTGGTAGTCATTAATTATTTCAATTTGTCCTTCTTTGTCTAAGATATCGGTTACATAGTTTTTGTATCTTTTTAGTTTAACTGTTGGGTATGATTCTTGTATTAGTCTAGAAATGTCTTTAAATGTTTTATCGTACCATGGTTGGAGTAATGGGATATCTGGTTCACAGTAAATTCCATAAGTAATTTTGGGTCTAATAAATTGTTCGATTAGTGATTCTAAGTCGTCTAAGTTGTCAAATTTAATTTCATGTCTGTTTTTGTTAAATGGTTTAGTAAAGTTTGTTTCTTTTATTCCCTTTTTTATTATTATCTGATGTTTCTCTATATTAATATTCTTGTCATTGTCTACTATCCAAATTTGTTCGTTGGATGATCGTTGGGAGTGAACAGTTGCTCCACATGTACTAATTGCGTCATTTATTTGTTCTGTTTGAGTCATGTTTTCTAATTCTTCTATAAGTGTGTCATAGTCTGGGTTTTCGTCTAACGGGAGTATTGCTAGTTCGTTTAGAAATTCGTCAAAATCTCCGTCTATATGGTTAGTATTTGTGTTTTGTTCTAAGTTCTCGTTTTGTCGTGATAGTAAGTCCGCTACGTAATTTGTTTTTCCATTAATGTGGTTTATGTCAAATTCAAAGTCCTGTAATTTCCAGATCCATTTCATGATTCTGGTGTTTCCGTTTTTCATTGTATAGATCCATTTTAATGGTTTGTGGTCAGTTAGTAATTGGAATTTAGTACCGTACAAGTATGGTTTGAAATGGTGTGTAGACCAAACAATTGCTAGAAGTTCTTTTTCAATTGTTGAATAGTTTATCTCGGGAGGCTGTAATACTCGTGAGGCGAATGCTACTGGGTGTTCTATTCCGTCGTTATCTTTTTGCGATAGCACCGAGCCGATGGCTTTATCACTTGCGTCTGTCGTTAAGTAAAATGTCTTATTCCAGTCCGGGTATGCTAATATTGGTGAATTTGTCATGAGGGTTTTTAGTATGTCACAAGCCTTTTTTATTTCTTCTGTCTCGTATGTTTTAGTCTGTAGTGATTTCGAAATTGGTTTCGTTATTTTCGCATAGTCTTTTATGAATTTTCGGTAGTATCCGGTCATTCCGAGAAATTGTCTAGTCGTTTTTTCGTTGTTTGGGTATGGTAATTTTGTGATTGCTTCTATTTTCTTGTGGTTAGTTTTTAGTCCGTCGGGAGTGACAATATATCCTAAAAAGGGGATTTCAGTTTTAAAAAATTCAGTCTTGTCTAGTTGGATAGAAAGTGCATGTTCTTTTAACTTTTGGAATACGTTTTCGAGATGTTCTAGGTGTTCTTGTATTGTGTTTGAGTAAATGATTATGTCGTCAATGTATATCATAGCGTTAGGAACGTTCGCTATCATCATGTTCATGGCTCGTTGGAATGTGGGTGGTGCGTTACAAAGTCCGTAGGGCATTCGTAAGAATTCAAAGTGTCCGTCTTCTGTACTAAATGCGGTTTTTGGTATTGAATCTGGATCCATTTCGATTTGATGGAATCCTGATGCAAGGTCTATTGTTGAGAATATTTTTGCTTTTTGTAGTCTGTTTAGTAAGTCTTCAATGTTGGGTAGTGGGTATTTGTCATTAGTCGTCATTTCGTTCAGTTTTCGGTAGTCTATTACCATTCGAACTTTTTTTATGCCTGAGGCATCCATTTTTTTTGGTACTATCCATACTGGTGAGTTGTATGGGGAGTTACTCTTTCTAATAATGTTATTTTTTAATAAATTCGCGACTTCTTCATTTATTTGATTTTTGAATTGCACGGGGTACCGATAGTTCCTAGTGTAGCAAGGGTTTTCGTTTTTTGTGTTTATTTTGTGTTTAATTAAATTTGTCGCGCGTAATTTTTCTTCATTTGTTTTTATTATTTCACCATATTTACCAATCAGTACCACAAGTTCGTCCGAAAGCTTGTTATCAATGTGGTCTGTCCTAATTAGTTGTTTTATTGTCTGTAAGTCATTTATATAGTAAATTTCATTTTCCAGGTTATGTTTGGTTCCGTTTATTATTATTTCGTCATTGTGACATTTTATTTCAGTTTTCAGTTCTTTCATCGTTTCGTATCCTAAAAGAATATCGAAACGATTGCTAAAGGGGTAAATTAGCATTTTTACCTTTGCTTGAATTCCTAACAGGGGATAGAGATCGATTATGGCGCTTTGAGTGCCTTCGGCTCTGCCTGTAGGAGTTTTCATTACAAAGTCTTCCGAATTAATTTTTGTTCCCTCGGGTAAGGAACGGGGATTGATATAATTTTTAGAAGCTCCAGTGTCAATCAGCCATGTCTTGCCTTTTTTGTCTTTTATTTTTGGGAGACTGTCCGTGTAATTTAATTGGTATTCGGGTCTGGAGGTTCGTTGTTGTTGGGACCTACGTCTAAAAAATCCTCATAACGAGATTCTAATTGTTGTATTCTGTCTTGTAATTCATTTATTTGTTGGTCTTTGTCATTTTCCGTGTAGTGTACGCGATTGCTGGCTGTGCGCATTGATACGGTTTGATTTTCTCTTTGTTCCGGTCTGGGGTTTGGTTTGTTAAAGTATTGTCTTTGTTCATAGGGTTTCCATGATTGATTGTGTCTTTCGTTTTCGTCTCGGGGGTAGTTATTGTTAAAACGTGGTTGTTCTTGATTGTACTGTCTTGGTTGTTGGGATTGTTGTCTATTATTGTCATTAAATTGTTGTCTATTATTGTCATAAAATTCACGTTTTTTCTCGTGATAATGTGGGTCGTAATTCCTCCCTTTATAATTGCTAGTGGAGGGTGGTTGGTTTTGACTGCGTCTTTGTGTGGATTCGTTGTGTGTTAGTTTGTTACCGTATGCTCTTTCGACTACTCGTACTGCTGTGGTTTTTAATGCCTTTTTCAAATCCCTCAAATTTTTAATTCGTAGGTGTTGGAGGAAATTGTCAACTGAAGTTTCAAGTTGTCTTTGGCAATGGTCAACTATTTGTTCATCAAATACGTTTATCTCTGTGTGTTTTTGTAAGTCTGTTTTTGTGTCGTCCGTATATAATCTACCTTCAAGGTCGTCTCGTAATAATATCAGTCTTTCTACATAGCTATTGGGATGTTCGTTTCTTAAGGGTTTAGTTTGATATATTTCTGCTATGGATTGGGGTATTGTTTTGTCGTCACGAAAGTTAAGTTTGAGTTCTTGGATCAGTTCTAGTAAAGAGTTATAGTTCCGTCTTCCGCAATATTCGGCATGTCCTACTAATTTGTTTGTTGCATGTCCTATCAATTGTTTCGCGTTATATTCGTGATGTGGATTGTCAGTTGTGCAGACGTTATTCGCTACAAAATTTATTTTATTAATAAATCTTACTAGATGGCTGGGATTTCCGTCAAATTCTGGGATCAGTTTAAGGTCTGTAGTAGAAATTTTGTAATCGTTAGAAGTCATGTTTACGGTTTCTTCTAAGTTACGGTTTATATTAAGTCTGTCAGTAATGGGCATGTAAATGTGTACAAAAAATATATTTACCAATACAAGTGATGTCTTCTTCTAGTTAATGTTGCCTTCTATCGGCTTCCTCTGGTCGCTAGATAACAGATTTTGTGGTTCTTGGAGCCTCGGTGAATGTATATTAAAATATACCAGTGCTCGATCAGTCCTGAAGTCCTGTTCAATATAGCATCGGCCTTCTCATGGAAAGAATCGAAAAGTTCTCAGGTCTAGCCAAGCCAAACGCGGGATCGCTGAATGGGGAGATTCTTCTGAAGTTATATTAACACTGCCAAGGTCCCTGTTCGGGCGCCAGTTAAATAATTGAAGACCAAAGGGGCCTTTTTAAAAAGTAATTTATTAACTAGACAAAAGAATACAACTTATATGACAAAGTGATTAAGTAATACGTCAGGGGTACAGTAACGAGATGAATGAGAGCTGGTGAGAGGAAAGGAAGGATTATATAATGAACAGATTAGATTAAGGAGTGCTGACTTAGGCGATGGTGCAGGTGTCAGCTGGGTGTTGACTGTCGGTGTGCGTGTGTCAGCTGCTTCCATAACTGATGACAACAGACTGTTGGGAAAAGATTAGGTTAAGAATTAGTATGTAAGTTAATTTTAAGGTTGATCCAAAAGGTGAGCCCCATCACCTTTATTAGTCAGTTTAGTCCAGTCACATATAATGTATATCATTATACTGGTTTATTCATTATACAATTTTTATAAAATAACAAAACCTGTATATAATGTAGCGATGCCACAGGAAATATAAAAATAATTTGTAAATAGATTCACCTGAGGATCTATAATTATATATAATTATCTGTAAATTTAATGGGGGGAAAGAAAAAAAAAAACACTAGCAATCTTTTTCAAGTTTTTATTTCGTAATTTATGTAACAAAACATATTACCTTTCATAAAATGCTATGGAAGATTTATGAAATTTTATTATAAGTCAAATTACATTGCCTGGATTAGCTAGAAAGCAAACAGAATAGTATTATATATATATATGATATACTTCATTATGATAAAATTACAATCTGTCTCACTGGGCAATAATCATTGTGATAAATGTTTTCATTCATACCATATTTACAATTTTCATTCACTCGCTCATTCATACAGAATTACAAACATCCTAGAGACCTCCAAAATCAGTCTCCGAGGACTTATATAGGGATGAGTGGTGCAGTGCAATGACTGTGCTACGGGATTAGGGTGGTTGGATAGGTTACTATGGAATTTCATGAACTTGGAAGGTATGAGTAACGCTACTATCGGAGTATAAGTACCGTACTATCTCCGATACAGGGATAGGAGTGGAATTAAAATAAACTAGTGGACTAGACTTGCAGCAGATGGTAATGTCGGGGTCCGGGTGGGATTACAAGGCTGCGGTGTCATCTGAAAATGTGGCCAATAAGGTATTGTGGGTATGGGGGACATCAGCGGTGTAAAGGGTATAGAGGATGGGACTCAGGACACTGACTGATAGTAGTTGGAATATTCTAACCTACAGCGGACTTGAACAAGCGGTTTGAAAGGTAGGACTGTAGGATTGGGAAATGGGTCTGTGGTAAATATCTTTTGCGTGCCAAACCCTGTGAAAAATTTGGATGGTGAAAAGCTATGTCCAGAAAGGCAGCACTGTGTGCAATACTGTTTGGTTTCAAGGACTGAGGATATGTAATCAACAACGCGAAGGCCTTGTTGAGCAGTGGAATGTCTGACGAAACTAAACTGGTGTGTAGAAAACAGGGTTTTCGATTAAACAATTGGAAGTAGACGTTTTAATAGGAGTTTTTCAAAAAATTGAAAGGATAGGGTGTAGGCTAATTGGACGGTAAGATGAGGCGTCATTGGCTGGTTTACCGGGTTTGGCGAATAGAAAAACAATGGAATGTTTCCAGAGGAGAGGAAAGTACGTCGTTCGGATAATGTAATTGTAAATCTAGGTTAGGAAGATTATGGCTTTAGGAGGGAGTTGTTTGAGAATTTGAGGAGTAAGGAGATCATATCCAGGGGATTTTCGGCAAGGTAAGTTTTTTAGAAGGTATTAAACCTCAGAGGGGTTGGGTAGGTTACTATGAAATTTCATGAGCTTGGAAGGGATGAGTTCGAGAATGTAAGGTATATAAAGATCGCTATGAAGGGTTTTGTTGCTCACGTAATAAGGGACATTTTCTATTGTTCTCAGGACTTTTGATTGAAAGGATTGGATGCGTTTCATGTTCGACTTTTTTGCTGTCCCCCATAATATATTTTCTATTGAGAAATGGGATATCCTTTGAAGTAGTCTGTATAGTTGTCCAAAGCGTCTGTTTAGTTCTTGTGTTATTAGCATCGTATGCGGGTTCCAGGTCGGCAGTTAGTCGAGATGGAAGCCTAAGTACCGTACTATATCGGATACAGGGAAAGGAATGGAATTGAAAAAAAGTAGTGGACAAGACTTGCGACAGAGGATGAACTTAATGTGGGAACAAACAGAATAGTAAAAACTGATGTGAGGATGTATAAACTTTGTTTTTGAACTGTACTTTCGAATGTGAATTCCTTTTAAAAATATCAATTAACACTGTATTTACTAATCACTCCCAACAGCCTTCTGGGATCGCTTTTTACCAAGTTATCTAATTAACGTGCTCTCTGGTATTTTTTCACAGCCTTATTTGGTCCTTTATTTAAGTTCTTTGACCTATGGTTTTTGATGGTTATAGACGTTCCTAGCCATGATTTCCCACAAATTTTGAATGTAGTTAAGGTCCACCCTAAATGCCAGCTAATCCAAAACATTGATCCTGCAATCATCGAACGTTTTGTGGACCGTGCTGTGTGCAGTTGGATCATGCTAGTTGTGCAATCTTGTTGGAATGTTATTTCTTCTTCTTCTGATAATGTAATAAATGACGAAATAAAATCTTCCAAAATCTTTTAATAAGTAACAGCATTTATTTTTCCAGTAATGAACGCGATTTAAGACTTGTCCTTTTCATTGAAATCATCCCATTTCATTAGTCTGCCACCCCAATGTTATCTTTGCGAGAACATTGTTTTTCCTTTTTTAGGCCAGTAGTCATTGAAACCATCGGGGCCATCAAGATTAAACTTTTTTACGTTAAAAGCAACCCTGTAGCAAATGTGGCTTTCTTGAATATGTTTTTCAACAACCTCCAAGTACTGTAATGGACTAAGTTCTTATTCTTTTATAAATATAATAGAAAATTGAAAATGAACATTGATTAGTACCTTGAGTTTATATTTACTAACAATGTAAATATGGTTTGTTAACATGTTTGGTTGTTGTTAGATTATCAAGTAAAACTATGCTTTCAGTCAATGTACCCATATGAAGTCTAGTTTAAAAACTTGTTTGGCATATTTTAAAAATATTTCAATTTTATCTATTGAATTTATATGTTTTCACAGGACTGTAATTACATTAACACATACAGTCCGACACACAGATAGGCGAAAGAAGATTGATTTGTCCCTAAGTGAAATAATATTTGTTAATATATTAAATATTAATTATATTGTTAATATAAATTCGAATGATGATTGTTTGTTAAACCTACTTAATTTACCATTAGCTCTTTACAGAGTATGTGCCGTACGAAGAGGAAACGTTAATGGAGGTTGATGAAACAGTAATACTGATGTGGGAAAGGATGACCAAACAGACATGAAAAATGGTGGGGCAGATAGATGGTGAAGGGTCGGAGAGAGAAAAATTCAGAAAAAAAAAGGAAAGATAAAGTGGAGAGGCCGAACTATATGGCCGCAGCAAACACATTTCCAGCCATTTTAGAATATACTCTATAAAGAATTCGTAAAGGACCTTATCAAGTTTCAGCAAGGTAAGTTCATTTGGTTGGAAGTCGTCGATTACAGTATAAATCCCTAGACAAATGTCCATTATTATCGATTTATAATTGATTAACCCTCTGTAAATATTCTGTGCCTGACGTGCGATTTTATGATCGGATAAGTTGTTGGCCACTATGAGTGATTCTGCGCTTCACAGGTTCTGAGTACTACATACACATCATCTGACCCTCATTATGCTTTATTTCTCTCTGTGTAAAGAAGAGTGCGCGTTTTATACTATCGCATTTTGAGGATCTATATACCGTGATAAGTGCATGTCCAGGTAGTGGCGGTATATCCAGAAAATTGATGAGACCAACACATAACTGTAAACATCAGTAATTCGTACTGGTGTATTCCTATTCTAAGTGTTAGGTAGATTCATGTTTTTTCTATCCACACCCTCCGTGCCCTAGGAATTACTAATATCTGCCTGGCATGTGGACCTGGTGTGCCACCAGGATCTTGGCCGACTCTTTGGCGGTCCAATTGTTCGCTTAACCGATCTTCAAGTCCACCAGACCAAGAACACAGGAAGGGACCACTTGGTTTGACGCCTATAAAAAACAATAATCAAACAACTTGATGAGACCAATTTTTTATTGAAAAAAAAAAACTTTGTAAAACTTCCTTTCCAGACTGTTATATTTTTTTATTGCACCTAAAATATTGATATTTTTACTAAAATTGATACCTAAAAATCTCTCAAAATTGATAATTTCAGATACTGCAGGTTAAGTGCGTGTTTTCAATACTCAAGACCCTTTCAAATCAAATCTATCTCAAGGCTATTGCATATGATGTACAAAACCTTTTGCCGAATCACGTTTCCTTAAACTCCGATAACACCGACACACCCATATCAAATTAATAATACTATCAAACATTCCCAGGTTACACAACGTACGCATGTGTATAGGTCCGTCCCGAATGGACATCAAATAGCTGTTATTTCGCTTTTATTATTAGAAGATAAATCTAAAAACGGTAAGTCTAGAAGGTAAGTACAAAGCAGGTAAAGGTAAATACCACTCTCTCAAAAATAAAGGAGAAAATCAGGCCCCCGTTATTCACCAGCTGGGCCTCCATTACCTGAGGTCGGAGGTAACTGAAAATCAACAAATTAACATAATTGGTATTATTCCTGCCTCTAAAACAGTAGACTAACTGCCTTAGATACATTTTGAAAGAGAGAGAGGGAGAGTTTCTTTATTTAATTTTATGTACATGGGCTGCCATTACGCCAGAGTGCCTTAAACTAATGCTTAACTACAATAATTACGCTAAACTAAAATATCCATATACTACTATAATAGTTAAGTAAGAGATATGATGAATGTCTTTACTTATCTTCTTCTTAGTTGGAACGTTATGCACAATACCTTTTACTAAATTATTGTCGCTCTTTCAATTTTCAAGAAACTTTTGAGAGCATTTGTGGGAAGAATAGAAACAATGCACCCCTCTTAAGCACCAACTAGTCATCAGTTTATCATATTCCCCGTTATTGTTGCATTGTTATGAATGCACGAATAGGAATTCAGGGTGTTGAGAAACAATGCTTCGCGCAGAACACAACCAGCAGCAGTCTTAATAAGCCCCTGCTGTGCCAACTTCTTCTGCACGAACAAATAGAAGCTGCCTTCTTCACGGACCAGATAACACCCACCTACCTTCCCATATTTTATCAATAAATATTTGGCGTCAGTCTAGAGAGAGGGGAGAGGGGACTAGGTCTCGATCCCGATACCGCAAGAGCTCACTAGGGGCGTGGGTGCAGTAGCCCATTATTTGCCGAAACTGCTCTCTTATTCGCTGTAAGAAGGAATGACCTGCCTCTATTAGACAGGTTATTATTTCTTAGACAGTAGGAATCAGACACTTGGAGTGAACAGGGATCCCTTCCATGGAGACGACGTTCTCTGGTGCACTACAAAATGTACCTAGTAGCTTCACCCCAGCTCTGCCTAGTCTACCTCTTTCTGGTTCCCAAATCCCGAAGGCGAGTGCTTTGGGATCCGGACGGTTTTCGCCTAATTCAGATACCGAGTGTGAACTCGTGGTCATTCCAAGACCACGTAAAATACCTATAATACCTAGGTACAGGCTACCTGTTCTCCTGAAGACAAAGCACTGCCGGGGCACATACCTATCAGATATGGAGTCAGATAGCTCAGTAGTAAGACTCATCATCAAGGTCATAGACTATTCAACTCTCTATCTCTCTCACTATCTGCCACCAGGACTGAGAGTACTAGACCCCCTCGTGACGGCAGCCCTTATTTATAATATACCAATATTTAACCATGTGGAAGTTAAATGAGAACAGGAAACTGACATCCGCCGCGTATGTTGAATACTTCGTTAAGATAAGGAAACTCTTCGAAAGATTTCTTGTGCCACTCCTATTCTGCAATCTTCCTTATCATTTGCTTAAAAATTGTTGCTGTTTAAAATTGGAATACGAACTATTCCAACCTTCAGATAATTCCAAACCAATTTTTAAGATTGGTGACTTCTTCGGTACGCTAAAAGAACTACTCTTACAGGCATGCCACTTAAGAGTGATCATATAACAGAAAAGAGTCAATATTTTTTTGTTCTTGTAAAGGGAGTACAAATTACCTAAGTGGTAGCATTTCAGCTGAGGCTATATATATTTTATTTTCCTTATGATAAATTTTAATTTTAAGATAAGTATAATTACTTAGAGATAGTAAATGTGGTAATATAGGTTTCATTTAGATTGGACAGATGCGTTGGACCCTAATTACAAAGTCCCGAAGTACAACAAAGTTTGGTTGTAGACGATAAAGTATATTTGTAACTGCTGCCTATGTTTTGTAACAGTGTTACTGCCATTGCAGATACAATTTTTTCCTATCTACAATTTAAAATTTAAATTCACAAACCACCATTGATAGGTCGAATAAATTCGTTTTTGAACAAAAACTATTCATGGAGGATCGTTAAAGAATAGGTGGGATGAGGGACAAAAGATAGAGGGGTGGCCCTCATCCGGCCGATATCAGATAAAGCTGGCCGAGCAGGAATTAGAAGGATGAGCGGAACTGCATAGAAGCTAGGCCAAGTTGGAATGGGCGATGCTAAATGGGTAAATGGGTAAACATTATGCCTTTCACATTGCCCAGTCATTGACTTTATAGTTATAGCTGTTGGCTGGGGGTGGCGATTTATTACAGCTAAGGGTGGAGCCAGCGCCACCTACCACCCCCAGAGTCGCCCTTTATTTGAAATCACGGGGCTAATTTAATCTATCGGCCTCACGGCCCGTATTTAAATGGGACTACCTTTTATTTAAAGGCTCTACGACAGGTGGGCTTAAGGGGTTTTTATTGGCCATTTGGATCGGATCCGGTCCTCTCGGATCTATGTGACTTCAATAGACAATTCAGGGCAGAACAGGCTCAGGGTAGACTCCCCTTTAAAACGATATAGTTAGAACCGAGAGAAGGCAGTCTATGGGGAGTCATAAATCCTTTTTTATTGTACTGGTACTATCCGTATTTTTGCTCTATCATATGAAATCACCCCATTTTTTAGGGGAAAAAACCACCCTATTCTCGTCATGACATTAAATGCACGATTTCTATTGTTAACTATCAACTTCTTTCGGGCTGACCGTATTTTACTTGTCCTTAACCATATGGCAAACACTTTGAACGCACATTGGGAGTAGATTTTTTTCGAAAAAAAACATCCAGCTCGATCCATAAGTCATAAAAAAAAAAACTAGTTTTATATTGTCTTATCCTTGTCGAAATTGTATTAAAGATAGATGCTTTCAAAAGGTGTATACCATTTTTTTCTGTATTATAATTATTTATGAAACAGTATTGTTTGATGATGATATGACGGCTTTTGTTTTATTAGGTAATCACGGTTGCTTAATTTGTGTATATGCGATTTTAAAGGTGACTTTTTTGTTGCTGTTACTGTAATACTGTAAATGAAAATCAAACTCCATTAAACTAAATAAAAGCTAATCTAGTAACTCTAGTAGTTTAATGACACATAGTATTATTAAAACCCAAAATGTATTACTATGAAATATAATATAATAATTTAAATAGTATATAGTAACCTATTTAAATTCAATCAATGCTCGAGAAATCTGACCCATTACCATGCTAAGGTTTCGTTCCGGTTGCGAAATCAATTTGATCAACATTTTTCGTAACTAATTGTTATAGCTCACTAACGCCCCAGAGTCTATATTATTAATGAGTACGTTGAGACCTGTAATTTTACATCGTCCCTCTAAATGAAACTGTGATAGAAATACGAATGCAATTTTGAAGACAGCTTTCATGACTTCACGTCATTATAGTTCACATTAGCCCCAACACATTTTGTATATGATTAATTATAGCATATCTTTGATTTGATGCCCCACCAAATATTTATTTTCCTAACTAATAAATTTATATATGACCCTTCATTAATTTTCACGGACCTCTTGATTTATTCTTAGGCGTTGTTGGGCCATTAAATATGACTACCATGTATAATACCATTCATCTAAAATATCATTTTTAAGTTTAAGTTTAAGTTTGAGTTGTAAAGACCATGTTATTGCTACTTAAAAAATAATCAAATGAATATAAGATTTAGAGACTTCAATCGTGCAAAACGTGCAATCACCAATCAAGTCAATATGATAGGAAAACATATAGTTTAATCAACAAGCGTGTAATTACATGTACATGTATTGTACATTCAATTTTTTGGCATCGTTTGAGCATCAGGTTCAATATGTCATAACTATACGTCAATCACGGGTCGTAAAAACAATTCTAATGCCTTTTATTTCGATACTTAAATATGATAAAGAAACAAAATGAGTTACTTAATGTAGCGGCCACTAACCACATAAGATAAATCACCCTATACTCTATTGTATATATATTGTAAACAAATGTAAATAACATTACCAAAATATAAATCATTGTAAATATGGTAAACAATACAACATGCTGCTAGGAGCCAATTAATTATATGAGCTGGGACACCAGCTGCCAAGGCAGGTACTAGACCCAAGCCGCCGAGAGACCCTTCCCGGCTCACGTCTCTGTCAGAGAACAAAGGGAACCACATACTCAAAACCTCATTGGGTACTATAAAAACGGTCCTTATTGGCTACTGACGAAGCCAGCTGGGTATTTAAGACCGGCGGTTTGGGGCCTGTATATCATTCTCCTGGGAACTATAACTGGTTCGTGGCTACTCTGCTTGAAACTCTGAAACTTGGCTGCTTCTTTATAAAAACCTCTGCATCTCTTTCTCTCCTCACCTCGCTACGTTTTAGTCCGGCGTTGTCAGACCTCACACCTTCCTAGTGGGAATCTCTGCCTTTGTCTCGCTAAATCTAGCACCTCCTTGGGAGAGACCTCTCCCTAGTGGACGACGGTTGTCGTGGCCCTGCAAACTTACCAAGCAGTGTTCCCCACGGCGATTCAGTCTGCCTCTCTCCGGTTCACACTCGCCTTTGGGATCCGGACGGATTTCGTCTACCCTTAGATGCCGAGTGTGAGTTCGTGGTCATTCAAAGACCACACAAACTACCTACCCTAAACCTCTTCTCCTGAACATGGTGCATACCTATCCAAAAATGTAGTCAGATAGTAAAGCCGTCATGAAACGATTGTCCAGGTTATAAACTCAAGCAACGCTCACTTCGTCACCAGGGCTAGGGTAACCAGGCCCCCCCCCCGTAGTGACGAACCGACAGTTAACGTAAACATTTGACCCTTAAGAATGATCTAAAGAGTTAATACTATGTTTCAAGTTGTCGGGTCATTAAATAATGGCTCCGTGTAAAATTGTATCTGTTTTTTAGAAATAGCCATCAGAACCCTACAAAATCATATTTGTGTTGGATGGTACATACATCAATATTAGCTACAATCAATAGACCATGTAAAATGATAATGAAACATGTATGGTACATTTCACGGATCTAAATTGAATGAACTATTTACTTTTAACAACAGAAGACGTTCATACGCACATGTATCGGTAAGATCGGTTATGTTTTTTACAATTATGTACGTATTTATGTTCGTTAAGAAAGTATATTACAGAACGAACTTGAAATAAAAACCTTTTTATTTGCGAGAAGGCAAGCCGCGCGGAAATTTCCCGGTCTCCTGGTAATACTCGAAGAATATATTCAAAGTTTTCCTAGTGGATAAAGTTCAGATCCTATAAAAGTTCTCCCAAGTCCATAAAAGGTTGGAAATGTTTATATTTAGTAAAGAAAATAAGATGGAGATGAACAACATTCAGACCTTCCAGGGAAGTCTTTCAGAAAAGACTCGCAAACCTGAGAAGAATCGCTTGTAGATATCTCTTTTATGTCTTCTCTCATATTAAAAGCCAGTCTGTATAAAGTAGGGCATGGTATTAAAACCAGAAGGAATTATCACTTGAATTACTTTGACAAATGTGAATTGTATTACTTTATAATCTAGAGGTTTTTTAGGATAAAACAAATTAAATATTGATTTCTTCAATTTCAGAGCTCACTGTTAACTAAACGTTACGTCATGAAGTATTAAATTGTAAAAAAAAAAAGGCTTTCCAATAGCAGTGACATCGGTATCCAATAACCTTTTCCCACTATTTTATTAAAATTGTTGCTATATTTTTTTTGGGTGGGGGGTGAAAAGAGTGGCTTCGCCAATATATGAGTATTACTATGGCACGCACCTGGTATCCGATACCACATATTATTTTTTGCGAACAGTTGGTGTGAAGTTATAATTGAATGGCTTTTATTTTTAGGTGTTTGAAGTCAAACCTGTTTTCATTCTATTGAAATTTAAAACACATGTACAGCGGGCATGTTTTTTACGAAATTAATTACATTGTAGAGATGAGCTCTTTTGGCCAAGAGGAATATGTTTTGTCTTTCCAATTACAGGAACTGTCAAGTCTCTTCACCCGCGTCAATCTGGGTCGGTCTTTATGAATCCTGCAAATTATCTTACTGTTTTTGTTCACTTGATGAAATAAAAAATACTTCCGACTCCTTGTAACATAGTCAAGTGGTGTTAATTAATCACTTGGTATTTAAAAAAAAAATCAACCATCTTGAATAGGGCCATTAATACTAAAAGGCATTAAACTCTTGTTCGCAACTTTAACTAGGCCAGTGTTTGACGAAGTGCCATGATAGTTTGCTTTGTAGTTCCACTTGATATCCCAAAGAAAATAAATGTAAAAGCACTCTCATGAAATATAAAGAATGGTCGATGATGAACGTCTTTT
Source organism: Acanthosoma haemorrhoidale (assembly GCA_930367205.1). Lineage (NCBI taxonomy): Eukaryota > Metazoa > Arthropoda > Insecta > Hemiptera > Acanthosomatidae > Acanthosoma > Acanthosoma haemorrhoidale. The sequence goes on along the minus strand of OV884009.1, from coordinate 40,255,819 downwards.
TATTGTATGGGGTTCCTAAATATTACCAATCTAGTCACATAAGTACTTGGATTTTTTACGTTAAATTCCGAGTTATATTGTCAGTAATATTACCGCCGATGGCACCTAAACCGTTATAGGGCGAGTTTAGAACGGAAAAAGAAGCAATTAAATTTAATAAATTAAATTCATGGCACTACAACTCATAAAAAGGTAAGTCCGACCGAACGGTAGGTTGTGGTGGAAGTGGTGTACTTGATTCTAGGATATTATCTATCACCCCTAACTACCGGTTTATAAACAAGATCCGCTGCGGCTTAACTCAAGTAACTACTCATCTAGCTTAGCGAGACTGAGTGAACTCCGGCTAGACATTCCCCGCATAAAAAACCTGTTATTAAACCCTGGTTTTTGCAGTTAGACAACAACATACTACCCACATGGCTGTATGGGGGGGGGGGCGGTAAGAAAAACGTCTCCGAAATTTAATGTCGAACAAAGAAGGAGTCGAAAATGAAAAGACCAGAGAAAGAGGTGAAGTGAAGTCCGGTCAAAGTTGGTTGAGTGGGTTTATTCTTGCCCAAAGCTTTAGATAATTTTTCCAGCGGACTAATATTTTTCGGTTGATTTTTGGTATGGTATAGTTTATTTATTTTTACTATTACATATCCAGTTCCGGGTTTCTCTGAGTATTCTCTCTTTGGAGGATGGTTGTGTTTGGACATTACTCAGCCTCGTAAGGCGAAATGAGTAGCTGCTTCAATAAAGTAATGAAACCGAAATTAAGTTCGAGAAGTAACAGCCAGTCTAGTAATGTCTGTGATTAACCTTTTAGGCGTTTTTATACTTGACAGTAGATTTTTATATTATTTTTATTTATTTATTAATTATTTGCGTCTAATTATAATATTTATATGAAGATAAAAATAAAAATAGTACAAGGACTGAAAATAAATCATGTTACGTTTATATTTCTATAGGTATTTATATTCAAACAATCATAAAAAAATCATTTGTGGGTGGACACAATTGATGCAGAGGTAGGAATGTAGCTGTCACGTGGAAATGAACAGTAGATCTGAGAAATGGATGGTAGGTATTATTGAGAAATGGTTCCAATTATAATTTACAATCCGGTTTGTTGAATTGAATAATATTTCTACCATACTCTCGACTGTAAAGTCATGGAAAATGAATCACCACTCAAATAATAAATCCATGGAAATACTGAAAATTCAAGGAAGGGCTTGAGTGTAAGTGGTATTGCACTCAGAGCAGGTCGCTCATTCAATTAATACCCTTTTAAAACAACGTAATTTTTCACCAAAACCCTTAAAACCCACGCAGACATCAATATACAATAAAACTATACCAAGATCCTTTTTTTCCCATATTTTAAAGAATAAAATTGTTTACACTCCTAAATCTGTCTACACGATCTATCAGGAACATGTTCGTATTAGTCTTCAGCACCCCTAAAAACTTCTTAAAACTATATTTGTCAGTTAAAACTGCTATTTTAGAGTTAACACATTTATTTTATCCTAAACGGATCCAAACAAAACTATAAATATTAGGTAGCTTCTGTATATATACTCCTTTATTGTGCTATAATTACAATCTGCCTTTTATAAGGCAATAAGTAATAAGATAAATGATCTCATTCGTACCATATTTACAGTTCATCATTCACTCGCTCATTCATACAATATTTACAGACAGCCCAGAGACCTCCCAAATCCACATGCGAAGAGAAAGCTGAGTCTTGGGAAGTCCCCCACGCTCCTCCGTCAGCCGCGTCACCGGATACTAGCCAGTGGAGGCTGACCAAGAGCGCGAGAGCCACAGACGCTCAGGACATGATTGGAGAAACTGGCCATTGCCAGGACTCCCACTGTCACGCGTTTATAGCAGGTCACGAGGCCACTGCCGTTTCAGTCTCCGAGGAGGATTATAGGGATGAATGGCGCAGTGCAATGACTGTGCTACAGGATTAGGGTGGTTGGAAAGGCTACTGTGGAATTTCGTAAACTTGGAAGGGATGAGTTCTAGAATGTAGGGTATATTAAGGTCGTTATGAAGGGTTTTGTTGCTGACATAATAAGGGGCATTTACTATTGTTCTCAGGACTTTTGATTGAAAGGATCTTAACTATATTAAAGGAGTTGTTTTTGAGTGACGATAACAGTTTTTTGTAATGAAAACTATCTATGGTACACCGCACGAACCTCGAGTGTACTGGTCATTTGTGAGGATGACGTTACAAAGGGAATCCTCCCTAGTGGCTGTAACGCGAAACACACCCCGGAGAGATGCCAGGAAGTGAATTTTTAAAAGAGGCAGGAGGAAATCTATACTTGAAACGGTGGGACGGTGAAGAGGCACTCGTGGCCCGGGGTCGCGCTAATCCAGCCAACCTCCGCGGTCCCGTTATAATAAAGCCGGCCGACAAAGGCTGCCTGTTCCCTTCCTTGCACAGCATCATTGTTTAAATACTGCCCGTATTCAGTCTAGATTATTTTTCTTTTCATCTTAACGAATATATAATGGGCAGTGTGTGCTAGATCCATTAATCTGTGGTTTTCAAGGGTTTAATTCAAATTCCAAGCCCCAAACGGGTGGATTTACTTCGAAACCGTTTAGGGTAATTGACTTTCGTATATCTGTATGCGCGTTGTTACTGGTAAGAAGTTTAACTTCTAGTCAATGAAGATTTACTGGCCCTTTTATTTATTATTTATTTATATCATTATTTTTACGTATTATTATTTGTTTCACATATGAAGTTTGTGATCCCTGCTCTTCTTTTGACGGTTTATGTTCTGAATTTGTTTCTTTTTTCTATGATCTTTCAATGTTTTATTGGGGAGCAGTTTATAATTTAGGCAGGTTTTGTCGATCTTATAAATTTTCACTGAAAGCAAGTTATTTTCTATACCAAGTTTTTTAAACTTATCGATGAATATTTGTGTCCCAGTATCGCCTGATAAAAGCTTTTCACCCGACAATTTGAACATTTTTGAATCCCATGGAGATTTTTCCTCCACTGGTGCCAGCCTTCTGAGGCAGTAAATTTGTCAGCCGAAGAGTTCTTCCCACTTATTTTAGCATACAAGGCGATTGCTTTCTCCTGAATTATCGGGGTCGATGTTTTTTCAGTTCTAGGTTAAACTAAATCCATATCGTCTCATCTAATATTTCCAGATTCAGTTTTTCAGTCTTTTCCGTGCTGATCGCCATTGAAAATGATCTCTATTCCTTTCTTCTACGTCGCCAGTCATGGTGATATTTTTGGAAAAATTTCTCATTGTGAACTCACCGGTTCGGTCACCAAGTGTTTTGAGTACACGGTGGGGGGCCCGAGAGAGGTCGGATTAGCAAGGTTCTACTGTACATCCTATAGCACCCAGCCACATAAAGAAAAATTACACTCTACCAGTTTGAAAGTAAAGCCTCATTCATCGGGCTCGGCAGTTAATCCGTAAATTATGCCTAGGTTTAATGTACAAGGTAATACAATACGATATTTGCTTTCTTCGGGAATATTCTAAATCTCGCATCTTCTGCAAGGTATAATAGCATCGGTTCCTAGAAGCTATTCTCACTTTGATTTCCTTTTTGACCTAATTTTCTTCAGTATTCATACCTTCCAGGTATTTGAATCTCCTAATCTCAGGGATCGCCGTTTCATTAGTTGAGTTGAGCCTTGCATTCGTTGTGGTGAGCAATTTAGTTCTCTTCATTGATCAGAAGCTCTCTTATATTAGTCACCTTTTCACTTTCATGGAACGCGCCTAAGAAAGGCTGCAGAATTCTAGCCGAGATATCAATATCGACTTTGCATATCTTGCTCCAAAGTGGACATGATCTATTTAGATTTTGTAACTTTCTTCACGCGAAACTAAGTTATTCTTGTAGGTATTCATAAAAGGAAATTATGTGCTTATAACTAGCAATAGAATAATACCTAACATTCTTGAACTCATCCCTTCCAAGTTCATGAAATTCCATAGTAATCTATCCAACCACCCTAATCCCCTAACACAGTCGTTGCACTGCACCACTCATCCCTATAATCCTCCTCAGAGACTAAAACGGCAGTGGCCTGGTGACCTGCTATAAATACATGACAGTGGGAGTCGAGGCAGGAACGCTTCAGTCTTAGGTTCTATTTTTTAAGTTTAATTTGTAAGCTTCCCACATTGTAAACCGAAGGTGAGTCCCATCACCTAGTCCTGTATATTTGTTTATTGACTTTTTAAGTTGAAATAGAAAATTTTGTTTTTGTAAATATTATCTCTTTCAAATACATCTGCGCATGCAGCACGAGAGGAAAATTGTAATTATATTGTTTGAAAATTGTAGAATATTGTTGATTGAATTTTGATCATAAGTTGTTGAATAAAGGGGTTTTTGAAAAAATGGCCAGTTTCTCCAACCATGCCCTGAGTCTCTTCGTCATCCTCCATGTTCCTCCACTGGCTAGTATCCGGTGACGCAGCTGATGGAGGAGCGTGGGGGACTCCCCAAGACTCCGCTTCCACTTTCTCATGCGAGCGAGGTGACAACCATGTGGATTTGGGAGGCCTCTGGGCTGTTTGTAAATACTGTATGAATGAACGAGTGAATGAACATTGTAAATATGGTACGAATGAGAACATTTATCACAATTACTTATTGCCTAATAAGGCAGATTGTAATTTTAGCACAGAAGCAGAAGTTTTATTATATGAAGAAAAAGGTTGTATGAATTATTAGAAAATGTTTTAATGTTCTTGTGTAAAACGAGCTAAAGAACACGTTTGATATCGATCATTGACTGCCTAAGGCAGTAGATGGAAATGTTGATAACAAATCTTGTTACATTTTTAGTTAGAACCCCACTAGGGATTAGGACCGGAGTAGACTAATTCGGATCAGGATCACTGGATCCAATGATTTCTTGATCAAATCGGGGCAAATATCCTCAAGGGACAAGTCGTCGTAGCGGAAAGAAATGTAATCTGAAGCTAGATATAGAACCTGGTTGAGGTAAAAAATGTATCGAGAACTATTGCTATACCGGTAATGCGAAATTGATCGTGGCTACTCAAAGAGTTGCATTAGATTATCACCGGGAAAAACAAAATTTAATTTTTGCGAGGGCCCAAAGTAAAAATAAATAGCGACACTTACCATATTCCATTGTTATGGCTGATCAAGAGTCCAAATTACGGCTAATTTGATTAATTAATATGAAAGTATTTAATGTAAAAACATCAATTTTATGAGTGTTAGATGTATTTTACCAGAGCTCAAAAAACAACAACTTAATTTTCGATAAAAAGGAAAATTTGCTAATATAGGCATTAGATAAATGCAATAGACGATCTCATTCATATATAATACATAAAATATATCATTTGTACTTCATCGAAAAATATATAAAACCTATATTCCTCTAAATTTAGCTGCTAGAATCAGGGAATAGATAATTAATCGGTGTTTTTCATCTTTTGGCGCATAAAGACGTTTCTAAAACTTTAAAAGAGTACTTACGAATTATACGGTAATTTAATCTTTATAAATATTTGAAAATTTTTAACTTTTATCCTCAACGAAAAACGTTAATTATGATCCATCAAGCACGATTCAAGTTTTTTTATCATCGCGTAATGCTTGTTCATCCAGTGGCCAATTTAACTTGTTAAACAAGAATTTAAAATTGTGATGTGTAATCTTAAAGAATAAGGAATAAAACACGCCAAGCAAATTATAAAACCTAGGAGTATTGACGATTCCAAGCCAGTTTAAACAGAACAGTCTTAAAATATACTCATTGAATTCATAGAAAAAAAAGCACATTCAGATTCTAGTCAAGATAAAGCTGCGCCTAAAATCTCCATTGAGGCAGTATTGGCTTTAAGAAAAAGAAAACCGGTTATAAAACTGAGCAGATTAACGAATGTATGGCTTCTTTTAAGCAAACAACACAGGGTCGAGCCACTCTTGTAATACAATTACTGCTCCCTAGATTTATAGCTTCATCATTAGGGGGAATCGTTATAACTGGCCCATTCTTCACGATACACGGCCGGGGAGGCCTGTTATTGGTTGCGTGTAGCAATCATACGCACTCTAACTAGTACTATGTGAATTTATCACTGTTCATCTAAGTACCAATTAAATGAGGTATTCATAAAGCTAGTGACTTATTAAGTTTAACGATACAAACTTTTTCTAAAAATATGATTTTTAATGCAAAATGTTAAAATTTGGCACGACATATTTAACTTTAACAATATTAAAGATGACGAAGAACAATCAAATTGTGTAAGATACTTTCTGGAATAGAATTTTAACTCATCAACCTACTAGACCCATTAATCAATTAGCACGTACCGTTTCTCGCAAGACTCAATGTTATTTCTGAGTAAAATTACTCTATTAAATTATTATTAAGAAAACTATTATTATTATTCGTTATATTATTCGTTAAAGTATTATTATTATTATAAAATTAATTATTATTCGTGACCTGCTATAAATGCGTGACAGTGGGAGTCCTAGCAATGGCAAGTTTCTCAAATCATGTCCTGAGCGGTTGTGGCGCTCTTGGTCAGCCTTCACTGGCTCGTATCCGGCGACGCGGCTGGCGGAGGAGCGTGGGGGACTTCCTAAGACTCCGCTTCCTCTTTCTCTTGCGAGGGAGGTGACAACCATGTGGATTTGGGAGGCCTCTGGGCTGTTTGTAAATACTGTATGAATGAGCGAGCGAATGATGAATTGTAAATATGATCTGAATGAGAGCATTTATCTCAATTACTTATTGCCTAAAAGGCAGATTGTAATTTTAGCACAATAATGTTGTTGAATTATCTATGTTAAGATGTGGACTCTAACCCGAGAAAATAGCTCTTAGAAAATTAATTTAGGAGTACCACTGTGTCCTCTCTGTGACCATTGGTATCACTGCGTCTTAAAGAGAGTTTGACTAACAGAAGAATTGATAAGGTCGAGAGTCGAGGTGGGATTATTCAGATGGTACTTAAGATTCCAGATTCGAGTCCATATCTTACCTAAAATCTTTCTTTGACTGATAATCATTTATACTTATAAATATTTGTGAGACCAATACTACAATACTAATTTCTCAAATGGTATAACAGTTAGAGAGGGAAAATGAATAAATACACAACCTTGTATCTTGTGCTTGCGTAAGCTAAAAAGTCACACTGACCTAATTAAAATAAGGACTAAATTATTCAAAAACGGTTTATTATTTTCCCACTGAATCAGCATTAATGAAACAAGATTAAGCCAGAATCTTTCCACTTTCGTGATCCCTGGTATGGTTCCTGGCCGTTTTGCATGTTTCTTGAGCTAATAAACATTACCTGTGGAAATGCCTATCACAAGAAATAATTGTTAATTATATATATTACAATTAATATAATGATGTTGAAATTAAACAAGTTCTCGAAGGAAATCAGCGATTATTTTCAGAGAATGATTGAGGCCCAATATTGACGCCATGAAAGGTGCCTTTGAATGGCAATTCGGAAACAGAGCCCCATCACTATTTAAACTCCTTAATAAAAAATAATTGCTTAATTAATATTATTAATAATTGTTCAATAATGAAACTTTAGACTAGTTAGATTACATAGCACACCCAATAATTATTACACCAATAAAAACAGAGACATCACACGATTTTAATTACTAAGATCTACTGGTGGATGCAGGGTTATATTCACAGCTTCGCTTTAGATTTGTTCTGAAGTGTGTGGGCCTGGTCAGTGTTCACTTAGTCTAGCTTCATAAAATTGTAGTGTTGTAGAAAACTGAAATAATGAATGGGATATTTAGCACTGATCCTTGAGATCTCGGAACCATATGTTTCTTCAGTTCTTAAGACTGGATACAACTTTATTGATAAAGTTTGAGAATTAATTGCATAATGTAGATAGCCAGTTAGTTGAAACTTTCAAATGGCTCACAAAGTCTACACTATCCAATGGCTTTCAGTAGTTGGGCAAAATCAATTAAACAGTATATAGTTGGTTTGTATGCCGAGTGCATTATTAATGGGTGAATAACTTTACCAACACGAACTAAATTACAATTTGAAATAATGACTGCTTAGCGGATAACACTTGGAGTTAATTAAGGCTCGTATGTAGCATAGTTGCAATCGCACGTAGGTACCTGATTGGAATAGTTAGGCGCATACGCTAAGCATTATTCATGCATTCTACACGACTTCGATTTTGATTGGCTACTCAATCAAATGTTCGAAACTTTTGCAATAACGTTCTTCGAAAAATTTATAGTGTTTTAATCAAATTTTAATTGCGAGTATGAAGGGAGAGACTACTTTCAGACAGGTTTTGTTGACACTTATTTTATGATGATTAATTATGCAAATGTTGTGTGAGTCTTTTCATAATACTCTGACTTCATTTTTTTATCCAACTTCATTACTTTCCCTGAGTAACATTTTTCATTGCTCCAGTTTGTTAAAGACATTGGCTACGAGCATATTTGACATCACAGGAATTTAATTATCTAGCTTTTGACAGGGTCTGGTACGCAGGTTTGATTTACAAGCTCAAAAGATATTTACCACAGACCCTTTTCCTAGTCCTACAGTCCTACCTTTCAAACCGCTTCTTCCAAGTCCGCTGTTGCTTAGAATATTCTAATTACTATCCCATAAAAGCAGGAGGTCCACAGGGCAGTACCCCTGGGTCCCATACTCTATAACCTATACACCACCGATATCCCCTCTACCCCCAATACCTTCTTGGCCACATTTGCAGATGACACTGCAGTCTTGTCATCCCACTCAGACCCCGATATAGCATCCCTTAACCTTCGAAATACCTTGATAAGACCACTGGTGATACCAACGGCTGATTAAAGTTAATGAAGCAAAATGTTCCCACATTACCTTCACCCTCTGCCACTAGTCTTGTCCACTAGTTTCTTTTAATTCCATTCCTCTCCCTGGACCGGAGTTAGTACGGTACTTGGGCTTCCATCTCGACAAACGGCTGACCTGGAACCCACATACGAGGCTAAAAAGATAAGTACTAAACAGACGCTTTGGACAACTGAACAGACTACTTCAAAGGACATCCCATCTCTCAATAGAAAATAAATTACTAATTTACAAAGTTATACTTAAGCCAATCTGGACATACGGAATAGAGCTATGGGGGACAGCAAAAAAGTCGAACATACAATCCTTTCAATTAAAAGTCCTGAGAAAAATAGTAAATGCCCCTTATTACGTCAGCAACAAAACCCTTTATAAAGATCTTAATATACTTTATATTCTCGAACTCATCACTTCCAAGTTCATCAAATTCCATAGTAACCTATCCAACCACCCTAATCCCGTAGCACAGTCATTGCACTGCTCCGCTCATCCGTATAATCCTCCCTCGTCGGAGACTAAAGCGGCAGTGGCCTCGTGACCTGCTATAAATGCGTAACAGTGGGAGTCCTGGCAATGGCCAGCTTCTCCAATCATGTCCTGACCCGTAGGCGTATCTCGCCTGAAATTATTCTATTTAGTTGTTGGTAAAATTGTATGGAATGGAAAGATTATCGTGGGGAAAAAAATAAGCCCCCTTCCCAACGTTCTCGCTTAAGATTTCTCAAGTCCCCTCCGGGCGCACAGGAACTAATTACATTTATTATTTTTTTCAGTTCGTAGAGACATTTAAGGTGGCAACCCAACAAAATTTTAATTTTGCTTCAAGTTTTAGGAGCAGAAAATATAAATCGAGTATGTAATACGTTCCACGCTGGTTATAATGTTTTTTTTTTATGTCAATATTTAGCCGCTTAATTTTGTTTTAAAGAAATGTTTCACCAAACAATGATTTATGGTCAAAAGTATGAATAACGAACCAAAAAGCCCATTGCAGGGTGTCATGCGGGTAGGCGCAAACATACATGAGTTTACAAGTATTTGCCAAACTATGAATTAGCCCTTTATATAAGTTTTAATACGAAATTATGCTGGACAACTTCAGTATTTATTTAACTCCTTATCGTACTATTTAGCTCGAAGAAATGTGGGCCTAAGTGGTAGAAGATGACGTGCACTTAACAGGCCAGTGTATATTAATATTACTTGTGATATAGCTAATATTAATACGAATATATAAACAATTTATAAACGTATTATATTTTATAATTTATGATAAACAACAGTTCCAAAACTATATTTCACGAATAAGCAATATATTAATAGAATTTATAGTCTTCTGAACGTCTGAGTGAGGAATCTGGACAGTTCCGAATAAATATTATTGAGGTCCCGGGTTCGAGTCCTAACAATCTTTTCTTCTGTAGTTCATTAATAATTATAAATTGTGTATGCGTTAGTTGAGGTGGTAATTTTTCAATATAAATTAAAAACGATGCATCAATAAAAAAAGTTGTACATTGTAAACTTAATTCGTGTACCTCGGTGTCTACCTGTGGTAATCATTGGATATAAAGTATATAATGTAATTTATACAGTTGGGAAGCAAGGATGTGAGCATTAGACGCTTCTGATGTTTGAAAATCACTCTAAAATAAAACATAAAAATATAACTTACACGAATAGTACACAAGATATTGCTTTATATTTAATTCCACGTATTTCTGAATAGATCTGTCTGGTCAATCTTTTATTTGTTGACCGTACCCCTATCGTATTAAAATTGTTGTTACCGGTAGGAGTTGTAACCAATTCCTCCAATTCCATTTTCTGGCTAAATCCTAAACACTCTAACCAAATAATTTCAACCAAAAACTCACTCCTATAAAATCAACCTAACTTTATTAAATAAATTAAATTTTATCATAAAAATTTAATTAGAAATAACAAAACCTGTACATAATGTAGCGATGCTACAGGAAATACAAAAATTTGTAAATAGATTCGGCTGAGGACCTATAATTGTATATAATTATCTGTAAATTTAAAGGGGCTATGAAAGAAAAAAAAATTTAATTAGAGTATATATGACTGTGGCGTAGACATAAATAATAGTGGGACTAATACCAAAATAAATATTTCTTTTCACGCTATAAAATAAACTACACAAACATTAACTAACAGTTGCTAAAATCAATTTGGACTTAATTCCAAATTGTGCCTATGGTTGGGCAGCCATCAAATGAATCCAAACAACCCAATCCATAGTCCTCAGAACTGCAGTAAATGCTCATTTTTACATTCAAAGATCACATTTCCTCAGAGATATATATGTGCCAACTGTGCTTGACCCCCCTAAAGATTTTCTAAATCCCACAAAAACCCATCCGCTCTCCAAATTCTCTAGGCAACTCCTTATCCAGTAACACTCATCCATACAATTCTCCTCGGTGGTGGCCTCGCGATCTATTGTAAATAGATAGGTGGTTCATGGGGTCCTGGTACTGACCATCCCCTTCTTGAGCGTCTCTGACTCTCTTCTCCTCTATCTGGTCTTTACATCATGACAAAACGGTTTGGGAGGGAGGCAGGGGATCTTAACTGCACCCAGCACTACCACATGCTTCCTTGGGGGATTGCCTTGGGAGTCTCGTCTGGACTTGTCTGGGGGGGCTCGTGTGCAGAATGTGAAAGTTGCTATGAATGGATATTGTACATAGGTATGAATGAATTCATACATCCCAATAATTAACGCTGTATAAGCAAATTGTAAGTTTCTAATAAAGATGCTCTGATCTATAAAAAATGTCTCAATCATTTTCAGTTTAATTCCAATTTATGTTATAAACAGTGTTTTGATACTGCTGCTAGGCCTGTGTGAGGTATTGGATGTAGGAAGTCCAAAAGAGTCTAAAGTGTCCAGGGCGATAGATGAGTAAAATGCAGGCTTACTTCCAGTTTCCCAGATGACAGCAGCGAAACCAAGCAGAACTTGTGATGGTTCATCCAAAAGTTGTGGAGATAGGCATTATTCGAATCAGGAAGTTTTGGAGGGGCGTAGACTCTGTGCGGTCGACTCAAGAGAGGGCTCTCACCGCGCCAGCAGCTGTTCACCGCTGAAGTGCTCCCTGGCTAACTAGTGGCCCTGGGGCCGATACTCTACAATGCCTCCCCGAGCAACTTGAAATGTAATTATAGGTGTCGAGGATCAGCGCATCCGTGTCACACAACTTTGCCCCGCGGTCGGCATACAGATGTGAAGGGCCCACTAGTGGCTAGCTCATCATTAGTTCAGAAGACAAGTGTAAAGGTAGATTTCCTTCAAGCTCGGTTACAGCTGTTGGTTATAAAGTGATGATGATCTTAAAACATTTATTGAACCATGAATATTTTCATTTGCCATTGGTTTTTTTAAGCACAAAATCTCTAATGCGGGAGTTGTTATAAAACCCGGGTTAAGACACATATTTGGGAGCGAGAAGACGAGATGGGCAGGAGGGGAAGAGGGTGGTCAGGGGGGCAGTTTTAAGGCGTTTTAGGATAGGCTAAGCCCGCAACTAGGTGTTTGAGGGTATCCAAAGCCTGCAATATCTCGTTCTCGACGGTGCCAACCTTGACATCGAGCGAGGCATTGCACTTTTCAGAATTAATGTATACCAGCGCTGGGATGTAACAGTATTACCTGCTAGACTCTGAGAATACAATTGGAATTATTTATAAGCCAGTTTTTCAATTTATTACAAAGTGTTTTAACAGGAGACTATTAAACAGAAAAATGATGATATGAGTTTTAATATCATGAGTAAAAAAGTCGAACATCAAGCGCATCCAATCCTTTCAATCAAAAGTCCTAAGAACAATAGTAAATGCCCCTTATTACGTCAGCAACAAAACCCTTCACAATGATCTGAATATACCCTATATTCTTGAACTCATCCCTTCCAAGTTCATAAAATTTCGTAGTAACCTATCCAACCACCCTAGTTGCCTAGCACAGTCATTGCACTGCACCACTCACACCTATAATCCTCCTCGGAGATTAAAACGGCAGTGGCCTCGTGACCTGCTATAACTAAGTGATAGTGGGAGTCCTGGCAATGGCCAGTTTCTCTAATCATGTCCTGAGCGTCTGTGGCTCTCGCGCTCTTGGTCAGCCTCCACTGGCTCTTATCCAGTGACGCGGCTGACGTAGGAGCGTGGGGTACTCCCCAAGACTCCGCTTCCTCCTTTGCATGCGAGGGAGGTGACAAACTTGTGGACTTGGGGGGCCTCTGGGCTGTTTGTAAATATTGTATGAATGAGCGAGTGAATGATGAATTGTAAATATGGTATGAATGATAACATTTATCTCAATTACTTATTGCCTAATAAAAGGCAGATTGTAATTTTATCTTAATAAAAATTGTTTTAATAAAAAAAAAAAAAATATGAGTATTTCTTAAAGAGTTATCCTGTATTAAACGATGTTTCCTTTAGATTTGTAATCAACTTCAGCAAAATGTAATCTTCGATAATTGATAAAGATCTCTTATATCTCTTATTCTTTGTTAGCTTAATAAATTCCTCGGTCTTAAACGATAATCCCTTAAGATATGTATTATGACTACAGCATATAGCAATCTCTGTCTATTATAGATCATTGAATATATTATTTTCGTGTTAATAAATTGCCCAGATACTAGACGAAATAGATATTTTTACTCCAGAAACGTTTAATCTTCCTCCTTCCCTCTCTCCCTCCCTCTATCTCTTTCTCTCTGGAGGAGAATGGAGTATGGTAATGAACACTGTATAGAATGTCTTATCTATGAGGAATCGGAACTGTTTCACCTTAATCATAAAGCAATTCAATCTGATTTTCGAACAGAAGATAAAATTAAATTAAATTAAAAGAGTGAAGCGATACATCAACATTATGCCTTTTCCTTTTCATTTTTGGTGGTCGGATATTTTTTATTTAAAACCATATGTCTACACGGTAGAAAATTGTATACCAATTTTTATGGAGGAAATAAAATTTCTAGTTTTAAAACTAGCTGAAATTTATAATATTTCTATTCCTTTGAACGAAATGAACAAAGAGGAAAATTTGATATTCTCTTCGAGTAAAGCATGTATATTTAGTCAACATTATTTAAGTGTTATGGATCAGGTACGTCATCACTGTCACCTCATGGGAAAATTCTTTGGACCAGCTCATAACCCTTGCAATTTAAGAGCTAAGAAGCCTGATTTTATCCCAGGTTTCATGCATAATTTACAAGGCTATAACTCCTATTTTATTATCCCATTCTTAGGTTTGTACGGCTATCAGTTTCAGCGTTAAGTTCGAAGGTTGTAAAACTAAAATATGCTTTGTTGTTAGATATAAATTTTAGCTTACAGCTTATATACCATTGTAAATAATTTAAAGATAATGACAAATCACTTATTAATACGTCCCCCCATATGTATTAATTCATAAATGATAAAAATTAAATTGCCAACCAGAAAAACACTTATATGAGCTTTTTTGGCAGAATAAATGAAACATATCTAAAGATAGAAGGCCTTCTAAAGATAAGTTTTTAACGATCTAATACAAAAACATGATAATTACTCGGACTATGATCATCTCATATCTTTTTTTTCTGTTTAACAGTCTCCTGTTAAAAACACTTTATAAGAAATCGAAAAGAAACTGTCTTATAAATAATTCTAAGTATATTCTCTAAGAGTTTAAAAGGTAATAATCTCGTACACGTCGGTGCCGGCATGAACTAAGTATGATATGAAAAGGACATTAAGTTCTGCTCGATGTCAAGATTGACAGTATCGAGAAAGAGATGTGGCAGGCTTAGCCTATCCTAACAAGCCTTAAACCTGGCTTTTAATCTCCTCGCTCTGTGTCTTCTTGCTCCCAAATCTGTGGCTCAACTCTGGTTTTGTAACTACTTGTGGGTCTATGTCTCATTTGATTAATAATAAGCTAAAAATAATAAATTTAAATATGGCTGACAAAAAAGAAACAATACATCACACAGAAAAAAAATAATATAAATTAATTAAAAAAATACATTTACAAACTTACTAACAAGGGAATGTATACATAAATAGTTATAAATAGATCCAAAATATATTTTAAAAAATGAATATTGGTTACTTCTTTATAAGGCAGTAGCTCTAGGGGTTTTACGCAGAGAGAACAGTAAATCTTAAACATAAGCATTTATGTCAATAGTGAAGTGTTGGAATAGGAACGTTTTTAAAGTAGGAAAGGATGAACCATGGCAGAATTAAGAAGAAAAGCAATCCTAAAAAAAATTGATTCCAACAAATCACCCTGAATATATATTCATTTGAGACTATAATGGCAAGAAAGAAAATTGTACTGGTCAGAAATCAAGAAAAAAAAGCTGGAAATGGAGTCGGGATAGCACAATAAAAACAATTCCGCAGAAATCACAAATAATTATCTATTTTTGAAAAGAATAGGCAAGGTGTACCAACGTGCACGTTTTTCTCAACCTTTTCAGGCCAACCCTATGAGGAATGCTACATTACACCTCTAACTGTCTATTGTATCATAAAAATAATAACTGAATGTCAAAAATTAAAATAATTTATAAAGAAAGCCTAAATAAAGTTCTTGTTTGCCAACTTCTCAAGAATTGTTGGTTGTTTACAAAAAACAATTTACTTCAATTATTAACTGAATTTCATTTATAACAAAATAACTAATACCAAAGCAGACTTTACTCCAAACCAGCTGTCAACAATCCATTCCATGACTTTACCCCCATACATTTGCAGTACACAATTCATCATAATCGCAATATCCTTCTGGGACTCCCTTCCTCCTACCATTCGCTACGATCATTCAGAGAATCTGTTCAAAACAAGATTATTCAGTTATTTGCTATCATAAAGGAATGAACAGTAACATAAAGTGGTAATTAATGTTAGAGCGTTGATTTTTTATGATTATTATTTTATTGTGTAGGTTACTATTATGAAGTGATACATTTCTACATAGTGTATTTTTTATTTAATTTTTTTAACGTTTGATATAATGTTTATATTTATTAATTATTATATTTATCCAGGTATATATGTATTTATGTGTGAGTACTCTGTTGTGAATTAGTGTGTATGTGTATTTATGTAGATGTTTCATTTTTCAAGGTAGTCCTAGTTTAGTTTTCTTTATATTGCTTAGGTTTACATTAATTTCATTTTATATAGTTGGGCGTGCTATGTGTATATGTATATTTTTTATTAGATATTCTTTTTTATCTTTATTTTTTTATAATTTATCTGTAAATTGTAAATTTTAGCAGGGGCTGATACTGTAAAAGAACCCACTTTATGTTAAATAAATGGTTACTCTTTGATTATGTCGGTTAACAAAGGTATTATTATTCTATAATCGAATTAAATGACAATTATGTCGATATGTGTAAAAGTGAAAGAACAATACGGTAGTCGGACGCACCATGTGAGATTTTTAAATATTTATTTAATGAATGAGGAAAAAATACTTGCTATTATTGACCAAAATTTTTTTTATTGTATTCATTATGTACAACTTCGATCCCAGAGGCTAAGACAATGGCACAAACAAAAACAAAGGGCCTATAGGATTTTATTGTCCGAACACCAAAAGCCTTGCCAGTTGGATTTAACTATCAGCAAAGGGACCTGTGGGCCATCCGTTTTGACAAAGGAATTGAGAAGAATATGGCCTCTCAAAATTGAACTTGGCAGGTCTATATGCAGATCTATAGTAATCTCTTGAAAAACAGATTCCAGACTGCTTATAGACTACATTAACACAGTTCTTTTATCGGCTTACGGCAGAGGATGTTAGGAAAACGGAACGTGCTTAAATGTAGATGTAGCATGCAGGTAGGTGGGTTAAAAAAGAAAAGAAAAAACACATGGAAGCTAGTATTTTATTTCATTGTTGTCGACCGGACAAAGGACACAGGGACGAAATCGCGTCAGAGATAAGAATAACTGAATGCAGACCACAGACACGTGGAGAGTTGAATCGGTTTTCGAATATTGAACTGGACTTATATATTAAACAGAAGAACAACAGGTGAAGAGAGGGCTCGGGTCAGCGCTCTTGCAGCATATTTCGATGTACAAGAACGCATGATTCCACCCAAGCCCCGGACCCCGTACGTAACAGTAAATATGGTTTCGAACATCAATAATAATATTAATAATAACAAAATATCTATTAATTTTTAAATACAATATAAACATTTTTATGTATATACCAGTCATTAAAATGTTGTGGTGGCACACTATCAATTGTTCAGGGAAAACTTTGGAAACCCCAACTAAATAACAAATGATGAAAGAGTAATACCAAGTAAGATTATCTTAATTTGAGCTCACCTTGTTGTACTATTGATATAAACTAAGTTTGGTTCTTTTGTGGATCAAAGTTTGGAAGAAAATTCAGTACAATTTCCCATTTATTTAATTATTAAGGTTATAAGTTTAGAATTTTCATTGAAATGTAGGTACATTTTGTACATTAGCTTGGGGTTTTCAGTGGTGGACAACAGATTGCCGAGTTAATTATCAAGTAATTAATTATTAGCAATAGATTATATTGGCATCAGGAATTAATAAAACATAAGAAGCATTTAAGGAGTGGTTTATTGCTAATTTTGTTATGTTGAGGAAACTACTGAGTGATTTTTAAAGGGAATGCTATAAAGTAAAAAAAAAAAATGTTAAATCAAAGAAAAATTTCACGTAATATACAAAAAGCTCAAGTTTGACCTAAATATATTATAATTAAATATATTATACCTGAAATAATAACTATTTAAAGAACGGAAATAAATTATTCCTCGTGTCTGCTATTCTTAGTATCCTATTTGAAATGTTATGCTTAAACGGCCAAACAGTGAAAAAGGGGTTCAACTATTAAGTATTCCAAAAACTTATTAAGTACTGACAATTTCGAATAAAACAATAAGACAACTAGATATAGGATGGTTAAAATTTCATTCAGTTCGGATTTAATGATTTAGTTTTCTTTGATAGTTTAGTTCAGTTTGATTAATTTGTAATATGATATGCACTATTGTTTATTATTGCATAATAATATGATGTACGCTGGGCTCAAAGAGTATACTCAACGAAAGTGCTTAATCAAAAACAATTTTATTCCGTAAAATATAGCAAATGCTCCCAAGTATATTAGCAATAAGCTATAAAAGTATATTTATTACTTTTATATTTACGCCTGTGTTCAATATTTTTTTTCTATTTTACCTTAGCTATGCATCTATTGAACTTAAAATAACTTACCTTGTGACGTTTCTAGAAGGACGAAATTTAAAAAGAGGAAAACGCTTACCTAAAAAAAATGATAAAATATGATTAGTTAAGAGTGACGATTCAATTGAATTGTTTATTTCATCATACATTGTCATAATTCTATTCAAGTAAATATACTATAACATTTATAATTTGATTTTTAAGTTTTAACTGAATGTATAATAGAAGTTGAATAAATGACCATTAAGATTTTAATGTCTAGGATATGTCAGCAACATGTTCAATAACAAGTAATTCCTTGTTATGTTTATTCCAAAGAAAAATTTAATAAAACATAATGTTGCAACATTACAATTCTACTCAAATTGAAAAATAGCTGATCGATGGATATAAACACATTTTGTGTCCTGGAAATGAATAAAATTACTTTATTTGTTAAAATATTGAAAAAAACAACAACAAAACATATCTATGAATATTATTCTCTTTGCATAAGATATTAAGTAAAATTTTAAGTTTTTTATCGCATCGAAACTAGCTAGGTATATTCAGGATTTCAATAACCATAAAGATATTACATTCATAGCTATTTATTTGTAAAATTACGTTAAGTCATAGTTATGTGTTTACAGAGGGCCTGTGGTGCTTTAAAAACCGTATAGGAACAGAATAATGGCATTCTTCCTGCAATTACCCTTTGGCAATGGTAGGAAATAATTCCGTTATTAAAGCATTCTGATTCAATATCGAGTTTATTAAAACATGGCAATATTGAACCACTTCAAAGCGACATTTTTAGTCAATTGTCGTTTATTAAATCCTTTATCGAAGCTCCAATCGTGATTTCGAGTTTGCAAGTGGTTTATTCGTCAGTCAACGTCATTACACTTCGCATAAAATGAAACTATACAAAAAAAAGTAGGCAATGCTAGGAAAATTTCAACTAAAGGTAGTTTCGAGGCAATAAAAATAGTTGTTTTCCATCATGTCTACTGAATTTCTTTTAAAGAGAGTATGTCTGTTAAGGATGCAATATTAACATCACTTCATGTTATGAAACTTTACAATTTAGAATCCTAGACAGTCAGTATTTTGTTATCGGCAAAACATTTCCGTTATTAAAGCATTCTGATTCAATATCGAGTTTATTGAAACGTAACAATATTGAACCACTTCAAAGTGACATTTTTAGTCAATTGGCATTTATTAAATCCTGTTTTGAAGCTTCAGTCGTGATTTGGAGATTCCAAGTGGTTTATTCGTCAGTCAATGTCATTTTTCCTTGCATAAAATAAGACTATCCATAAAAAAAGTAGGCGATACAGGTCAGTACTTTGTTATCGGGAAAACATATCCTATTGAACTCCACGTGCCTTTACACGCATCGGATCACCGCGCCCGCCAATCATATCCAGGAATAGACATGCGATCTTTCTTTCAGCCAATAGAATGGGGATACAAAGATGCTCTGAAGACATCGAGATGAGTAGATGTTTAGTCTACGTCTATCCCAGAAAAGAGGAGGCTGGTTCCCATATCTATGTTGAACAGTTATTTAATTTGATAAGTATAAAGAAGTTATGAGTTAAGTCAAGTGGTAATAATAAGTTAGTGTGTTCGTGGAACAATTATATTAAAGGCATAGCAAGGATTCAGTGAGGAAACTCCACAAAGGAAAAGGATTTCTATGGACATATGAAAGGAAATATCAAACGACCCCGCTACTTAAGGTGCTCCCAATGAACAATAATTAAGGTATCAAATAACAACAGTAAACAGAAACTCTATACGTGTACTAAAAAGATAAACTAATCAGTACCTTTTCAATTTTAAATGAATTCCTTCAGAATTTAATAGGCAGTAAAGCTTAAGCCTTAAGAGCTCATTTTAATTCAGTTGTATAAAATTATTTTGTACATTTATTCTGTAGGTATTACGTTCATTTTTACATAAACAATTTCATTTTTGAAAAGTTATGTGTAATAAATTTTATGTTCCATTACGTTTTGAATAGATTAATCTTTGATTCATGAACAACAATCATTAGATTGTTGTATTAAATGTCATTAGATAGATAAGTAATTAGGTATTTGAATTGAATGATGTTTTCAGGAGGTCATTAGGAAATATAAAATGTAGAAAGTATATAGTAAGTAAACAAATGATATAGAGAAAAATGTGCGGCACAGTCTGTTTTTATTTTACAAAAAGCTTCTTTTTGTTCTGTTTTAATCATCAATGTCACTAATAATGGTCTATTTAGCAAACGAAATGTAAATAAATGAAACATTAATACAAAACTAAATGAAATCTGCTGGAATGACATTAAATACCAAATCCCAACGTTGGCTTTATAAACTTTACTTTTGGGAATATGTTTTATATTACGTTTTGCGTTTTGGATGTGTTCATACACACAGGGGAAAATCATGACTTAAACTCTTAAATGGAATTTTAAGAGTTAGCGAACTTGGCCCGTGTTATTTCCATATTTCCTGTAAATGAATTTCATCCCACATTACATTAAAAAATTTACAAATTCCAACCAAAAGCTTCTAAAACAATTATGAGCTAAATTGTATATTTGGAAATATATAAAGGGAGGACGTGATAGTTATGAAAAAAAACTATTTGATGAAATGAAGTTTTATTTGCACAACCATCTTGGTGAATGAATCAAATCACCTTTTTCTATATAATAATAAAACAGGCCAACAGTGTTTTGATGCCCTGAATTTAAATATTGCTTTAATTTTTGCCCAGGAGCTCAAATTTTTAAGATATGACATTTTAGTTACATGCGTTACACTATTTTAAGTTAAATCCATGGATCAAATAAAAAAAACTAAACGCGGAAATTTTATTATTATATACAAAGGTGGAGGAAAAAGTCATCGATGAAACCAACTAGTCACTGAACACTTTGAAACCTTCTTTTCCGTAACATTTTTGAATGCATTTTGGAACAGTCCCTTTTTAAACTTCAGCAGTAATCTGCTATCACGTGTGTATCCCAGCTTTGTTGGTATTCCATCATTTTAATCTCCTGGTAAAATCTTTCAACTTGTTCCTCAACTACGTATCTTTGCATTTGTCCAAAAAAAAAAATCTGACAACTGAAACAAATGAACTCCATGCTTTTTCGATCAGCCTCTATCATCAAATTTACGAAGGCAGGACCCTTAATGAGTTGGCTTATTTGTGGGTCACAAGTTTTGTCTCTTATGCCACTATGTTCTAACCTAGTGTGTCTTTTGTCTCTGATATCCCAGAGGCACAAGAAGTAAGGATATTTGGTGTGGCCACTGTCCAAGGAGAAAGTTCACCATTTTTAAGTCACACAAATCACTCATTGATGTTCATTATACTTTATACTTGACAAATTTCAAACTTCGCTTTGAGGTGTCCATAAATAGGCACCAATCATCTGGAAAATAGTCAGGAAGACCCATTTTTTCCAGGATTCCACTAATCTCGTGATAATATACAAGATTGTCTTGTTAAGCGAAGAAGGATAGCAGGCCCATTTTTCTTGTAAAGTAAAAGGTAATTTTGGTTCCTTGTTCCAGCAATTTTTTGTTGAATTATCTGTGATATGATTTAAAAAAATCGTCCTATGATTCCACCAGATACGGGATCTGCCCCTCTGCTGAAATTGATCCATTCCGAGGAGTAACAATGACCTATGGATAGGGTTTAATATATTTATTTTTCCACAGGGAAGGCAACTTCCCACCTCTACCTTCCACCCCCTCCACCGCACTTTGGCTTATCTAATACTTCCAGCCTGTTTATTTTTAACTTCGCCCTAGACTCCAATCTATGGCCTAAAGCGACGAACGTTATACAATTTCAAATATATTTTTATTAAAAGCACATTACGTCAGAGATATTGGCATGAATATTAAATGCATGGACGTTTAAAAATAAAAATTAAATATTAATTTGATTAAGGGCGTCGTATTTCGTCTGCCTGTACCCAACACGAATGCTACAAAAATATTTATTCGATCTGAAATGTTCCATTCCTTGAAATAATCAGTTTTTTTTTTAATTAATTAGCTGGAAGTGAATCAAACATAAATGAAGCCCATCTCGTCTAGATAACTTTTAACATTACTGAGCACTTTGAAAAAAACTGGGATCTCTCATGTAAATATATTCGTTTTAATTATATATAATAGGTAGAGGAATTTTTATCCCAGATATTTCTGCCTGACATGTGGACCTGGCGTGCCACCGGGCTGGGGGGCAATACCACAAGGTATTGATCACTTTGAAGGAGCATTGTATTTTTATGTTTTCATGTCTTGTATATGAGACTTAATACTACACACAACCGTAAACGTATGGCAGCAGAAAACGTCTCTACAAGAAGTAGAGAACAGTTTTGATGGAAGAAAAAGTTCCTCTTGGACTCAAATAAATCGAGAATCCTTTGGGAAGGCATTGCTCAAGCACGTTGCGTTTTTCGTGTAATAGCATATAAGTAATTATTCGATCTTCAATTTCTGTCAGGTACATAATGTATTATGTTTACGTTCCTGCTCTTAATAACTTCAATTTGCAAATTTTCGGAGTCACAAGATAGCACATAGGCCTGACGTCCCATGATCCGGACGTTTTTATCAAGGCGACCTCAACGGAGCACATTTCCATGTGGTCATGCATTTGAATAGTACTGCTATGCGTGACGGGACTAAACTGCCAACTGCGGTTGCCACAATTTCTTCCTTTCGGTCACCTCTTCCATATACTATGAATGGAGTATGTACCGCGGTACCAATACTATAAAAGTACATTCGTAAATCAAATTGAAGTTTTATGAGAGTCGTTTATTTAAGTGAATGACATGGAGTTCCGACTCCATTTAAGTGAATGAGCCGAGTTGACAAAATCGAATTCGTTTGAATAACAGACTGATTTACTAGAACGACGAGTTCATACAACTGAACTTATTCGAATGGGTAGTTAATTAAAGTAAACGAGTCCGTTCAAGGGGACAGAACTGCTAATTTACGCTTTAATGAGACGATAAGTATCATGTAACTAACCAGCCAGTATCCACTGCTTGCTCAGGACCTAGTTACGTTAAAAATGCAATCACTATCACTAAACTATAACTTCTTTATAGTGCTAAAAATACAATCTGCCTTATTAGGCAATAAGTAATTGAGATAAATTTTCTCATTCATACCATATTTACAATTCACCATTCACTGTCTCATTCATACAATATTTACAAACATCCCAGAGGCCCCCCAAGTCCACATGGTTGTCACCTCCCTCGCGTGCGAAGGAGGAAGCGAAGTTTTGGGAAGTCCCCCACGCTCCTACGTCAGCCGCGTCATTGGATAAAAGCCGGCAGAGGCTGACCAAGAGCCACATACGCTCAGGACATGATTGGAGACTCCCACAAAAATAAAATTAAGGATATTAAATACGATAACACAACATGAAACTAATAATTGTTGATTTTTTTTAAAGCTATTATTAATGATCAGTAAGGTTTAATAACTATTTTGGATCATGAGTGGGTGTTGATTTCTTAGAAAATAGCCTAGGTTGATGAAAAAAAGATACTTGATTTTCATCATACGTGCTTACTTTTACTATGAATTTCTGCATCAGGGGCTGATAACAACAAAATTAAATTTATAAAAAGCGTAAATGAGCATGTTAAAATATAATATTACAAAATGACAAGAGGAGGATGTAGTAAACTTTTAATATTCTATGAAAGACGTAGAATTATTTTGACTTATAATTTTTTTTACACATCATTAGCTTTTTATGTTTTTGTAGTTTCGAGAACCGGATACTGAAATACATAATTTGAGGAAACTTCCCAAAAAAAACTCAAAACATCTTTTGTTAATTAACCTGAACTGATTCACTAAAAATATCTAATTTCAAGGCTAAATTTTATTCAAAAGATATCCAGTAGCTTTAATTTAAATGTAATAAATTAAATTACGTTACTCATCTCTGAATATTGTTAAATATGTATGTTTCGGGTCTACCAGCTCTACGCCCAACTAAAAAAACCCACTAATGACGGGTTGCAAAAGGAAAAGTTTACCAAGAACTTTGTAACTCATTGACCAATCGGAAAATGTTCTCGGACTGATAAAAGCCGTGATTAAGGCCGAGCTGAAGCGTATTCAAGCTGATTCGATTCCATGGGCCGGAACTAATTCGACAGGCGGAGTGATCTAGCCGCTCGCGTATCGATTATTCCGTTGACTTTGGCCTCCAAATAACCCCCCCCCCTTTCACCCCCTTTCCAATGAACTAAGGGACCGAACTGCTCCAGAGCTAGTTTGTCTCAAAGGCTTCGTCGAATTGGCGTAACATTGCAACTTCTGCCGTTAGCGGTTTCACTTGGCGAACGTTTATTGGCAGGTGAATCAACTGCTTCCAGATTGAACATACTACAAGGATCAATGCAATAATAGTGCTTTAATAAACGATAAGAAACTTAAATAAGTTTAAAAATCAGGGGACAAATGAAATAGTTAACTCTTATAATTTATAGTTAGAGCTTAAATTTTAAGTGTATAGGTACCGTGCCATTTTTTTTCAAGATCTTTTACATTTATAGAAAGTATGGCTTTCAATATTAACAAATGTTAATAATCATGTAATCAACATAAAAATATTACTATTCTTAGAGACAAGCCACGACATAGTATTACTACACAGGTCTTTGTTGTTTTTTTCGTTGGATTGTTACCAATTTTATTATTTATTATTTTTTTTATATATTTAAAAAAACAGAAAGTTTAAATTACATATTTATAAGATGTTTTACTTGTAATTTATCCAGATTTTTAGTGCTGAGGATGCCTGAATAAGGCGAAACGTAGAAATACTGTAAAAATAAGAAAACTATAGTCTTCCTTATTAAAAAAAAAAACTTAATTTTTTTTCAAAGATATTATCTTTATAAACATTTCAAAAATTTGATATGATATATTGAAATTTGATAAAAGATACGATAGAAAAAAATCAAGAAATACATTTTTCAAAGACAATTTAAAATTAAAAGATTAGCGAGAGCAAGGAATAAAAAATACTTCCGATAGTATCATAAACTCTAATTGAAAATGAAATAAACAAAACAAAATAAAGATCAATGAATCGAGAATAATAATTCAAGGATTAACTTAACCTCATTTTAATAGAGCGTTTAGTCTTAACGTAATTGTAATTTAGTTTTTGCTTAGTGAAATCTTATTGTTGCACGTTGTGTCAAAAATAAAGAGAGAACGGAAAGTGCAGCAGCATACTTTTTCGGAATCACAAAGCTCAGTATATTTCTATAACAAAGAACTAATTAAAAATTGAAAATATATATTCCCTTTTTTCGGTTCACAAAAATTTGTTTTGGCATAATGCTTTATTTAATTTTTTTAATGACCAAGAAAGGAAAGAAAGTGCGTGGTTTTTCATCATTACAATTCTTGATTACTTATCCAACTTACATAACTAGGCACTAGAATTCACAATGCGAGTAGAAAAATCGACGACGACTCAAACAAGTAGCACAATTTATATTCCATTATTCTGCAGGGGTAGATTCGTTGACTGGAACGCTCGCTGATTTCTATAGCCTTCTGTTTTTCATTAGCACTCTGCCACCACTTTAATTATGTTCACCGAACAACCTCATCGAGATCTAATTATGACAAATGAATATAGGCCAGTTACTGGCGTACCTAAGTTCCGGATGGGAAAGCTGACAAACCTTTGGTTATAAAAATCTTGGTTTTTGTATAATAACCGTTAACTGTTGTGTTATTAAAACCTTGCAATTACCATCCGGCTATCAATTATAAAAAAAAGTAATTAATAATTAAAAAAAAAGTATAGTCAGACCATTACGTAGTTAGAATGTCCTCATGCTAGAAGACAAGTAGGTGAGAGTGTAACTAATGTTATGAACCATATGTAATAAAAACATTAAATTGTACTTGTAGGCACAATGAAACGGTCTAATATCAAGCGCATCCAATCAAAAGTCATGAGAACAATAGATAATGTTCCCAATTACGCCAGCAACAGAACCCTTCATAATGATCTTAATATACCTAACACCCTTATTCTCATCCCTTCAAAGTTCATGAAATGTCACCAAAACTTATCCAATCAACCTAATTCCCTAGCAAAGTTATTATACACCATCGCATATTCCTACGATCCTTCTCTAAGATTAAAGCGGCAGAGGCCCCATGACCTGCTGTAAATTGATCACATAACCTATTGATCACGAGGTTTTATTACCAAAATAAGGTTGGTTGTGTTTTAAGTTCAGTACAAAGATTTTTTAATAAAAATGTACTTGTAGGAATGTCTACCACCGTTGCAAGAAAGCCGATATAAAGCTAAAAAGGAAGTATATATGTTTGCATAAGAAATGAAAGACGTTTGTAAAGTGAAGGGACCGGTATTGGCTCCGACAGGGATAGTGGATTACCGATGAGCCTAGAATCATCAAACATCGATGACAATAACCGTAGCGTGCACAAAAGAGGGCCCAGCAAACCTGAACAAATCACAACGATATTCATGTACCTGCTGGCGAAAAAATGTACAATTTACAATGCTAATGTATCTGGAGATCAATGGGCTCGCACTGGCGGCCCATTGTTGGGGTGGTGTTCTGTCAATGACTCCGGGTCATTTAGCAATAAGCGTACGATTCTTTTTTTGGTCATATGAAGATCCCCTCAGTCACAGAGCGCATTGAAAAAATATGATGAATCATCCGAACTAATATCAATGGGTTAATAATGAATACATTTAATCATCTAGTTGGTGGGGCTATGGAGTGATCTTAGTTTGTTGAGAACATCATGATTATCATTTCGTTAAGAATGACTAAAACTTGATATAAATACACTAGGTGCCATTTCTCTTGATTTTGAATTTCTGTTGGGCGCAGCTCAGGTTATTTGATATTTAAAATTCTGTTAATCTTTACATCACTAGGGTGAGAGGCAGTAAGAAGAAATAAATTCAAAGAATTCCCAAAAATAATTTTGAGAACCAACAAAACAGCATCAAAAAAAACAGTATGGTTGTTTTTTTTTAATCAAATTATAAACTATTAACCTATAAAAGTTTCATAGATAAGCGTCAACAAATTAAAAAAAATGTGCCAGATTTATGAGTTATAATTGGTTTACATCAGCTTCCCGTTGTTTCAAAACCTACCATCGAAATATCAAGCAGTTCTTTTCGAACACAATCGGATCATTCATTTCATTTGAACATTCAGAGAGACAGACAGACCTACAAACGACGCCTCCCCATACCAGTTTAAAATTAAACCGTTCCCTTCGAGCTGGGCTACAGCTAAACAAGAAGACCCAACCCGCAAGTTAAGAGCCGTAAAAAGAACTATCGATTTATTGGTTGGTATACATTTCTGACGGAGGGGAGGGGGGTTGAGAGATTGGTCTTTTTATATGTTTGCTTTAGAGCTCGCTCACTGATTAGTTGACCGTTTTTGTGGTTATCAGTTGACAACATAACCCCCGACCAACGTTTTCCATGAAACTGATATCGTCTTTATGGAAAGAAAAGATACTGATATTAAAAAGACAAATGTTTAAAATTTTAATTTAGAGTAAAAAATTCAGTTCACTAGTAACAGTAATTGGATCCTCCAAGAGTCGCATGTAATCTACTGAAACCAATCAGGTTTCAGGGTCAGGTTTGTTGTCCTGAAACATATAAAAGTCTACTGTCAAACAGACTACAAAGGAATGACATTAATGATGAATGAAAAATATGCTTTTCAATATTATAATTGATTTTAGAGACTGAAATTAGTATCCAAGTTATCTCGAAAGGCTTATAGTGAAAACTACACGGCTCGCAAAGTATTTGTCATAGATTCAGTGCCATCTTCCCGTGCAACATATATTTGCTTCGGTGAGACGCAGAGACATTTCGATAAAATATCCAAAGATTATCGTGGGAGGTATCTCATAATCAAATTTAAGGGCCTTGGAGAATTTCCTGTCCGATTCTTGACGATTACATACAGCCTGTTGATTTTGATTGAAGGCTTACCCACTCAATGTCACAGGAAAGGTCTTGTACCATTTATGTTCAGGAACATGTTTAAAGCTACTGCTTCAACAGCAGAATGTTTGAACTAGATGAACATGTAACTGTCCTTTTGAACCACTCAGGTTCCATTTGAAACAGAACACCTTCCTGTTCAACGACTTCTCTCTTGGTTCAGCCAAATAATTGAATAAATAGACACCATCAATAACTAATTGAACCTCACATGATTCACCCAGCACCTTGATCAATTAAATTATAATATATAGTTAAATTAGTAGTGCTGAGAATGATGATATAAACCAGCCCTTGTTAAGTATGGAGATGCGATTCCCATGTGCTTCTGCAGGACAATTAATAAGAATGTGATGTAAATATTTGGCATTCTCCCAATCGCAGAGGTTGCATTTTTTTTTCTCTATCTTGACAGTGTTGATTTCTAAATACTACGTGATCAGCTGTTTTTCTGATAAATAAAGCAGCTTGATGAATCAGAAAGGCTCAATAATATTGAGATAGGAGAATTTCGGTTGGTGTATCGTGATTATAAAATCGATTCTATATAGACATTACATATCTCGACATATATGCGGTATGAATAAAGGCGATCGTTTGCTCAGGACTTTACTAGGTTCGGTTTAAGACACGAGAATCCCTTTTCCTATGAGATCGGGAAGATATTTAGGCTGGTAACGCCAGTTTTGCCCTCTTTCATGAACATTTCTTAGAAACCGTTCGCTCTTGAGTTGAAAGAAACATTTTATTTATTTATAAGGAAATACTTTGATCATTTCCCTGGTTATAGGCGTTTTCAACAGCTTTCATCTACTTCATACAAGGTGTCCTTTATCGCCATTCTCTCTTTCACAATGAGTTTTCCGTATATTACCTGTCGTATTTACATATTTTGTTTTCTATATATTACCTGCCACATTTCCTTCGTATTCCATCTACTCCCTTCTGTCCTTTCATCTTTTGTTTCCATCTATTCCCAGCGGTCCTTTGTTCATTCGTTTCCATTGTAATTTTTTTAAGGTATAACTTCAACACCATACATTGAAAACTGCTTTCCCTTTCTATATAATTTTGCTGCCTTCCCATTGATTGCTGAAAGCTCTGTATAATGGAAAAAAAGTAAATTAAGTTGATAATTGGTTTATACATTTTTTTACAAAGCAAACAATCAGCTTTGGGACTTTCAAAAACATTGCCAGTTTCCTAATTTCCCCTCATCATCACTGAATACTTAAGAAATTGAGAATGATAACTGACGTCAGTGACTACTATTGTCCACCATTAGGCAGTCAACCAATGGAGAGTTATAATCCCGTAGCAGACATCGCAAAAAGGATACCTCTAATCACCTATTTCATAAATCCTGACAAAATCAGCAACTTCATGTGCACACGTGTCACTTCTAAGCTTATAGCGATGCCTTTCCTTTCATTTGAACAAATTGAGGTTAACTCTATCTAAATAATTAACAGTGCGTGGTCCCACACTTAAGCTAAAAAATGTATGGATCAAAATTAAAAGGATGTTCATCGCAAGATTCTAGCCCCTAAAAAACATAATTAAAAATGGGCGAAATAGCGCACATTAACTCCTATAGCTAATCGGGCCTTGGCAAGGCCGAATGTATGCTAATTGCTATATCACAGCGGCCCTATTGAAATTAATTTCGGATATGATTTCCCCCAAAGGGATGGAAGTGTAAATTGAACGCTATTAACGGGTCGGGCTAACAGCCACTATTCACCCCTAAGTAATTGATTTACTAACGAAGATCAGTCCTTAAATAGCTCAAGCAGCCACACTTACTCCGGCTAACTAACTTCATCCATTTTCCCTTTTATCCCATATTCACCCCCACCCCCGTAAGTTAGTGCCTTTCCTTTGAACCATAACCACTGAGGAAAATGTGCTATTAGTCCTATAATATAAGACCGGTACAATCCCCAAGATTTAGGAAAGATTATAGAAAGCATGCGGCCGGATTACCTGAAATTGATTACCTGAAACCACCCTAGCTGTGATTAATAGGGTTTTCGCAACCTCATTTCGACATAGATATATGATATTTTTCATAGATACTACTGTTAATGCCATAAAGTTACTACATTAAATGCAACCGTACGGTTATTATTCACAGTTCACTAGTCAATTATTTATAACTAAAAAATATATATTTTTCCTTACACTATGTTACGAGTTTTGACCTACTAAGGCATTTTTAGGATTAAAAATCAATCAGATTACATGTAAAATAATATTAAACATTTTTATAAATAAATAATAAACTTGGTAACAATCGAATGAATAAAACAACAGATCTATTAATGATATTTCAAAATCATTCATATTCATATTTTACTACAATTATATGCTGAATAAGTTGAATGAAAATTCATAATGGCAACTCATATTGCATTAATAAGTTACTTCAACGATTTCAGTGATCATTTACAGACCTAATATCTATGAAACTTCTTTTCAAATATTGCAACAAGTGACCAAGTGACACCGTGTAATGGGAGGTTGTATAAACTAAACAAAATAAAAATTTAGTGTAAACGTTGTTTTAGATGTATGTGTATGATTTTCTGGCCTGAAGATGCATGCATAAGCGAAATGTCGACTGATGTAAAAATAAAAATAATTGCAGACAGCCTTTTCGACAAAGTTTTTTTTCACTATGCATATTTGGCATATATTGCAATTTAAGTAAGGGGATCTTTTTCAGATTTTGACCTTATCATATCTTTATGTATTACATATTTATGTTACCTTAATTTATGTATACGTGTTTAATATTAAACATTTTCTGTTAAATTAAAAATCTCAATGTCCTGATTATTAGTACGTAATGCGCGTTTGAGACTTTACCTTTCAGTTCCAATTCCTTTTTCAATTTTGCAATATTTCCTATACCATTGAACGAGACAAGCTAAGGAAAGGTGGTATGAAAAGAAAGTGTATTAGGAGAAGTGTAGCTGAGACAGTTATTGGACATCGTGTTCACTGCTAAGTTGGAAAGGAGCAGCAAAGCCTGGTGCAGCACCGAATCCAAAAATCCCATTACATAATTTGACAAAAGAAAGGCATTTCTAGAGGATACATTCGACTTTCCGGCAATAACTCCGTTATTGAATTCCTTATTGTGCTTGAATTGAGCGAATCCATCTCTGCCAGTAGGCTAGCAACGAAATAAATCATTACTTTCCATCTGCGAGGATTAATTATATGTTAAAAATAATGATAGTTTGATTTCAGTGTTAATGATTTTTTATTCTACATTACTATTTTTTTGTTTTATTGTATTTGAATTGCTGTTTTATCGCTTTTGAAATTGACTACAGTTGTTTTGTCTATTTCATCTCAACCATCCTTCTTCCTACTCTATTTTTTTTACGGTAACTAATTCTTGCATGACAAGAATCGAATATACACTCAAAGTAATGCTTTAGTTTTAAAAGTCATAATCAGTTATCTTATTGTATCCTCATTAAATTAATGATTTTAAATAATGCCTTTATAGCAGTTGTTCATATTCTATGTGCAAGCCTGAGTATTTTTTTTTGACATAAAGAAACACTTTAGTCCAACCATGTATCAGGAACTTTTAAAAATGGTATAAAATGTGTGTTGTATAAATTGTACCTTTTTTCCTGAAAATTATATGACCATGTTAATTAAGGTTTTAATATCACGTAAGCTGTTCGTTGCTCATGGTTTCAAATTTGTCTTTAATAAATATGAAATGGTCTGTAACAACTGCTCTGTTACTTTCTACAGGTTTTAAGGTTTGCATCAACAGAATGACTGCTTTCCGTTATAAGATCCATTTTGTCAGCTTCCTAGGAATAATTAAAAAGAAAGCGATTTATTGATTTTTGGTTTAGAGTTAATTATGTCTTTCCTTAACGAAGTTTCGGGTAATTAGCCACATTTATTCATAACAACTTTTTTTTTTCTATAAGAAATGAGATCTGCAATATTACTGTCGCTCACGAGAAATAACATTGGCAACTTTGAATCGTTGATTAGATTACTTAATTTAATTTACAAAAAATCTTATTAAATACATCGTACATCTTTTTTTAATTGCCCCTTTTTCACTGTACTTATATTTTACATAAGATGATTTAACTATGCACTTTATATACATTAATGTCCGTTTTAATGCATAACGCAAGCATAGTTGGAAATATTAGCTATTTATGCATTCATTTATGGTTCTACTGCCATGTAGCTAATACTGGCTAAATATGACCAGGATAAGGGAAGGGATGGGATACAAAACCGCGACGGCAAGGCCCCATACTTGCACATTTACTCCATCCCTAATGCACATACCGTGTTCCCATGTTTCTGTACCCTCGGCCACAGCTAATCCTCGCCATTTAGTACTGGTGTATATTTGTAATCACTGACTTTTTTTTTATCTTCTTTTATCCTTTTTCTGTTTGTAAAGAGACATGTTTGTGTAATAGTACGTATAATAGATGATACATATGTCAATTAATGAATTAGATCGAGATTTCTAAATTATTGGTTGGTGTATTGATCAATAGGTATGGATGAAAAAATCATAATAATTACAAAAATTCCAAAAATCTTGAGTTAGATTCCCTTATTTGACACATAGGACATGAGAACGTGCAACTGCAAATTCAATTTTGGAATAATTTGAAAGAAATTCGTGATTGTTCTGACATAAAATTCTTGTTCATTTCATGTTTACTCCGCTATTTGGTAGGAGTTCAAAGTATATATATATATTTGTCGGGTTGCCACTAGGGGAGTGCCTAATCACCCTAGCCCTGGTGACAAGTGCGGATTGTTCGAGTTTATAACATGGACCATTGTTCCATGACGGCCTTACTATCTGACTCCATTTATGATAGGTATGTGCCCCGACAATGCACTATGTTCAAGAGAAGATGTACAGAGGTTTCATAAAGAATAAGTCAAGTTTTCAGAGTTCGAAGCCCGGCAGCGTCACGGGTACAAGTCGCTAGAGAGCCTGCAAGGAGAATAAAAGCCGGGTGAGAGACTCAGAGGCGGATGAGGAGACTGAGAGACTCTGCGAGAGAGACTAAGAGACGGATGAGGAACTCAGAGGCGGATGAGGAGAGACTGATTTTTAGGGCCAGAAGCCCCGGGGTTAAATATCGTTTCCCCTTCCTGCCGGAAGGCGGCGAAGGTCTAAAAGGGTCTGTTTATGGCTGCCAGGTGGCTAACCCTTTCAGGTTTATTGCTGCCAGGTCGCTAATCCTTTCAGATTTATGGCTGCCAGGTGGCTAGCCCTTTCAGGTTTATGGCTGCCAGCTGGTGACCCTCTTACGTTTATGACTTGTTTATGACTGCCGGCTCCCACGCATTTATTGCTAAAAACTTTACAATGATTTACATACATTTAGTTCCTGTTATTTTACTTTTGCTTACAATATATGTGCACTAGAGTATTGGGTGATTTAACTCATGTAGTTAGCGGTCGCTACAATATTATTTTAATTGTATTCGTAAGTTTTTTATTTCTCTTTTCCTACATTTAAATCAGTGGATATTTCAGTTTTACGTATTAATTGTATTTTAGTTTTAGTTTAGATGCGCTCTGGCGTCTGCCGACTGTATGTAATGAGCCAATGTACAATAAATTTTAGAAAAAAGTAGCTTGTATAAACGTGAGTAAATGTATTCTTTGTGATTTGTTAGGTTGACAAAAGAAGTTTTTTGAATGTAATTTATTCATGGACCACGTTTCGGTAGACCCGTCTCGTTGAACGGGATATAAACACAACGTGTCATATTTTAACATATATGTTATATATATATATATATATATATATATATATTGTAACATTCATGATATTTGAGAATAAAGATCATGAACCATCACATATGGTAAGGGTAATTTCCCCTAAAACTCCTAGGAGTGGGAATGAGCTGAAAAGAGCAGTCTTAGACCGAGCCGTCGAGAAGAACGCAGCAGCCAAGCTCCCGAATTGGTGGTTGCCATACTATTGAAGAACCAACAGTAGAAAGTAACGTTGGTTGAATTACAGGAAGATTATCGATTGAACTGAGAGAAGAAAAGAAAAGCAGTTCAATGTTTATTGAATACCATGGTGTGTGTGTTGAAACAGCTGGGTGGATAAGTTGTAGGTGGGTGTTATCGATATTGTTTCTTATTATGGATCCATTCATAAAAAATGAGCTCAAATTCATGTTTTGTAATTAGTAGTAACTATCATAATTTAAAAGGATTTGAATATTTTTTTTATACATTTTATCAATACTCTATGTTAATTATAATTATTTGTCATAACCATTTTATCTGAATATATTTCACAATTCCTAGTTTCTCAATTTATTAATAACCACAACATTAGCCCTGAGATTGGGTGATTCAATCGGGATAAATTCCTATGTCAAAGACATAAAACAATTTGAATTAAAGATCTCATGACGGACCTCCCAAGTAAGTTAAGTTAAATTGATCAAGTAAAGTAAAAAGAGAGATGGTAAAAAATGAGGTAGGTTTCAATATATATATATATATATATATATATATATATATATATATATATATATATAATATTTTAATTATATGTTATATGTTAGAAGTTCCATTAATCCGGCGGCATTGCTGAAGGATTGTCAAGATTGCACTACCCAGTAGGAGCTCAGAAAGTGGAAGTCAAAGGGAGCCTAAAAACACTTTGAGTTATTGATTAAGAATTATTGAATTTTAACTAGGAGATGAAGGTTTCTTACCTTGATCTTGTTTTGTTTAGGTGTTCACAAGAATGCTAAACTCCATCATCTTTTTTTTTGGTCAGTATCTGTCATTTTAAAGATGGAAATTAGAAACCGTTTAAAACACACCTTCTAATATATTTCTTCATTCATAAGGACCTTCAGCCTACGCCGTTATTCTCAAGAGCTCAGAATTTCGCTAATGATAGCGGTGACCCGCTACTAGCTGGATATCTCAGCAATTAAACCATCACAGTTTATTTTATTATGGCATATATAGGGCTCAATTTTGTCTGTAAGAAAGCTCAACCATTGGGCATCATTAATAAAGATGGCTTTAACTTATGTATAATTTTATTATCACTCAATTGTACTGTCTACGTAATTAAATGTTATTTGCAGCAGGCTGAGAGGTAATAAATAACAATGGGCTAGGTCTTGAGTGTGAGCTATTTTTTTTCCCTGTTTTTCCTTTTTCTTTCTCGTTCTCAGGCTGAACAAAAGTCGTAAGGGCATGAAATATACATGGAAAGACCAAGCTTGTTT
Organism: Acanthosoma haemorrhoidale; assembly: GCA_930367205.1. Classification (NCBI taxonomy): domain Eukaryota; kingdom Metazoa; phylum Arthropoda; class Insecta; order Hemiptera; family Acanthosomatidae; genus Acanthosoma; species Acanthosoma haemorrhoidale. Next base: position 40,220,244 of record OV884009.1, on the reverse strand, counting down.
GCCGGTTATCCCTCAGAAAGGTGCTGCCCTTCCTTTATAGGGTTTTTGTTAAAGTAAATATAAGTCTGGTCTTAAATTTTCCATTTACTGTTAAATTTTATCTTTTTGCTGTACACAACTTGTAATTACAGAAATTATATACTCTTGCAGAAGTAGTTGTTATTAAGTGGAATAGTCTTCTTCGTTCAAGAAATAGAAAACAAAGGTTTAGAAGGCTTTTTACAAAGATATTTAAGCCTACTTAAATGAATTGTATCATTTCATTAAATCATTTTTATCATAAGATTTTAAACGGGCTAATCGTGTAACTGGAGAATGCTACTTTCTTCAAATCCAGAAGTATACTAAGCAGATGTTTTTCAAAAATAAATTACAATCTTAAAAATAATAAACTAAATTTATTCATTAGAATTAGATAGATTTTAAGGAGTCAATTCACGTAAAAAAAATTCTGTAGACAGTGTTGTACGTCATGGCAGCCTGGCAGGTGGTACATACCTCGGTTCTAAGGTCATAGGGTCCGGGGCTAGAGAAATTTGTCAATAGAAGACTCTCGCAGGTAGGAAATTACACTGCATCCTCAGAAACTGAGATAAGTGAATTAATTTTACATTGTCTAATTCATTTACTGTTGCATCGTTTGATTTCACATAGCAAAATTACTTCTCAACTACAGCGTACACTGCAAATCATTTTCACACTGTCACTAAATCGATACAGTGACAGCGTGCCGGGTTGGATATCGATCGGTTGAAAAGGATTGAGAAGGGTAGTACAAGAGAAAGTATGAGACTGACCGTGGAATCCAATGAGCTCACATAAATGGATGCTCTGGGGCCCCGAACAAACGAACTCCACGCAACCATCAGTCCAAATCCAATTTAAGTAACCTGACGTTGGGATAATTGTTTGGCTTTGGAGGGCAGGGCGTTTCGTAGACCCTTGTTGGGCAGGGTCTTTCGTCCTATTGGCTTGTAAATTAGACCTCCGCAAAGGGCTGATGCTACTCTAAGGCAGATATCCATGGATCAGCTGCCTCAACATATTTTACCCTATTACACCAAGTCATATCGTTTGACGACCTAAATGCATTCACATCTATTATAAACCAAAGTTCAGTTTGAAAAATCCCGGTATAAATAAAGTTTAATTTTTAAAATTTTATTTATCTAAGCATAGTGCCATCTCCCAACTACATGATACCACTGATGGTTTCATGAAAATTGTAAGAGTAGCAACAATAATTTAGTACAGGTGTTGAATTGAATTGAACAATTGAATTAGCTAATATATTCTATAAATATTGGTGACGGGTATGGGGGGGGGGCCAATGACCCCCGTCATGACAAGCCATAAAGCTTACAAAAAATTCTTGGTGATTATTTAATTACAAGCTATAACCATTTGACCTCATTACTATTCGATTAGTTGTATCTATGATTTGAACTTTGGATATTTCTTAAGCTCAGCCTCACAGGCATGGATAGAATATGCTATTTATAATTAGGTAGCATTTTAAAAGAAATGAACGTTTCCTGGCGAATTGAAAGAAAATGGAAGGGTGGTATATTGTCACTTTTTGAAAATAGATACAACTTCATTTTGTCGTTGTAGAGCATTTGATATCGTATGAGGAAGAACTAATGTAAACTGATATCATTTTGTTTTCTTTGATAAATAGTTAGTTCACTTGTCAGAAGTCTTTTAACTTGTACCACCCGTATCATAATTCAAAAGGGAGCGAATTGGAACGAAGTTTTGCTATATATAGAGTAGACGCCAGGGTAGAAATAAATGTTATCCCGTTATAAAATATAGTATAAAAGTACAAGGGGAAGGAAGTAGTGGAACGCCGTCTAAAAGCTTCTGCGTTTTAGTTCGGTGATCGTTTTCAAAATAGGACCGATAAAGTGTGATAAAATTATCGACGCCACCAATTGACCAGAACGGCCCACTGAAGCATCGAAGGGAATCGTAAATTAAGTGACCTAAAAGTTCTTTTGTAGTTGAGGGCAGAGTTGAGAAGTTTAAGTGTAGTTAGGCCCCTAACGAGATTGCCTGGAAGCAAGTTAGCATAAATGTTCCCCCAACACTGGAAATGTTAAGTTTTTTCAGATCACTCATAATGCAAATCCTACAGAATGTATTTTAACAATCTTGCTATCACCATTACATGAAGGCGGACGCAGCATGGCTAGGAAAAACAGCGACACAATAATATCCAGGCGGAGAATTATACATTTTGATGATAACAGTATCAAAGAATCTTACCGTCTTAGCCAGTCAAAGTAAAATAAAACATTAATGATTGCTTAAGACGTATAAATGGTAATGAATATTATTTGTTTACAAATATACTTCACGCGTAAGCTGCTTAGAAATGCTTAGTTAAGAAAAAAAAACAGTTACAAAGTGGAAACCGCGTGAAATCTGCGTAAGGGTAAAATGAAAAAGAGAAAATATCATTAATCGATTCAAATTTTTGAATGATTTCTTTACCCTATCGTAACCTCATCTGTAATCTCGTCAACCCCACTGTCGTTATTTTTACTAACAATGTTTTTGGAAAAAAAATCTAAACAACATAGTATCTTATAAGCATAAATATTTATATAATGGTAGGAGGTAAAGGAGAATATATTTATTTTGGCCACTTAAAATCCTTTTTTAAGAAAAAATAAAGTTTTTAAATTGTTATAATATTAAATTCATATTGGAATAAATAGGAACGGCCATTATACGTGGTTTATTGAAAGAAAAAATATCTTTGTTTTTGTGCTACTGTCCTTAATGTGTCTCAAGCCATAGGGATAAATGTATACATTTTTTCCACATATTCTATAATCGTATACATCAATTAAAACATTTATAAAGCATGTACTGTATCGATCATCGACACGAAAATGTTTGAAAATAGAGCCTCTATTTTTAAGCTCAGCAGAAATATGAAATTTTTGAAAGTTCATTCGGGTACACTCTTTGGAGTGAATATTATGCATAAGAGTTTAGGATTAATACATTTCCTTAAATTTAGAAAAAAAAAATGTTTGAATATAAAGTGGAACATTTTATGATTCTTCTTTGTGAGGGTGATATGAGTCCAATTAAGGCCTTTTTAATTGTATGGCTCGCAAGAGCTTAATAATATCATCCTTTCCAAGTTCATGGTTTATTCATAAGTTTTCTTTGAAAATAAATGCAAAGAAAATAAAGTTGTGTGTATTTTGTTATTGTTTTATGAAACAACAAAGTTTATCGCCTTTTACATTTACGTGCTCAATTTATGATGATCTATGTTATCCGGCTGGAGCCCGTTCTCAAAAAAGCATAGTGGAATGGATCACATTGAATTTTTTGTAATTAAATTAGATAAATTGAAATATAAATATTAGTTTTATACCAAAAAAAATTTCTTGCGTGATATTGGCTTGTGTTCCTTATGAGATGCTGCAAACTGTACGTCACAAGGAACAGTGGACCTCCAGAGTTCAAAATGCTACATTTAATAAGGCGTTAAAATATTGTACAAATTCGTAAGGGAACTTGTTCTATGGTCTTTTTTATTAAAATAAAATTACAATCCACTCTACTTGGGCAATAAGTAAGTGATCATTGATCTAATTTGTTCCGGTTTTGCAGTTCAGTATTCATTCACTCATTCATACGGTATATACATATACAAACAGCTCGAGGACCACCCAACACCTGATGATTGTTCCCTCCCTTACATGCGAGAGAGAAAGGGAAGGCTTCAGGGAACCATCAGCCGCATTACCCGAGACTGGGCACATGATTGCAGAAGTTGCCAGTATATCCAATGCCATGGATTTACAGCAGGCCACAAGGCCACTGCCGCTTTAATCTTTCAGAAGGATATAGGGAAGTGTGAGACTGTATAATAGGTTGAAATCTAAATTTATTTATCGCACGTATGCTAGAGGCATTCTGGAGAGAGCAGGAGCTACATTTAAAGCTTTGAGAGGTGTAAGAGCAGTATAGGTTTCCTTTTAGCCTGAGGGAATTTCAACGAAAGATCGTTACTGAGCATCCAGAGAGCAATGGCCAGCATAAATATGCGATGACCAGCACTCAATCCACCTCCGATCTATCTTAGACATCGGGAGAGTTGAGTGCATGCTTTTCAAAGGAGCAGCAATATGTTTGTTACAGAACTGGATTCTACTAATCTTTTTCAAGATATTTTATCATTCTTTTCTGGTTTCTCAGTTTTGAAGTAATATGAACGTTTAAAATCTATTAGCATGTAATCAAAATAGAAAAAGGAGAGTTACGGAAAGCGCATAAACGCATAAATGCATAAATGGTATACCACTTTTTGTGCGAGTTATAGGCACGTTTGCTCATACGAAAATTCAAGGCAGTGATTTGTTTGGTGCACACTTCCCGTATTATAAAATACATAGAAAAATGTCCTAAATGTGCATCTTCAGGCATTATATTTTTTTCTTTACTTATTCATTAAAACCAATTTATTTCCAATATATACTAAACAGAAATGGACTTGTGCTAGTATGCAATGCTTCTAGTCAAAAGCGAAGGACTAACATCTCAATGGGTGATCTGTTGATTATGAACAAAGTCTTAATTGAAGAACATTTATATTTAAATTTAGGTAAAAATATATAGAAACCTTTAACTTTTATTGCAAACGGGAAAAATTTAGACGAAATGGCCATCAAACTGAAATTTTAATGGATATACAAGAATAATGAAAACTAAATTATTTACCCATAAGATTTAACGTCTCAAATATTCACGTCACTGGATTAAAATCGTGGAAATCATAACTGAATTTTTAACAAAACGGAATAATGAAAAATATTTCCCCTGCAACTTTTTACCACACTTTCGGAGCGTTATCCAAGTACAAAGGTTTTATTAAATCTCTTTCATTCTATTTATACAATATTAAATTCTGAAAGTTTGCACTCCTTCCGTTCTATTACGAAAGCGGAATACATAAAAATATTATTAAATTATATATTATGGCCTGCAATGATGGTTACTATCCGAGCTGGATGGTAACAAAAAAATAAAACAAACAAAAATGGTATAACAGGGGAGTGAAGGTCAGGATAATGAGGGGGAGAAAGAAAATGAGGGTATGACCGGTGAGAGCAAGATGGAAGACGTCTTATTACGCGTCCCCCCCCCCCGTAGTCATAATACCTTAACAGGCACAGGCTCTCAAAAGAAAAATATCTTTAAACTAAGGGATAAAAAAATTGAAATGCAAAAAAAAAAAAGAAAAAGCATTGAAAGAAATCTTTTTCAGAATAGCGGTGCCGCACATAAGAGTTGATATACTTTCGTGACGATGAAAATAAAAAAAAATAAAGGAATGTTCATTAAGGTGATTTGGTTAGTAATGGGGAGAGGAGTACTGTTTAGTGTTGGCGACCTGATAGCAGGAATGTCATATTTCTTTTCCAGCTGTACAAAACGAAAGAAAAATATCTTCCTTATTTGCCGAAAAATATATTATATATTTTTTTTTCTAAAGAATTGCCGTTTTTTTTCTTTAAGCAAGATAGGTGAGGTGCAGGTATCCCCTTGAATAAAAACTAGACAAATGACTCACGCCCCACCGGAATAACACGCTGTTTAATTATTATGAAAAACCGAAGTTTCAGTCCAGACCTTTATATTTTTTTTACCGGTAAAACCTGTTTTGTGAACTATTCCAACATTTAGCCACTAATAGTTTTAATTTGTTTGTCGTCATTTAATAATCTGATTATTTGTTAGTTTGTCCAAGCACCTCACCACTATTAATCTTTAGTTGTTCCAATTATGTTTACAAAAAAATTTCTATTTCGAAGAGCATACAATATTTTAAATTAGTAAAGATACTATGTGTGTATTTATTTTAATTAAAAACTGCTCACAAATTGAAGTGGACCACTTATTTATTCAATAGATTACTTATTAGGTTATTGGGTAAAATACGATACCTGAAAGTGTTGAAAGAAACGAATATTCATTGATAATTTAGAAAAAATAGCAATTCAAATTTTTACATTTTTTTAAAAATAAAAGGCATTGTTGTTTATCTATTTTCTTCCATTATCTTTAGTAGGTTGTTGGGTCTCCTCTGCTTTGAATTAAAGATTCACATTGTTGTTTCTTACTCCTTATAAGGCTCAAAATGTTGGGACAAAGAAGTCCATTCCTCAATTAATGCATCTGCAAGTTCTACCAAGCTACCTGAACAAGACGAACACATGTAGCTGGCATTGGGGTTAATTCCAAACATGCTCCATCGGATGAACAATGGGGCCAGTTCATACGCATGATCCCTTGTTCCTCTAAATAAAGTTCAACCAGCTTTGCTCTATGAGGTCGAGCATTATCATCAACAAGAATGAGGTTTTCCCCGAAAACTCCCGTGTTCAAAAATGGCAGGACAAGCTTACTCATACCTTGATGAGATTACAACGCTTATGGAAATTATGGGTGATGAAAAAATCCGATAGAAGTGAATAAGTAATCAGACGACAGTGACATCGATTCTGACGGATATTGCCCCCCCCCCCCGGAATGGAGCAGAAGACATTGTTAATGCGGTAAACAATGCACAATGCCCAGAAGAAAAGAAAAACTACCCCCCATAATATTCCAGTTCAGTAAGGAAATGGTACTGTAATGTATTATCTTAAGGACGTTACTATTTCGATTGGGGAACATAGTCGTCTCCCAAAGTCAAATATGGTACCAAGAAAATATATAATTCATATTAAACTTGGTCCTTATGGAAATAGTAGGTTCGCTATAGAATCCTTAAATCACTTCCTTATTTTTTTCCACTAGTAATTGCTGGAAGTCATTTTTAACACACGAATCATGAAATTGAGCACAGAAGGCAAAACGATACCCGTGTTATAGGAACACTGTGCAATATTGAAATTTACGAACTTCAGTTTTAGAAATGTATTTAGTGCTGCCCATCAGGTACAACCTATCGTATATGTAAAGTCATGTTTGACTCAAATTGCATTATTATGCAGTGAAGTCCCTCCGAAGCCTCTTATTTTTGTTTGCGATTCCACAACAAATTATCGAGAAAGGAAAAAGATTTTTGCACCTGTTTTTGAGTTATTGACACTTCTTTAGAAAAATAATTTAGCAAACTACAGTCTGAGTTCTTATATAACGGCAGACGAACAATCGCGTTGTTTCCGAGGTTATTTTGGGTTTTATTTTTGTATAGTTTCGCCTTACATAAAATTACTGTTGTTGCTACTCAATCCTATGTTAAAGTCTATTTTTCGGGATCTAGTTCTATACTTTGCGTTATATATATATATATTTTTTTGATATAATTTGTTTCAATGTAGATTTAATAAAAATCATATGCATAACTTTTCCCCACCTTTCACTGTGTGTGTATTTGTTGTGCGCAAGTTTGCCTATTAAACCAATGTAAATATTTTAATGTATAATTTAAAGCAATAATTCAATATTCGTATTCGTACGGACAAGATTTTATAGAATTACTGCCCATGCGAAAATAGATTCACATGCACAGCTACTGAGCATCGCTAGTGTTAGAAGTTTAAATACATTTCCTAAGAAATCAGGATCAAATGAAAATTTCGAATGGTAAATTGTACAAAGAGTGAAAAGCAATGGTTCAAGCCATGTGAAAATGATACAGTATTTACATATATATATATTTATTAACATAGTACACTTATGAAGAAAAAAAATAGTTTGAAATCCTACGGCGTTGCGTAACTATGCTCCTTTTTGATTGCCTGGTCCAATCCAACAAAGATCTTTAAATCTCATTTGTTTGGGTTACCATTATGACAACGAGCTCTTTTCACTCCTATAAATACTAAAAGAGAATTTAATTCACTTGAAGTTGGCAGGAAATTGCGAAGGCAATATCTCTCCTTTGGCCAGAGTCGGCGAGGCAGAAGAATTTGATACTCTGTAAGTGATGCTAATGCCACCACCCAAGTAAAATTTGAACAAGGCCCCTGTAAGTGGTTCTGGTCATGGATTGTTTATATTCTACTAGTGGGCGGATATTTAGGGCTAATAAGGTTTGCATAGCTTACGTCGGTGTGTACACATCAATCTCTAAGGGAAGAGTGTAAACGAAATTATATCCATCTTACAATTCCGTTTAAAAATATTTAATGTTTTTTTTTCACGACTCACTCTAGTTCGGTATTATCCTTCGATTATAAAACAATTCAAATTTTACCGAAGATGGGTTCTCCTTTATATATTTTAACGAGATTACCACCACGACGTGCCAAAATTTAAATTGTCCTCGTTGATGTGAAGAATATGACATTGGGGCAATGGTAGGGTAGGGGAAGTAGATATAAATAAGATGTAGGGAGGATAAATGAAGAAAAGGCTGAGGAGGCACTAAGGGAGGCTTTGGGCTGAGGCCCGTCGCAGAATAATTTATACACACATCTCCGACCGAAGGGCCCGTCCACTTGTGCAGTAAGAGCAACCTACCCAGCTGGTAGTCCATCTTCATTCCGCTGTCTATCTTTGAATGCTGTACAGTTGGATTGCTTCTAACGCATTGATTTTGAACGCAAAATACCTTTCCCGCACTGAGTATCCACACACACTCTTTATTGCGAAGAGATACGTAACAGTAGAAATAAGAGATAATAATAATTTACATTTGCAATATCCGGTCAAGCGTTCGGGTTTTCTTCGGTATAACCTGGTATGTTTATAACCCAACTTACAGTCCTACCATAAACATTAACTGAACTAACTAATAAACAGTAACAGAATAAATCTGCATTAAACCTAAATGCTATAATATGATTTAAATCAAAACATATAACCATTACAACATATTACATACATGGTAAAATATTGTAAATCCACTTTCCTTTTATAAACTATATACAACATGTACGTAAGCTACCAAACTTTGTAATTAACATTTACAATCCCTTACATACAATATTTAAAACTGAACACAACAGATACTTCCAATTTCATTCTTAAAATCCATCTACCGGGTGTTTTAAACAAAACGACCCATCGTTTCCCCCGATAGATGGTAAAGGTAAATTTTAAAGTTTTAACATCCTGTGGTACATCACGTTACTTGGGGTGATCAGCATATTTTCACCAAATTCTCACATTAACAATAGGGTAATTTTACCGAGAAATAAAATCAATTCCCTTAGCGGGGATAGGGGTGGGGGTAGAATCCACACAGCAGCATCGGAGAAACTCAAAACAAGAAAAAAAATGTCCTAATTGAGACAAATATTTATATTTGTACATTATATACACATTAGGTCCCATTGATCAAACTGGCCCATTGAGTGGGGAAAATGGTGTTGGGCAAATAAAACACAATAATTGTGAGCAACTGATACTAATTTAATATAGGCTACCTACCATGTCCCTAACGCGGGTATCAAAAGACTGGTTTTAATGAATGGAAATGAACATCATGACGTGTGGAAGAACTTTTAATTAAAAGAATGGCCTGAGTGGGAAAGGAAGAAGCCACCCATACAAAACATAAAAAAAAAACTAACAGTAAAAATTTAAATGGCGTTTTTTATCCCTTTAAAAAACACAACATATATGTAATTCCTAATCGTGCCGTAACATGTCAGGGAAAAAGTTTTGTTAATCGAATCCAATATTTTGTTAGTCGAAAAACCTATTGCATTCCCCAATGGAGATCAAGTGAATCCAGTCAATACCCTTTTCCATAGGAAAAATATTTTTAGGAAATCAAACCCTCGGACCATTTTTTACTAGTTATTAGTTAGATTCGTTAACTAATGTGCTATATAAATACTAAGAACTTCATTTTAAATAATATTAATTTCTTCAAGGATATGATGTGGATTTGATGTAAAATTTAAAAGAAAATTGCACTTACAAATTTAGGCTAAATGCTATATATCAGTTAAATAAGGGTTTCGTAAGGACAAGGAAACATCTTTGAATAAGAATTTATTAAGAGTTTTATTAAATTTTAGTAATAGTACTTCACAAAAATAATCTTTACACACTATTATTTAAGTCGTCCGAATCATTATGATCATACCCTCCTGAATATGATAAAACAAATGACATGTTTTCATTTGCATTGAGTGATTACTGAACCTTAATTATCATGGTATTGCTTTTAGTTTTTTTATCAATGGGACATAAAATATCACATAAAAAGCAAAATATTATTTCTCTACGTCAAACACGCGTCAAATTAATGTTGCGAACATTAATTTTAAGGGATTTTAAGAATACTTTTTTTTTTATTCTATCAAATCTTTATTGTGATAAAATTACTATCTGCCTTATTGGGCAATAAGTAAGTGTGTTCAATGTTCTCATTCATACCAGAAATGATACTTTTAAATAGATAACATATTATCAATCTTTACCATATTAATGTACGGCCTGAAATTTGATGCCTTACTCAACATGATAGGAAAATAATTTGTTTTTAATTAGTAAGTAATTAATGAGTTAAATAACATCCTGTTTGTTAAATGCATCTAGGTTGACTAGAGGACAAGAGCAGAACGACCAGCAGGGGCTTTCTTGGTTCTGGTTTGTAGACGGAGAAACCTACCTACCTACCAATACCCGTTTGAGACGTGGTATCAAAAAAAACATTCTTGAAACGCCTCTTACCGTTCGGGTAGTTTCAAGAAATAAACTCAACAAAACTAACAAAAAACGTATACCTATCTAAGACATTGTTTTATTTTGACAACTAGCAAGAAACTTCATCGAGAAGGGGAAAAATACTACCCCATATAAAACCCACCCCAACTCCCCTATCTTAGAAACTCTTAGCCGTTGTTAAGTTAGTTATGAATGATGCTCGTGTGTCGGTAACAACCTTTGTAGCGGGGTTGTTTCACATTAAATTTATTATTAATTTATCTTTTGTTGTTCTTTTTCGTTTTGTGCTTCAGTGAATGTTCATCGTTGAGAAGTGAATATATTGGACACGTGACGTGACTAGACAAAGTTTTTTTCAGACCTTCCCAGGGTACAGGATACTAGAGATGAGGGTACTTTTGAGGTATTCGCCAGTGGCATTTGCACTCGCGGTAAGGTCAGGTCAAGTAATAGACATCGCCATTTCATTACTGAATTATTTCGTTACTGAATAATGCCGTTCTCTATTCTGACGTTAATTGAAGTCACGCTGATTTTGGAAGTAAAGAATTATTAGTTTTGGATAATTTTTATATGATAAAACTATTTAATTACAAGGTTTTAAATGAGATATTTCTATGCATATAATGTAGAATCTCCCATAAAAGGTTCTTCCATATCCGGACAGCCAAATACTTAAAAATAAAATTAAAAAAATAAGCATTTTGTCATTTTCAAAATGAGAATTAATTTAATAAAAATGTATATAGAAGTTATGCTCATAACTCGGCTTGGGAAAGGATGAGAAAAAAAAACAAAACAAGCAACTATAAACAAATATTTTATGTAAAATTTTAAAGTTTATTTTAAATATATAAAATAGATTATTTACATTTGTCTTTATTTCGTATATATTCTAGTCACTCGGGATTGCTCCCGCCCACATTAATCCGGATTTGGGAGAGTCACAAAATATCCAGTAGTTGGTTTTAATATAGTTCGTTATGTTTTAGTGTATGAGTATTAGTAATTAATAAGTAACGCTATGAATCCAGATGTAGAGTTATCCTACAAAATGTATTAGTGCGTATTCAGATTTTCGCAAAAATAGTGAAATTTTCGCATTTTTTCGCTTATTTTAAACGAATTTGTGATTATTACGAAATATAGGAATTAAAAAAAAAAACTTTTATTTACTATAGATTCTTAGGCGAATCTATTTACATACTACATTTTATATATCCTGTACCATCGGTACACTCTATACAAGGTCTGAATATTGGAAGCGAAAAGAATAAAATCAAATTTACCACTTTTAAGGTAGATTAAATTTGCGAGAACTTCAGCTTTGTAAGTGTAAGTGGTCCCGAGATGCAGCACATCAAAAATTGGTATTTTTTTCAAAAAAGAAGTTTAACTGTAAGTTTTGGGTCAACTTTTGCGTTGGTTGACTCAAATATTTGGGAAAATACTGATCGTAGGAGAAAAATTGTCAGAAGTACGAGGGTGGTCTGAAAAGTTTCCGACCTAACAAAGCTTTTCTTTCACTAGCTTTTATTTGTTTTATAATCATCTTCATGTTGAGGTCGGAAACTTTTCAGACCACCTGTGTAATGTTGTAGAAAATATTTTTTGGTTTAACGCAAACACAAAACGATCCCTGTAGACCCAATGGTTGAATTATAAATAGCAAAAATACTAAAACAAATGAGAAAATTGAATTCTGGAGATGATTTTATCTAAACCCTATCCATGACTAGAAAACTTTCCGGTTTTTTTATAAATACATTATACGTGTGCATGTTGTGTTATAATTACAGTGAAAACTTGACATCACCTCATGAAGCCATTTTAACCACCAGTGTGAGCAATCTATTTTGAGTTGATATAAAGCCACTAAGTCAGGAACAGTGGTAATAACAATGTCTGCACGGGCGAACGTTTCAACTACATCTTTTATCGGGGCTGCAGCTAACACAGCTTTGTCACGATAATGAAATTGTTGGAATGGAATAACTCCCCCCTTATCCACCTCTTCAGCTGATTGATATATTCATTTCATACTGTGTACTTTCTGTGTAAGCGGACCAGTAACCTAGCTCTGATAACACTTCAATTAATCTACGGGACTCAAACGTCTTGTACAGCAATGCAGTTACACCAACTAAAAGAGGGCAGAGAAATGAACCAGGCCTTACAGCAGCAATATGTTCAAGGGCGACGGCAGTCCATTTTGTTTCTCCACTTGGCCAGATCACGCTTTTTACTCAGTACAACAGCATCATTAAAGGCTCTTGGAGATTCTGGGATGAGTTCTTCACCTGCTTCCATAAAATCATGTGGTAGAGTGTATTCTGTAACGTTGTACACTTGTGACCTTATGCCCTCAACTATAATCGCAGCAGTTGTTCCCAAAATCCTTCTTCTTTAACAGTAGGTGATTCTTCGTAAGAGGCATCTGTTAACATTTTGTGACCGATGTGCCTGGAACATACAGTGGAAGTTTTTTTGTCAATTATTAGGATGTCTTCGCCGTTACTCTGAATGAGGTAGTTTTTAATAGTTCTCCAAGTAGGGTCTTCACATTGTACCTGTTGCATCAATTGATCTGCTGTGAATTGACATTCTTCATCATTATTTTTCAGAAAGAGCAAATTTGTTCAACACTCGGTGTCAACTAAGAGGGTATACCATTTATACCAGATGTTATATGGTTATAAATGTTATATATTGTTTTAAATTGTTATACACCAAATGGAACCGTCCCCCAGCAGCCTTAATATCTAGACTGGGCTCAATACGGTCCATCATATTTTTGCAGTACTCATCATTACAGCTTTTAGCTAGTTCCAAAACCTTATCTCTCATATCTGCTGATTTCTCTAGATAGACAGAATTAGGTTTGTGTACAGTCATTCTTCTCTGGGTGACTCCACAGTCCTTAGGTACCTTCATTCCACACAGAAAGCACCGACTCTTGAAGTGGAATGTGAGCGTTGATGAACGAGATGAACGGCTGCTCTCTCCTCTTCAGGTGTGCGGTTATCATTCGTTCATTACTATAACTATTACGGGATTTTACATGAACTTCAATTGAACTGCTCTTTTTAAACAAAAGAACCTTACCATTCTTCCTCTCCCATTCTTTGGCCAAAGAACTGTTTTCACCAAAAATGTAGGAGTCCTATATAACTACCCTCTATCACAAATAGCACAATCACGATCCAACATCTCCATTCGTAATGAATAAGAGACTGTAAAATATATTGACATCACGAACTGCGCTATAAGACTGGGGAGAAGGACCCGGGAGGGGTGATTGAAGAGAGGATTCGCCTTCCCGTCGACGGTTAACTCTCCTCTCCTCACTCCCTCTCCTCCAGGACAACCACCTGGCATTTACACAAAATAATGAGTTGAAGGACCCTTAACAAATCAAACACTTTGTATCAAAATAATGTAAATTACAAAGCTTAAATAGTTCATTTTTTTGTCAATTATTCCTTCCTAAAAACCTTCCTAAAAATTTACTGCTATTGAAATTTTATATGTTAATATTTTTTCAAAACTCAAAACAAATTTAAAGAAAGTTTTAATTTAACAAGAAAACTCCTCATCATGGTATATTATAATATAATATCTTATTTATTAAATTATAACATAGACCATAGTACTATAATAGGCTTATGAAACTGTGCAAAATAAAGGTCACTGTTTTATAGAGGTTTTCATCATGGAAAAGTCTTAGATCGTATCATCTCAAAATCCAATTTTCTCATGTTTTGTTTTATTTGTAAATTATAAGTTAACCACTAAGCCTAAAGGCGTTGTTTTGTACCTAAATTAAAGCTAAGTAGATTTTCTACAGCTTCACCTCTTATAACAATCAGTATTTTTCCCAATATTTGGCTAAACAGTTAACCCAAAACTTAAAATATCATTTTTTTTGGAAAATTAGTAATTTTTAAAGTGCTGTATCTCAAGAACTACTGGACTTCTGTGGCTTCACAAAGTTCAGCTAGGCTTGTCTAAGCATTGAGCAATCAGTACCGTGACGATCAGATTCTGTGTACCTCTGGTCTACTTGTACTGTGGCTATTACACTGATCAAAGCGAACACCGTCGAGCTAGCGGGGGCTAGGAGGCTTCGACTCTACTTTAAGCAGTCGCTTACACCGAAACTTCCGAATTAAGAAACAAACAAGCTATATATATATATATATATAATATAATCCTACCATCATGTTTATGTATACTCCGTAGAACACTGATCTGGAATTCATGTTTGACAACACTTCACATAAAGTCCATACCTTCACCTCTCGTTTCTCTGTCCATTTTACCCATTTAGCCATCCCGTATGAAGTTTTTACTCTAAACTAGGCCGTTATTGTGAGCTTTTTTTTTAAAAAGCGTTCTTAGCAATTTACTGTTGTTGGATCGGTAATTGTTGCATGTAACTATATATATGAAGATCGCCCGTACCTAGATAAACGGTATATCTTTACTGGGCTTATTTATTAGGTACTTAAACTTTGGGCAATCATATAATGACAGATTTCCCCTTTGAACTTATGCAATGATCGAACAGAATCTGGGGCGCAGCCACCATATAGTAAGTCAGAAGCGATCAATCAAGATAGCAAATGAGGTTCCACGTAGTAGCCTCGTAGGTGGATAAATGCTCATCTCGAAATGGTTATCTCACCTAGCGGGGCGCAGAGCTAGAATTTGGGCCTGACAGCTCGATTGTGAAATGATTGATACTGTAGGCGAATCAAATCTCAGGGGAGCTAAAACAGCAAGTATGACAGTAAAATAAATTCATAGCAAAATACCTCATAAAGAACTATGTGACCTTAGTTCTCACCGGAGTTATGTAACTACTAGCCTGTTTGGCTCTAGGCAAGGCTATTTCTAATCATTTAGTAGAATAACGTTCGACATGACCCTTCGTACAAACAAAGGATGTCTAGGAGAGCTGGTAATATTATCCAAGTTATTCAGTTAGATGTGTTGAACACTTAACGGATCATGAAGAAGGAACGATCAAAACGAACGAAATGATGGGATCCATCGTAGATCAACGGATCTTTTATTTTGTCGTTCCTACAGCAGGGTAAATGGGTTTCGTCCACCAAAAGACAAGATCCATGGCACAAAGTAGAGTCTCCGCTAAGGGGACTGTTTCTCGTTCACCAAAGAATGAATCTTTGTCAAAATCCAAATGTACGCAATATCCACAAGGAATACTATTTCTAGTCCAGAGCGGTTCCATGACCGAATCCAAGCAGTAAGCAGTCTTGTGCTTCTTTTTGATACTCGAAATGTGGCCAGAAAATCGTTTTAATTTAACAGTAAAAGTAATGCTTTCTTTCCACTATATCCGTATTTCTAATATGTGTCGGTTCAGAAAGCTGAAACTACAAATCAAAACTTTAGGAGTTTTTTGCCTTTAGAGCCAGGGTTCTGAAGGAATCTCAACGTTAGACAAAATACGGAATCTTTGATCAAACCCAAGTGTAAGCTGTCTTAACTTCTCCACTTATCTTTCAACGTATGTGGTCATAGATATATGTAAATGAGAGCCTCCTAATTTAACAGTAAGCCTAACGCGTTGTTTACTCCTAGTCAGTTTTACTAATGTGTTGTATTCGAAAACTCTGAAACTACAAATCGAAACTTAAGGAGTTTCTATCCTTTAGACGGAATTATAGCGTTATCCAAAGTTTGGGATATTTAATAAAATCCAAGGGTGCAGTCAAAATATCAGGGAAATGTTTCTCGTTCGTAAAAATACCAGATCATTGACCGGAATACAAATGTACGCAATATCCACTATGGACACTGGTTCTCGTTCATCTAAAAGACGGATCTATGACCAAATCCAAGTGTCTTAACTTCTTCACAATACATGTGGTCATAGATATATGTATATGGAAGCCTCCTAATTTAACATTAAGGATAATGCTTCGTTTTTTCCAAGTAAGGTTTTCTAATATATTACATATTATTTGTTTAGAGTCAGGATTCAGAAGGAATTATAAATTATTATTATTTAATAGCAACCAAAGCGTAGCTTTTATTTTATTTCATCACTGAAACGTTACCCTTTTTTCTGTGGGGAACATAAAATGGTAAAAATTGTTATGTAACCGAAAATAGTTGGGTATAACTTTATATGGATTCAGGTTCAAACGTAATCGGCTTTCTATATGCGGTAAGTTGTTAGAGAAATCGGATTATATCCATATTTCTGAAAACAGATATTCTATGAAGTACCTGATAGATTTTGAACTTTTTCTTTCGGTATGAAAAAAAAAGTTGCTATTCTTTATTTTCTCTAAAATCGCTGGAGAAAATAAAAGGAGAACCGGTGAGAGAGTAAGGCTAATATAAAAATAAAGGAGAAAGAGCGGGAGAACAAACAGGGCGAATGGGGGTTAAGAAAACAAACCCCCCTCCCACTGGCGTAAATAAGAATGATGGACCGTCCGCAGAGGAGATAATGATGCGAGGGGGAGGTGTGAGGAGTATGTAATGAGTCCAAACCTGAGCAAATCGGACTGGTATTGTTCACCGGGGAGCGCCATCCGAATTTAAACTAGGTCGAGATCAAATGAGCTCCTGCCTCTCTTCGAGTCTGGTTTTTTTTCCCCCTTTATACTACCATCGCTTCGTCCAGCTTTCCCTAGATTTCTCATCTCCGTAAAAATTGAACGAGTTGTCTGTGTTTTCGTCAAAGCAACCCTGTAACATTGGAAAAAAGTTTTGAATGCGAAGAAAATTCAATCGGTTGTAATATTCATGTCGACCCGTTGATCCATTGACCAGTAGTCTTCTCATCATTTTTATGTTTAAAGAATGAATTTATTTTACATAAATTAAGAACTAAATGGTATTTTATATATAGAAGTAGGTGTGCATTACTGGGGGCTTTCACCATAAAAATGGAGTTACTTCCAGTGAAATAATAAACGTAACATATAAATTAATAATATTCACGTAATGTGAATATAAGTACACTGTATTTGCAGTCAGAGAATATATAACTACTTATTAAACATTAAAGATCGATATTTAAGAAAACTTGTGAAATAAAAAAAATTACTTAATTAGGATCTCCCCTTAACTTTACATTTAAAGCATCTGGAGGATTTATTTCATTAATACTTGCAAAAAATAAAGTTTTTTCCGTCAATTCGAGGAATCCTGATTACCATTTTTAAAAATTTATATACACGAAATGAAATATGTAGAAAGTGACGGAATGATATAACAAAGGAAGTACGAAGTAAGTGTGAGGTATTCGCCTCACTTTCTTTACACAGATTACTTTTTTCAAAATCTTTTGTGAAATTTCTTTTTAAACTAACAATAAAATTGACTTAATAATTCTACACTAATTAAAAGTAAACTTATTTTCATTATATTAACAATAGCTGTGCTATATTTTTGAAATTGTACAAGATAATGTTTGCTAAACTTAATTCATCAGCATATATAAAGATAGATTTTTTGGAACATCACACCCTTATTATGATGTTTAGCTGTTATAAAATACAATGTTACTTTATTTAACAAACCATCTTGGCCAATGTCTCGTTATTAGAGTACTTATAATTCACGTCAATTATGATGTAATTAAAGAGCATTGTTACGGCAGCTAAAATAATTTGTATCAACATTTTTACTAAATCGTTGTAACTACTTTTAAATGACGTGACATTATTTTTCATTTGTTTATTCACAAACAAAATGGCCAGTGATCCTTGGAACAATAAGTACAATATGACGAGGAATGAATATTTCAACGAATTTTTGACGGCGGACTTAGTTTCAAACGGTTCTAAATGAACGGGATTAGTTATAAAAATTATAGAAAAAAAGACAAAAGCAAATTAAAAAAATACTAAAGAAAAGGTATACTAAAAGCAATAACACGCTAAAATGGACTATCTAAAATAGGGGCCAAGGGATTAGAACGGCAGGGTTCGTATGTTTCACACATCATGGCCCATACATGTACCGCAGTAATATTTTACACTAAACTCAATGGACGCAGGAATCCGTTAATCTTCACTAATCTTCCTGCCCTGCCATGACAGTGAGCCGTACTAAAGCGGCGTTGGTCACGCGATCTTGTTCTGCATCGTCAATTAAATGTAATCCGTATATGCTAAGCGCTGAGCAGCATTAATTGCAGACTATATTAGTTCTTGAAAATAATTCATATAACACATACATATTGCATATAATAACATTTAGCTAAAACATAGCAATTATAATCTTTAAAATTAAAGAAAAGTTCATGTATGTTCAAGGATTTCGTTGAAGTTACTTACATACAATAATAACATACAAATCTCCTTTTGTTAATACTTTTTGTTAATATATATATATAATATAATATATATATATATATATAGTAGAAGCGTAAAAATGTTTGTTGTGGTCACTTCTTAATTACAAATAATTATAAGTCACTATCTTCTCGATCAGATCATATCTATCACTGTTTCCATATGTTTAATAAATAAAGTTTATCACGCCAGTCGGAGAGTGGGGGGAGAAGTTGGTGGGGAGAACAGCCGCTGGTGGGGATGCCCCCCCCCCCACTACGACTAGCCGGCTATATAAACCTCGCGTCCTCAGACAGAGACCAGATTCATCCAGCGTAGACATATCAAATTTTTCGACTCATTACAATATCTAACAAACCCGGTGTTTAACACTATAACCCCCGCTCCGTTCCCCCAACGATGGCAGGCCGCTGTCGCGGCTGGAACACTCTAGTCCTAGGTTCTAGGTAGAGATTTAGTTTGTTTTGTTTAGTTTTGTTTTGTTTAGTTTGTTTTGTTTTGTTCCTAGTGTTTAGAGTTGGTGTCGGTGACAAATAGAAGGTGAGCCACATCACCTAGTGTTGTATAAGAACAATGAACTATTAACGACAATAAAAATTTATTATATTTAGGCACTCCGCCAAATGCATGTAAATGCAGAAAGAGGAGAAATATGTAATCCAAATATTTTGTTATTTTTCTTATTTGTAAATTGTATTGTTTTGTTGAGGTTTTGAAATAAAAAAAAACAAAAAAAAAACTGAGACCAGACAGAAGTTAACCGGCACCTTGAACACTTCTCTCTCTCTGCACTGGCGCTTGCTGCTCTACTCAAAACCACGGTCTTCTCATTCAACTACCTCTGCATCTCTCTCTCCTAACCTCGCTATGTTTTAGTCCGGCGTTATCAGACCCCACACCTTCCTAGTGGGAATCTCTTCCTTCGTCTCGCTAAAACTAACACCTCCTTGGGAAAGACCTCTCCCTCGCGTACGACGGTTGCCGTGGTCCTGCAAATTTACCTAGAAGTGTCTACCATGGCAATCCAGTCTGCCTCTCTCCGGTTCACACTCGCCTTTGGGATCCGGACGGTTTTCGCCTACCCTTAGATACCGAGTGTGAATTCGTGGTCATTCCAAGACCACATTAACTACCTATAAACCTACCCTGTACCTCTTCTCCTAAACATAGTGCTTTGTTGGGGCACACACCTTCTAAAGATCTTACTAAGTCAGATCATATCTATCAGATCATATACATTAAAGCTGCCCGCCGACTAGGTCGGCCATAGCCATAAGCCATAGCCAGGGCGAAAGACCACAGGTCCGCCCGCCTTATCTCTTTCTGGGCGCTCACCGGACGGCGGCTAAGAGGTTGTAGCGACTCTAGCCCGCGGCGGGCGTCTCCTCCCCACTTTGGGGATACGCAGTTAACCTGAGCCCGACAATGTTTGTTGAAGCCTGACTACAAACCTCATTTCCTTAACGAACGCTTCAATCAAACAGTCAGCCAATCTGACAGGGATGCGAACTATTAATGGCAATAATAATAGAAATTGTTCAACCTTCGAACAAAAAGGTGCCATCTGCTATAATATACCATTTATAGTTCCACACACTTGGCACAAGCATAATTAATACAAATAAACTGGAAAGGGTTCGGACACCAAATCCCACTAATGGTATCATGGGAAAGAACTGAACTCAAAAAGTATAATCAAGGGTAATAACCCTAACACAGAAAATGATTTAGATCAATAAACTGTATTATATAAACAGTGGTTCGGTATGGAACATATCTATACTAACTACTAACATATGGTTGAACATATATTACATACCTGTTAAATGCACAAAGCAATTAATTATACGGGATCCACTTTCCTTTTACAAACTATGTACGTAACCGTAACTTTACAAAGAATACTCAATATTCACAATCTCATATTTACAGCTGAGCTATACATTCAATAAAACATACTTGCTTTGAACTCTCCAAAGTGACGCTGCCTCGAGGCTGTTTTTTGGATACATATGGAATATAATATGGAAACTATATTACTTTTTCTTCTCCCTCCAGTTTGTGGAGATGGATTTGGCCAACAGGTTTACCTTCTTGGTACAATAGCTACTGCTTCGTAAGAGACAGACGATATCCCCTCTTCAGGCCAACAGCAATTAAATTATGCAGAAAGTATTTAAATAATTATGGCTAGACGAGTCTTACTTATTAGACAAATCATACGAATGGACGCAAGAATACTTTCGAAGTTGGTGAATTGATTTATATAGCAAACGGGAGTAAATTGAATCGTAAAAAAATATGTCTTGTTCATCTCAGTCAGACAGATTTTACCATAATTTTATGAAGTTGCTATTGGGAAGAAAAAGAGGGTTTCCAGTTTGTTCCATTCCAATAAGCTACGTTACTCCAACCTTTGGGCCAGCTCTGTTTCTTCTAAACATATTCATTTCTGTATTTCACTGAGTTTAGTTATTTTGCGCCACGTACTTTATTGAAAGAACGTGCAATTTAATAGTTTTATAGGTGTTTCCATTTGTATTTTTATTATTGTATCAATATTGTTTTGTGATAATATATATAACTTTATGGAACAAAATGACATTGAGAAGTTTCTTAGATATGTAATAATAACAAATTTTCTTCTATTGATAATCCAATAACCCAAACAATAAAGTCTCCGTTGAAGTCAGACTAGGAAGACGATTCAATGACATTTATAATTAAAGTACACTAAAGTCCCAACACATATTACATACTAGTTGATGACAGCAACCTAGCCAATATTTTACGTTTTTTTTTTTGAAAATAGAATTTATTTACATAGATTATGCGTATTACAGGACTTTTTATGTTGTAATGACTGTCCTAATGTTTTGCCTTTAACCTATAATATGAAATTTCACAAGCAGGTTCCATTTGAAGACCCAAAGTATATTTATATATATATTTTTTTTTTCAAAAAAGGACTTACATCAATTTTGACAAAAATGGACCGAATCAACTTAATTCGGCCCGGTCCACAGATCCGGTTTTTAAACATGCGGAGCCGTAATCACGTCTTGAAGTACACAGGATGTACATGAGGAGTCTACACTCAAAGGAAGCTGAGGTCCAATTTTTCTGATCATCTTCAATAAATCGTTAGCATCCGAATGCGTTCACTTATCGATTCACGGTCATGTCCGTGTTGAAGTGCTCAAATTATATAATTAATTTAAGATATGTCGATATTAAAAACGTAATATCGTATATAGCTAAAACTGTATATGCGTCTATTTTAAACGAACACTTCGACTTCCATAGTATTTTGCGACAATTCTCACCCTGAGAAATGAAAGAGAGGGAAAAGGAATTGAAATGGTTTTGAAAGTAGTCCAGCCGGGAGGAGTCACTATACTTAATGAAAAATCTTATCTTAAAACATCATGGTGGGGTAAGATCTTAGGCTTTAGAAATACTCAACTCCAGTGCTAAGAGGATGTCGGCCACCGTCAAGGGAAGTGTTAAGGGAATAGACGGCGAAGTAAGTAAACACGGGAGGAGACGTCCCCCCAAAGCAGCGCTTTGAAAAGATAACTTCTAACCGACTTAGCGGGGACTTGATGTTTTGTCGGGCCCCCGGTCTTGGGCCAACTATTTCCATTGCTCTCCTTCACCGCTTCAAAAGTCAGCCTGTTGCATTGACCGAATGTGGGCCAATCAACGCCAGTGTTATTTCCAAGCACACAGCACGTATGAGAGTCAAGCGTATTGTAACTGGGCTCTGTGAAATAATGAACCTAGCATAAATAAAATTGTAAAATGCAGAGAGAAATATTTCTATTAGAATAAATATTACTATCTCCTCGGTTGGGCAACATGAAATGTAATCAATCATCCAATTCATAATATGTTTACATTTCATCATTCACTTACTCATTTATACAAATACTGGCAGCCCATGATTGTCACCTCCCACTCATGAAAGAGGATCCCCCCCCCCCACCCTCCTGTATCAGTCGCATCACTTGATACGAGGCAAGCCAATAGAAGGTGACCAAGAGCTCAAGAGCTGACCATGTCTAAAACACCCACTATTATGAATTTACAATACGCGAATAGATCAATTACACTTTTATCTTTCCGGAAATGCCATTTAGTGATTGTGTTAGAGGATTAGGATGATGGAATTAGTTTCAATCATATTTAGTTAACTTATGGGCGATAAAATAAATAGCATTAGGAAGATTTTGTTGCTCAAGAAATAAGGAGCAATAACAAATTAACTAACAATTACTTTACAAACCCCTTAAGCTTCCATCAATGGAGTTTTAATATCAAGCATTAGGAGGTATGAGCTATTTTATGACGTATTACGTATTACGTAGGAATTTTAAGGGTTTTCTAAGGCCGAAACCTATCCCACTTAATTTAACTAAGGGAGTGAAAGGGCAGCTAATATCAACAACGACAACAGCAACAAGGAAGCAGGTTAAATCATGAAGCTTTGCAAAAAAAAAAGATGTATTATTGCTAACCATTTAGACCTATCTCTTCAAAATTCGATGTGGATTTCATAGTTTCTATTGGGCATGACAACATAAAGGGGAATGTTCACCGCGAAGGAGTAAAGCAAACTAATAAATTGCTAGAGGGGGGGGGTGCTTAGCGAATCACTTTTAAAGTAAAGATATATGTATACAGGTGTACCTCATCGGTTGATACATTTCCAACCCCACCCTAAAAAAGACTAATTTTTTTATTCTATTTATTATTAATTTTAGAGAAATTGAACTTAAGTTTTGTAAATCACGCGCGATAAAAAAGATTAGATTAGAGAGGATTTTTGTATCATTAACAATACCTTCAAATGTTTTAATTACAATAGAACGCGCGTAACCAACTATTATTATAATTATTAATAGCAATTATTTTTTCAAATAAAGACTTTTACTGGTAAACATTCAAATGTTAATTTAAACAAAAAAAAAATTCACTACCGCAAAACAAACAAAAAACGATTCTATCGAATACCATTTTAATTACTTTCTGTAATAATTTATTGCATAACATATTAATCAGAAATATGAGATATTTGATTTGATACCCTAAATAATCTGATAGGAAAGTATCCATTATATAATTGAAAGTAATTGATCAATAATTGACCATTTAGTATTTGTCATAAGGTTCCTTTAATCTTAAGCATCTCTAGATCACGTAAAACTGTCATGCAAAGTTTTTTTTGAAATCAGAGTAAAATTAAACTACAGTTTGAATAACTACCTAATTATATACCAGTTATGCCTTAACACATTTGGTGTATTTCATTTTATGTGTTCTTTAATTTGATGCCGGACTAAATATGATACATATATGTGTTTAATACTAATCCATTTTGTGATAGAACTGTATTATTTATCGCGGGGCTGGAAAAATATCATAACTTGAGAACAGCGGTAGGATCAAAAGTTGATAACACGATGATAATGGCACATTTAATAATTTGTTGTAATTATACTTAGATAAAACAAAAAGAAGTACATACTACTGATCAGAACGCCAAGATCTTTAATTTGATACTCAAATCAAAATTTTAAATTAAATTAACAAATCAGAACTTTATTGTGAAATAATTACAATCTGCCTTTTATAAGGCAATAATAATACAGATAAATGATCTCATTCATACCATATTTACAGTCATCATTCACTCGCTCATTCATACTAGGACATGATTGGAGAAATTGGCCATTGCCAGGACTCCCACTGTCACGCGATTATAGCAGGTCACGAGGCCACTGCCGTTTCAGTCTCCGAGGAGGATTATAGGGATGAGTGGCGCAGTGCAAAGACTGTGCTACAGGATTAGGGTGGTTGGAAAGGCTACTGTGGAATTTCATAAACTTGGAAGGGATGAGTTCTAGAATGTAGGGTATATTAAGGTCGTTATGAAGGGTTTTGTTGCTGACATAATAAGGGGCATTTACTATTGTTCTCAGGACTTTGGATTGAAAGGATTGGATACGCTTGATGTTCGACTTTTTTGCTGTCCCCCATAGCTCTATTCCGTATGTCCAGATTGGTTTAAGTATAACTTTGTAGATTAGTAGTTTATTTTCTATTGAGAGATGGGATGTCCTTTGAAGTAGTCTGTACAGTTGTCCAAAGCGTCTGTTTAGTTCTTGTCTTTTTAGTCTCGTATGTGGGTTCCAGGTCAGTCGTTTGTCGAGATGGAAGCCTAAGTACCGTACTGTCTCGGTTACTGGGAGAGGAATAGAATTAAAATAAACTAATGGACAAGTCTTGCGACAAAGGGTGAAGGTAATGTGGGAGCATTTTGCTTCATTAACTTTGATCCGCCATTGATTGCACCAATACTCGATCTCGTCAAGGTGTTTTTGAAGGTTATGGGATGCTATGTCGGGGTCTGGGTGGGATGACAAGACTGCAGTGTCATCTGCAAATGTAGCCAAGAAGGTGTTGGAAGTAGAAGGGACATCAGCGGTGTATAGGTTATAGAGGATGGGGCCTAGGACACTGCCCTGTGGAACTCCTGCATTTATGGGATAGTAGTTAGAGTATTCTAAGCCACAGCGGACTTGGAAGAAGCGGTTTGAAAGGTAGGACTGTAGGATTAGGAAAAGGGTCTGTGGTAAATGTCTTTTGAGCTTGTAGAGCAAACCTGCGTGCCAAACCTTGTCAAAAGCTTGAGCTATATCGAGAAAGGCAGCAGTGCAATACTTTTTGGTTTCAAGGGCTGAGGAGATGTGATCAACAACGCGAAGGCCTTGTTGAGCAGTGGAATGTCGTTGGCGGAAACCAAACTGGTGTGTGGGAAAAAGGTTTTTGGATTCAACAATTGGAAGTAGACGTTTTAGTAGGAGTTTCTCAAATATTTTTGAGAGGATAGGGAGTAGGCTAATTGGACGGTAAGATGAGGCGTCATTGGGTGGTTTACCGGGTTTGGCGAATAGGACAATAATGGAATGTTTCCAGAGGAGAGGAAAGTGTGTCGTTCGGATAATGCAATTATATATGTAGGTTAGGAAGGTTATGGCTTTAGGAGGAAGTTGTTTGAGAATTTGAGGAGTTAGGAGATCATATCCAGGGGATTTCCTGTAAGGTAAGTTTTTCAGAAGGTATTTGACCTCAGAGGGATTAACGGCTTTTGGTGGAAGAGAGAGAGGAATAGGTGAAGTGAGGAAATCTTCCACAGTTTTGCTGTGAGTATGGCTTTGATGAGAAAGGTGAGGTGTGAAAGTATGGGTAAGATGCAGAGCAAATTCCTCCGACCTATCTCCATCCGAGGCCGCCCAGGACCCATCATCACGACGGAGTGGATGTGAAACAGGTTGATACTTTAGGATTTTTTTGGTTACATTCCACAAGGAGTTATCCCTGGTAGACAGAGAGGAGAGGTAGGAATTGAAAGAATCGGAACGGAAGGATGCCAATCGCCGCTTTACCAATCGGCAGTACTGATTGTACGAGCGGCGATCAGCAGGATGCCGGGATCTTTGCCACACTGTTCTAGAGCGGCGTTTGGATTTGATTAGATCTTTGAGATGTTGAGGTAAACGATTATGATTGTGGATTCTTGGGTGACGATGGGGTGACGATGCCTCCCAAGCCGACCTCTGGACCAGAGTAGTGAAATAATGCACTGCATCGTCTAGGTCTTGGGATGTTTTCAGGGATAATTTGAGGTTTACGGACTCTGTAAGAAGCTGACGGAAGTGGTCCCAGTCAACTGGGCCCCTAATAAATGAAGGGGGAGGCAGTTTGTGAATTGGTCTTAGGGAAATGGTTAATAATAAAGGACTATGATCAGAGGAGAGGTCATCGAGGCGCTTGAGTGAATAGTTTAGTGTTCCTAAACTATTGTAGAAGAAAAAGTCAAGGAGATCTGGATTTCGGTTGGGATCTGATGGCCAATAGGTGGCTGTGTCAGGAGAGATAGTGGAGCAATGTCTCCGTGTGAGTGCAGACAGCAAAGCACGTCCTCGTGTATTTGTGGATCTTGAGCCCCAGTGTTGGTGCTTTGCATTAAAGTCCCCACCCAAGAGGAAACGATGCCCGATGGAGTCTAGAAAGGAGATGAATTGGGAATCGGGAATGGATTTATTGGGAGGGCAGTACACTGATGCTAGAGTGAGGGGAAAAGTGAGGGTGGTGATTGACACTGCAGTGGATTGAAGGAAATCATGTGCTACCAAAGGAACTATGTGATGGGATATGGAGTTATGGACAATGACAGCGGTACCTGCATGAGCTCTTCCATCTGGGTGATCAGTTCGATAAGTCTGGTACTGTCGAACGGTAAATGGTCGTTTACTTGTAAGTCTTGTTTCAGTAATAAGAGCTACATCGATGTTTTTGTCATGGAGTAGTGCTGTCAGTTCGTTAGTGTGGGTGCGAACGCCATTCGCATTCCAAAGGAGAATGGATAAGGAGTCGGAAGGATCCACTTATGGATTTTGTTTAACGGGGATAAGGTAGGAGACAAGATTTGTAAGAAGGGAAATGAGAGGTGTAATTAGGGTTCTGAACTCTGTAAGGAATGAGGTTAAAAGGCTGGTGAGATCTGAAGAGCTTGAAGGTGGCGGGATATGCGAGATGTGTGGTTGAGGATGGGATAGAGTTTGCTGGTTGCTGGGATGAGCGGAGTGCTGGGAAAGAAGAACTTGCGGAGGAGGAGTGGGCAGTGCCTTTGGCTGCTCTCTGTTCCTAACTGCGTCAGCGAAAGAGACTGAAGGCCTCAAACTTCTGGTGGGGGCGCTTCTTGGGCTACCTGTGGCTGATTTTTTTTCTTCAGGACGACGACGTTGTTCACTTCTGGACTTTAGAATTCTATAAGCCTCACAGCCTTTATAGTTTGCCGGGTGGCCTTGCTGACATAGCACGCATACAGCAGGTGATTTTAGGGGCTTCTTGCACAATTCACTTTTGTGCTGCCCACTGCACTTTACACACCTGGGAGGGTGGTAGCAGTATGATTTTGTGTGCCCATATGCCTGGCAATTATGGCATTGGACGATGTCTCGTTTCGGGTAAGGCTTTTCGACCTGTACTCTTGTGTAGTATAAGTGGTTAAGCTCGTAGATTTTCTCCACTCCAGCTGTTCGCTCTAGTTCGACAAAGAATAAGGGCATTGGTTTCTTGATACTTGTATCATTTTCTTGTCTCTCCTCACGGAGGACATTCGTGATTTGGCGAACCTTGTACCCTAAACTTATCAGCTCCTTTTCTATCTCGTCCGCTGGTGTTGTGGGATGCAGGTTTCTAATCACCACCCGCAGCGATCTTTCTTGCTTTAGTTGGTAGGTATGAAAATCAGCCTTGGATTCTTCTAGGTATTTTATAATTCCTCGGTATGTTTCAGGAGTGTCCCGAGATCGATTGAGGCAAGTATATTTGCCTGTACCTACAACTTTGCTCAATTGAGTGCATAGTAATTTGAAATTACTAATGTTGCGAACGAATATCGCTGGTGGCTTGGGCTGTGTGGGTGTTGTTGTAGAGTCCATGTCCTCTACCTCAATATTTTTCAACACCTCGTAACTATTGGGTGAGAAAAAGGGAGACTCATGAGTTACTGTTGTTTGTTTTGATGTGGTGGGTTGTGGTGGTATCTCTTCCATAGAGCTGCTAGGTGCTGAGGAATTTATTGGGATATTCCGATTAGATCGCCGTGGCTTGCGTTTGACTGGTGACATAGTGGGCGTAGGTCCCAATGATCTTGAGCGTTTTTTTTTATTTTCTGATATAACTTGTTGGTAGAAACGCATGTTTCATATTCTTGTAAATAGTTTTCAATTGAATAAAAAAAAAAAAAAAAAAATTCAATATAATTAGAGGCCTGAACAGAGTCCACTGAGGGCCAGCTGGGCTCCCCACTCCTATCCCCACTCTCAGCACGGCTGACTGATATCTTGCAATATGGCCGCCCTCTGTATGAATTGTGAGATGAAAAACTTACGTTAGCAATAATAATGTTCCTCTTTCCACTGACCTGTAGACAGTCCACCACGAACGGTTCACCCAAGGGTCGGTTGGAACAGTTTTGCGAACTAGGCACTTCCTACGAACGGTAACAAGAAACAGTTTGTTGCAGAGCGATGTGAAAAACGACTTCTATAGTTAGCGCAGGCGCAGTACTCCAAATCAAAATTAGAGAAAAAAAAAAATATGTATATTTTTTGATGCCGAGTAATTGTTCAAAAATAACCGGAGAAAACAAGAGATTGATTTACACAACTATACTCCAACCTACCTGGCCCTACGGGATTGATGTCTAGGGCAGTGCCAACCCCTGGCATATCCTTCCCATCCAATCCCAGCATGCCAGAATCCTCCGTAAGATAGCCAAAAAAAGCCCCCTTATATATTTACAACCGTACCCTTCACGCTGATATCAACATCTCATTCATTCAGAACCTAGCAACCCCCCGCTATCAGAACTTGCATCCCCCCTCTCCGGCTATCATAATTCGTATGCTAACGCTCGATTCTCTCAATTCATACCCAGCAACCCAGAGCGACAGTTATGGAAGCAGCTGACACACGCACACCGACAGTCAACACCCAGCTGACACCTGCACCATCGCTTAAGTCAGCACTCCTTAATCTAATCTGTTCATTATATAATCCTTCCTTTCCTCTCACCAGCTCTCATTCATCTCGTTACTGTACCCCTGACGTATTACTTAATCACTTTGTCATATAAGTTGTATTCTTTTGTCTAGTTAATAAATTACTTTTTAAAAAGGCCCCTTTGGTCTTCAATTATTTAACTGGCGCCCGAACAGGGACCTTGGCAGTGTTTATATAACTTCAGAAGAATCTCCCCATTCAGCGATCCCGCGTTTGGCTAGGCTAGACCTGAGAACTTTTCGATTCTTTCCATGAGAAGGCCGATGCTATATTGAACAGGACTTCAGGACTGATCGAGCACTGGTATATTTTAATATACATTCACCGAGGCTCCAAGAACCACAAAATCTGTTATCTAGCGACCAGAGGAAGCCGATAGAAGGCAACATTATCTAGAAGAAGACATCACTTGTATTGGTAAATATATTTTTTGTACACATTTACATGCCCATTACTGACAGACTTAATATAAACCGTAACTTAGAAGAAACCGTAAACATGACTTCTAACGATTACAAAATTTCTACTACAGACCTTAAACTGATCCCAGAATTTGACGGAAATCCCAGCCATCTAGTAAGATTTATTAATAAAATAAATTTTGTAGCGAATAACGTCTGCACAACTGACAATCCACATCACGAATATAACGCGAAACAATTGATAGGACATGCAACAAACAAATTAGTAGGATATGCCGAATATTGCGGAAGACGGAACTATAACTCTTTACTAGAACTGATCCAAGAACTCAAACTTAACTTTCGTGACGACAAAACAATACCCCAATCCATAGCAGAAATATATCAAACTAAACCCTTAAGAAACGAACATCCCAATAGCTATGTAGAAAGACTGATATTATTACGAGACGACCTTGAAGGTAGATTATATACGGACGACACAAAAACAGACTTACAAAAACACACAGAAATAAACGTATTTGATGAACAAATAGTTGACCATTGCCAAAGACAACTTGAAACTTCAGTTGACAATTTCCTCCAACACCTACGAATTAAAAATTTGAGGGATTTGAAAAAGGCATTAAAAACCACAGCAGTACGAGTAGTCGAAAGAGCATACGGTAACAAACTAACACACAACGAATCCACACAAAGACGCAGTCAAAACCAACCACCCTCCACTAGCAA
Source organism: Acanthosoma haemorrhoidale (assembly GCA_930367205.1). NCBI lineage: Eukaryota > Metazoa > Arthropoda > Insecta > Hemiptera > Acanthosomatidae > Acanthosoma > Acanthosoma haemorrhoidale. The sequence goes on along the minus strand of OV884009.1, from coordinate 40,189,448 downwards.
TTATAAAGGGAGGAATTACGACCCACATTATCACGAGAAAAAACGTGAATTTTATGACAATAATAGACAACAATTTAATGACAATAATAGACAACAATCCCAACAACCAAGACAGTACAATCAAGAACAACCACGTTTTAACAATAACTACCCCCGAGACGAAAACGAAAGACATAATCAATCATGGAAACCCTATGAACAAAGACAATACTTTAACAAACCAAACCCCAGACCGGAACAAAGAGAAAATCAGACCGTATCAATGCGCACAGCCAGCAATCGCGTACACTACACGGAAAATGACAAAGACCAACAAATAAATGAATTACAAGACAGAATACAACAATTAGAATCTCGTTATGAGGATTTTTTAGACGTAGGTCCCAACAACAACGAACCTCCAGACCCGAATACCAATTAAATTACACGGACAGTCTCCCAAAAATAAAAGACAAAAAAGGCAAGACATGGCTGATTGACACTGGAGCTTCTAAAAATTATATCAATCCCCATTCCTTACCCGAGGGAACAAAAATTAATTCGGAAGACTTTGTAATGAAAACTCCTACAGGCAGAGCCGAAGGCACTCAAAGCGCCATAATCGATCTCTATCCCCTGTTAGGAATTCAAGCAAAGGTAAAAATGCTGATATACCCCTTTAGCAATCGTTTCGATATTTTATTAGGATACGAAACGATGCAAAATTTAAAAATAAAAATTAACTGTCAAAATAATGAATTAATAATAAATAAAATAAAATTTAAATTAGAAAACGAAAATTTAGAAGATAATAATAGTAATAATAATAAATTAAAAAATAAAAGGGACCAAACATACCCGGAAATAAACAAAATTAAAAGGGACCAAACACACCCGGAAACAAACAAAAATAAAAGGGACCAAACACACCCGGAAAATAATGAAAACAATAAAAATAATAATAACAATAAATCTAATAATAATAAATTTAATAACAATAATAATAATAATAAATCAAAAGAAAAAAACGAACTATACTATATTGATGACAAACAAACAATTAAACAATTAATTCGAACAGACCATATTGACGTTACTCACATTAATGGAAAAACAAATTACGTAGCGGACTTACTATCACGACAAAACGAGAACTTAGAACAAAACACAAATACTAACCATATAGACGGAGATTTTGACGAATTTCTAAACGAACTAGCAATACTCCCGTTAGACGAGAACCCAGACTATGACACACTTATAGAAGAATTAGAAAACATGACTCAAACAGAACAAATAAATGACGCAATTAGTACATGTGGAGCAACTGTTCACTCCCAACGATCATCCAACGAACAAATTTGGATAGTAGACAATGACAAGAATATTAACATAGAGAAACATCAGATCATAATAAAAAAGGGAATAAAAGAAATAAACTTTACTAAACCATTCAACAAAAAAAGACATGAAATTAAATTTGACAACTTAGAAGACTTAGAATCACTAATCGAACAATTTATTAGACCCAAAATTACTTATGGAATTTACTGTGAACCAGATATCCCATTACTCCAACCATGGTACGATAAAACATTTAAAGACATTTCTAGACTAATACAAGAATCATACCCAACAGTTAAACTAAAAAGATACAAAAACTATGTAACCGATATCTTAGACAAAGAAGGACAAATTGAAATAATTAATGACTACCACATAGGAAAAACATCCCACAGAGGCACAATCGAAACATACGACAAACTTAGAAAATTATACTACTTCCCGTTAATGAAAGAAACAATTAATGACTTTATTAACAATTGTAAGACATGTAAGAAAACTAAATACGAACGCAATCCTATAAAAACAAAGTACATGATAACACCAACACCAAATAGACCGTTCGAAGAATTAATGATAGACACATTACATTTTGACAGAAAATATATCGTAACTATAATTGACACATTCTCGAAAAGACTATTTACACACATGATACCAGCCGTAACTGGAATTAACATATGCGAAGCCATTAAACTTTACTTAACACTATATCCAACACCCGTATCGATAAAAATGGACAACGGCAAAGAATACAAAAATAATTTAGTACTCAACTTCTTACAAACTAACGAAATCGAACCAATTTACGTGACCCCAGGAAATCCTAATTCATTAGGAACACTAAACAGAGCACATAGTACACTCATCGAAATATTACGAACACTTAACGAAAAAGAACTAACAAACACATCATTAAATAACAGACTAATGCTAGCAACAATAGCATACAACAATACCTTAAACTCTAAACTAAACATGACACCGGACGAAATAACATTCGGAATAACAAGAAGACCTAACAAACAAATAGAAATAAAAGAACAATACGTACAAAAATACCATGACGAAAAGAACATAATACATGAACTAATACGGAATAAAATCGTGACAGAAAAAGAAAATAGAACAGAGTTATTAAATACAAATCGCGAAGACCCACCTGACATAAATGACGAACAGATATATATAAAAACAACCCATCACCGCAAATACAATAATCCCTACAGACCCGTACTGTTGTACAAAGACAGAAAAGAAATAAACAAAACACATATAAATAGGATCAAAAGACCACGTAAACAACACTTGAGACCGAGACCAAACATTACTGTTTCAGAAGGAGAAAATGAATCCTACTCGGACAGTACTAATCCAGACACTTCTATGGACATTAACATATACTATGACAGTGACTGATATAAGAGATAACCCCGGAGTCCTACATTACACTATAAAGAACGCAAAGGTAATAGAAAATTACTACAGGACATACCATTTTTATGACATTAGCTTACTTGACAAGGAACTAAACAATATACAGAACAATGTACCATCTTATAGGGACCTACCGACATACCCTATAATCAAAAACCTTATCATACAAACACAAAACAAATTAAATCTATTAAAATCACACAACAAACGAACTAAGAGAGGACTAATAAACGGACTTGGAACAGCTCTCAGCTGGCTTACTGGCACCATGACAGCTGATGACAAATCACATTATGACGAAGTAATAAATGAGTTAGGACGGAACAACTATAATATAGAACACAACATAGAACAAGACATAAAACTTAATAAACACGTAATTAAAAACTTTCAAAAGGACATACAATTAATTAATAATAATTTTAAAACAGAACAAGACAACATAATGAAGATAAACAAGGAAATGACATTCTTTGACATGTACATAATTCTGACACACCTACACAACAAAATAGATGAACTTACATTAACACTGGAACTATGCAAAATTGGCATCACACACTCATCATTAATGTCCCAAATACTACATGACATAAACCAAAATGTAAATCTAGCTTCTAGGAATCCTGAAATCCTGTGGATAATGAGTAAAATTTACTGCACTACTCATAATGAAACACTCCATATCTTTGTAGACCTTCCTAAGGCAACCCCAAATATAAAGACTTATTTACTCATACCTTCGCCTGTAAAAATTAACAACCAATATGTAACTTTAGATATAGACGAAACTATTATAATAAAAAAATTTAATATGTTATATACAACAAATTGTACATTTTTAAACAATGAATATTACTGTAAAAACCTTTTTATTTTAAATAATACTTGTATAAATAATATTATTTCATCTGGAACGATGAATGCATGCAAATATAAATTAACCAATACTAACATTAGATATATAGATAATATAAACAGTTTTATAACCACTAACCTCTCCAAATTAGACAATTGCCTTACTAATGATACTGTATACCTACCACCCGTTAGCTTACTTACCCTAGATCAAAATGATTGTTACAAAGAACTCCCCAAAATTTCAAGACATATAATAGACTCCACCATAAACAAATTGTATAATAAAATAGATATAGATGTAATCGCAAATATAAGCGAAATAGAAAACCTAAATATAACAGACATAGTTTTAGAACCACTTATATTTAATCAATCCAATACTTATTTTTATTTTTATTTAATTATAGGGGCAGCTATTATAATTGTAATCCTCTACTACCTTAAAAAATGTAAAACTACCAATTCCTTACGAAACCCTACACCAACCATCCCAGTTGTATACCATCCCGGACAACAAGAGCCTATCAACATTTTGGCAACAAGGGTTTATCACCCAAATAACAGCCCTCATGCACCTGCAGCCATCAACTTAATTTCTTGATGGAACAAGAAACCTAAAGTCGGAAGGAGTTATGGAAGCAGCTGACACACGCACACCGACAGTCAACACCCAGCTGACACCTGCACCATCGCTTAAGTCAGCACTCCTTAATCTAATCTGTTCATTATATAATCCTTCCTTTCCTCTCACCAGCTCTCATTCATCTCGTTACTGTACCCCTGACGTATTACTTAATCACTTTGTCATATAAGTTGTATTCTTTTGTCTAGTTAATAAATTACTTTTTAAAAAGGCCCCTTTGGTCTTCAATTATTTAACTGACGTGCAAGACGGAGGTGGCCTCGTGACATCCTACAAACCAATTAGCATTTAGGTATTGTATGCTTTGTGTGATACTGTGTCAAGCGAAGTGGTTAAAAAGCCTTTTTTTTCTCAAAGAAACAAATCACTAATAAACTGAAGAGCACAGGTTTTAATACTCATGCATTGATTTCTGTACAAATTTTAGTTTTAATACTGAGTAATAATTAATTAATGTAACGTAATCGTAAATCATGAAGAAAAGGCTATGTTTTTTCAGTGTTCACAATTTCAATTGGGATCTCTTTGTAAAATTGTATGGTTTTATATTGAACAACGGGCTCACTAAGACTCGAAAAGATGGACACACGGGTAAAAAAATAATAGAGTTCAAGGGAATTATTGAGAGAAAAAACAAACAAAGAAATCTTAATAAGCTGTAGCGATAAAAAAAACAATTAATTATGCTCTTATACATTAAACATTTATTGTTTGATATATCATCTCCAAATAATAATTAGGCTTGTTTATATTTTAAATATTTATGTTCTCAAAAGCCAATTATAAGATAAGACTCTTCGGTCAACTTCGCCTCCCACATTCGCTCGTCCCCTTTTGACGAATTATGACAAATGAATTGAGATAACTCTTCTAGAATAGAATTGTTGAAGACTTCATTTCGGAGATGGATGAGACCTGTTATCACCTCTGAATGGGAAGCTCAGCGTGTCACAAGAATGGTAATAAAAATATATTGTGGACGGTTCTGTACTCGTAAAAAACAAAACAAATTGTGCGCTGAGGACAACTCGTTAGGAGTGAAACTAGAGGCGGTTATTCACTGTGAATTTACAACCCTTTATTCAGTGAATAAACCCTTAAACTAGTTAACCCTAGGACCAGTTGCCTTGCCTTTTTTTTTTCATTATATATATTTAAAATTTTCAAAGATTTTTTTCAATATCTATTATGAACTGAATTGTATTTTTAGAAATATGTGTAAACAAATTTAATTTAAAAACAGTATTTTATCTGTCACTGAAAATCTTCTAATTGTAAATATCAAAATATTTATATAAATTTTAAATATAGGTTATTAATTGATTGGGGAAATCTATTTGACATTTTTGACCAATTCGTTCAGTTGGCGTTGCCCCAATTATTTATACATAAAATATATACTAAGTCGATAAGCATCTAAGGAGAGACGAAAACTTTTTTTTATTTAAACTATCTTGGTGACAATGAGCATCAAGGATTAGCAGACAATTGCCATTAAGGTTGTCCACCATAGAAGAAATTGTAGAGCAGGAGTTGCTTACATCCGAATCCAAGGGTTACAGATCTAGTAGTGTTTTTAGGGGCAGGGGCGTCAAGAATACGGAAAATGATGATTTTAGAAAGAATAGGCGGGATATTATTATATATAGTATATTATATTATATTATTAGTATATTATATGGAAAGAAGACACAAATGCAACAGGTGGCTGTAAAGATGATAGAAGATAAAGTAGATAGATACCAATCAGGTAGTGGAATTACAAATATGAACTGAAGAGATAGATACAAAATAGCATGTTTTCTAGGTGGAACTTATCACAGAACTCCAATAGATTAGTCTTTAAGTCACCGGAAATGATTGGGGTAAAGAGGAATGATGTGGAGGGTTGATTCAAAAGGAACCTGGGATGGGGACAATACACTACAGGAGGGGATGGGTATTGCTGGTGGTCTCGGCGATAAGGAATTCGATGTGTGGATGGTCGGATGTGGGCGAGAGGTCTTCAGGCTGTCGTGCACATACAAACTCCATTTCCCCCCACCACAGAGCCTTGATAAGAAGAGATAGTAGTGGCTAGCCGAGGGGGGGGGGAGACTTACGAGCACTTTGTGTTTACAAACTGGTCAGCAGGGATTAAGTTACTACATCTGACGGCAGACCTCTTCTGTCTCCAACTTAAAGGAAACATTCATATTTTTCCAACTCAGGAAAAATATCTAATGAATTTACCTGGAGCTGATTCATATTTCACTGGCCATGTGAACATACTTACATTAAATCAATAAAATCTAAAAAAGAAATAAAAATCTCAGTAAACAAGAACAATTATTCGCGATAATAGGGAGAAATAAAACAATCAAACTATCAAGGTACATTAAACGTTATTTTTCCAGCAATTGGTAAACTTAATTGAGTCACTTTGCTTCAATTATAAAAGGAAAAGGCATAGGAAATCTTACTCAGGAGTTGCTCAAGTTACAATAGCAAGACGCAAATTCAAAACCGAGATTAGATTTTTTTTTTTCGTCTCTGATTTGAATGTGTTCTATGTTATTGCGGACATAAATATGACGAAACCTATTATAAATGTTAATGACATATTCACAATGTCTTGTAACATGCTGATCAGTTTTTGGTGAAGATACATATACACAGAAATAAATTACACCTTTATAACATCAAACTCCTTTCTCCAATTTCTATAATTCCTGGACATAATTTGTAAGCTATTCTACAATTAAAGTTTGATTTTACACAACGTCACCCCCCCAAACGGTAACGCAAAAAGAATATCGTTTATTTGAAACGTTTTAAGGTTTGATACGTTTTTCACGTAAATATTTTAGCTAAGTTTTTTATATGTGTTAATAGTGCTATTTTTCGTTGTAACAGTTGATGAAGGTATTCTTCCTTTTATTATAATTATTATCTCGCAATATTGTTAGTTTATAACCTTACAGACGGATGCCCGTTTAAATTGTGAGCTCCACTGTTTAAAAACTCATCCAACACAATATAAAAAGTGTATACATATCTCACTCACTTTCAATTTACGCAACTTCAACGTTCAATCCTGTTATTATTATTGCGTGGTCGTAAATTTGGTAATGGTTTTCATAAGTGTTGGGTGTTAGTTTTTAATTATTCGAACTAGCAACCTTCCTAACCAAATTGCAACATTCAGCGATTCGTAACAAAACTAAACGATACAAAAATGTAATTAAGATTACTACTGGAGTAGTCAATAGCTCACACCAATAAGAAACAAATTAACCGCGCAGCAGACGGGACTTGGACTGATTGTTCCCAAACGATAATTCACTACAACGGGAACACATGACAATCCCAGAAACAATAAATCGGGATTTATCTTTTAGTGAGCCTAACATATTAAGTTATTCTTAAATATCTTCTTGAACTGAGCAGGCTCAAGAGTTTCCAGTAAACTGATTGTTGCTAATGAAACAAGCATAGTGCTGAAGAATAATTTCCGAAGTTGAGACATTTCTTATCACAGTTAGTAGAAATGTAACACAATATCATAACACCTTCATTTCAAAAAAACATTTGATTGCTTTATCTCTACAATATTTCACCTTATTTATTCATCCATGAAAATTCGAAACGTCGATTAATTAATATTTTTTTTTTATGTTTAATTCATTTTTGTGTTTGTTTGTTATAATTTTTATAGAAACCTCTTTATTGTGATAAAATTACAATCTACCTTATTAGGGAATAAGTAATTGTGATAAATGTTCTCATTCATGCCATATTTAAAATTGTCATTCATTCGCTCATTCAGACAGTATTTACAAACAGCCCGGAGACCCCCCAATCCATATTGTTTTCACCTGACCCGCATGCGAATGAGGAAGCGGATTCTTAGGAAGACAGCCACTCTTATCCGTCAGCCGCGTCACTGGATACAGGCCAGTGGAGGCTGACCAAGAGCTCGAGAGCCACAGACGCTCAGGACAGTTAGATATAAAAGAAAAATTTTCGGGGTGATTTTATTTCACAGAGCCAACTCTATAAAACATGAGTGTCATTATTTATTGAGTGTTCAGAAAATAATATTTTACTAATATATGTAGTAATAGTAGTAGTATATAGGTCTCAAATTAAATGCCTAAAAATCCTGTTTATTAATATGCAAGTTGTTTTTATCCTCAAAAAATTGTCACCATAATCGAATACAGAACAAAAACTCAACTCCTTTTTGGGGCCAAGGTATGATATATATTTTTTCCTTTTCAAAAAGCCTTATGCTGTCCAGATACAAAATAAACCGTGCGAATTTTTTCCCCCGACAATCCGACATTCTTTTCGGGTAATGCCGACTCCGGATAGCTCGATTACTTCCTACTTTTATCCCCCGGGTCATCCCTGCAAATCATCATCAATCAGAAGCCCTTGGGAGCGATCTCATATTAAACAAAGGAATTACTCAATAGGCAGAGGGACTCCTTGAGATGACCGTTAGTTTAAATTAAATTTCTTCCCTCCCCTTCCTCCCTGGGTTGTAATCTGGTAATGGAGATTGTTTGACGATGACAGAACGGTCCAATGGTTTTATATCTTATTCGTTTTTTTGTTTTTTAAAGAGATAGGACTTTTCCATTTATTATCTGCAAATGTACTTCGAGCAGATGCTTCTCAATTAAATGGGCTGACATTCAAAATTTCCACCTCAACTATAAAAATATAAATAAATTTATATACCGATTACTTACCCTGTTTTATGTTTTAGAGTTGCGTTGCTTTTTTTTCAAAACCAGAAACCATTGCGTTTTCACCTGAGTGACTGATTTACTTAGTCTTAATGATTATCCTGCTCGAATTAATTGTTGTTGACTTATTCACAAATATTTACACAAAGTTTTCATTTGCTATAAGGATAACTGGTCCTGCCATGTTTATGGTTTTGTATTTTTTAAAATGAAAATTTTTATGTTCCCACAAAACATAATTTGTAATTATGTATTTAATTGTAATAATTAAGATTTGTGCGATTCAAACTGATCTGATTTTATTTATTTATTTAATTGTTATATATTATAGTTTATAGAAATAACTTAATTTTTAGTATTTTTTATTGAATTATTTATTTCATATTTATAGTTAAATTTACCTTCATTAATCTAGACATGAAATTTCATATAGAGGTCCCATATGAAAAATGTAGCTATTTCCATAAAACCTGATTAAGTAGCAATCATTAATTTAATGTTTGGAAATGACAATAAATGTATATAATTTATTGTACAGTTTTCAATTTAAAGTTTTAGCGTCCTGATTAACAATATGTAATTTGTGTCTTTTATCAAACTATAATTATAAAATATTATTTGGGTTGCGTTTGAAACTTTAATTTATCAGTAATTTTTTTAAATACAAGAAATTTTGATTAGTAATATGGATAAAATTAAAATGAAACGACTGTCTGTATATTATAAAATGTTTAAATATACTAAACATTATCTTAATAAACAGTTTGAATAGCACTAGTTAGAACCGCGTGATTTCTTCTTGTTTCGTAAATTCAGACCAGTTTGAACTTGGAAAAAATTTAACATAATTATTTTGATTTTTTCCTGAAGTTTTAATAAAAATGTGTGGTAATGGATTTTTAATCGTAAGAAAAGTGACGACCTTTTCAGTAGAGTTGATACCTCTGTCTTAATTGGACAGTGTAGCGACCGCTAACTACATAAGTTAAATCACCCTATACTCTATTGCATATATATTGTAAGCAAAAGTAAAACAACATGAACTAAATGTATTATAATCAAATGTAAATCATTGTAAAAGTGTTAAGCAATAAAAGGCGGAAGCCAACTAAGTCATAAACTTGAAAGAGTCACCAGCTAGCAGTCATAAACATGAAAGGATTACCAGCTGGCCGTCATAAACTTGAAAGGGTCACCAGCTGGCAGTCATAAACATTAACAACCCTTCCAAGTCACACGAGAAAGAGTCACCAGCTGGCAGTCATAAACATTAACAACCCTCGCAGCCTCCCAGCCGGAAGCAGAGAGGGTACTTAAGGCAGGGCCCCTGCCCCTGTTAGTTAGTCCTTCTCCTCATCCACCTCTGAGTCTCTCGCGACCTGTACTCGGTGACGCTTTAAGCCAGGGCTCCTGGCCCTGGGCATGAGTCTCTTAGTCGCCTCGTCAGTCTCCTCGCGAGGCTCTCACGACCTTTACGTGGTGACGCTTGCTTGGTTTCCGCTCGAACTCTGAAAACTTGACTAATTCTTTATGAAACCTCTGTACCTCTTCTCTAGAACATAGTGCATTGTCGGGGCACATACCTATCATAAAAATGGAGTCAGATAGTAACGCCATCATGGAACGATTGTCCATGTTATAAACTCGAACAATCCTCACTTGTCACCAGGGCTAGGGTGATCAGGCACCTCCCTAGTGACGACCCAATAGACAGTTATTAACTTCGCATCCATTCTCCTGATCAGTAAGTTATGGTTACCATGATGGTTGGTTACCAACCCGAGTAAGTAAATAATCCTTTAGTAGTCAAGGGTGTTACAAGTAAGTTAAGGTGAATACAGAACAAATTAGAGTTGGTTAAAATACCATTTTCATCAAATTTAAACATTACCTATATCTTGTATATTTTTATTTAAGTTTAATAAGTACTCAAATTATAACATTTTGATTACGCCTGTTTTTGTATAAAGCATTCATTTTTATCTTATTGATTACATGATAAGGTCTGTTAAACAATGTAATAAAACCTCTTTCTGTATCTAGTAATTTTCTTTCCTTGTTAACTATTCTTGAAAATTCTTGGTTTACACAATGTGAAACATAGCAGTTAGCTTTGTGTCCTTTAGAAACATCACCAGTTTCTTAATTTTTTCCTCATCATCTCATAATACTTTGACCTAACATTACAGACAAGGAAAATATGTTTAAAATAGTAACGATTTCATGACAGGTATCACAAAGACCTCGGCTCTTCATGTACAAGAGAGACCTATCCTCAGGTTATTATAGTTTTATTACAATGATTAGTTCAGTTTATTATCTTGTGAATAATATTATTTTGGTTGAGAATTTCCTGTTGTGTTCCCAAGCCCAGCTTTCTCGTTCAACGCAAGCATATAAATAAAACAGCGTTAACGATACACTGTATGATGAATAAACACTAGAAATAATATGTAATCCAATGCACTTTGTAATATACGACGTTTCAAAATCGAACACATATTTAAAAGCCAGTTGGACATCAAACGAATCCAAAGACTCCAATCCACAGTCCTCAGAACTGCAGTCAACGCTCCCTTTTGCATTACAAGCACACATTATTGTACCCTTGCATACCCTTTCACAGAGACCTCCACGTACCAACTGTCCTTGACATTATACCCTCATGATTTTCCAAATTAAAAAAAAACCTATCCGCTCATCCAAAACCCTTTTCCCAACTCCTCACTTTTTCCTACCATTCTCTCTGTCATCTAAAACTGTGGTGGCCTCGCGACCTATTGTCAATAGATGTGTAATTCATCGGATCCTGGCACTGGTCATCATATCCTGAGCGTCTGTGACTCTCTTGGCTTTTCACTGGTCTTCAGCAGAAGTCAAAACGGTACGAGAGGGAGGCAGTGGTAGATCCGCTGATTTTCCCCCTTCCACCCTCTTGCTGTGGGAAATGCCTTAGGACTATGGGGGGACATGGGCAGAATGTCTATGTATATATTGTATGGATGGAATTGTACATAGGAATGAATGAGTTCTTACATCACAATTAATAATGCCGTATAAGCAAGCTGTAATTATTTAGTTAAGATCATTTATTCTCAATATTTTTCTTAATGGAAGATTTTTTATCATCAAGGTATCATAGTAGAAAATGGTAGTTGAACATTCAGAGGGAGCTGGTAAAAAGGGCCGTGAACCATGCAGATTTCTGGCCAATGGCGAACGCCCTGACAGGGAGGCCACTGCTCTAAACCTCCCTGCTCGCATTCCGATCCAGATGCCTTAACCACATTCCAACGTATACCCAATCCTCTCTGGAATTTTCTGACCAAATTACAGACCCACTTTGCTTAGCGGCCGATTGGAAAAATATTAATCCTGTTATTTGTTGTCGTAAGAGAAGAGAAATTTATTTTATCTAAATGTCATGAGTCCGAATGACGAACTGCATCATTGTGTATTGGCTTCACAAATGTCAATAATATTTTTATTGTATAAACGAAAATCCAGGTTAATCGGATGTAGAGTACAATCTATCATTCTTTCAATTATAATAAACAAAATAAAGAAAATATACAAAAAAAAATCTTGGAGGCGTAAGAAAATTAAAATTTCCCAGAGAAGGGTTAGCTCGCACGTCCACGGTAAAGACAACTCGTTAAACCTCAGCAGCCGTTAGATGTGTGAAATTCACTCAGGGTTGATTGACCTAGACATTTATTTACTCGCAATATTTAATTGCTGAGTTGTTCATGAAATTCAGCATTGCCTGCCTTGGCAGACGTCATTGTAATTATAATCTTAACAGATGGCCTTAATTATCCTTAGTCGGTTCTACCTATATTTATTTACTGGATATTTAAAAGAATTAACGTTTTGTCCATTTGTTCATATTTTGGACTTTAATAAGAACACGATTTTAATGTCATTGTTCATACCTTCTTAAAATAAAATAGTACACTGCTGGTATAAATATATAATATTCGATTGTCCCAGTTAACATTTTCACAGAGTTCTATTAGATTAACTGGGTGAAATAGTGTGTCAGGCCTGTTGAAATTAAAATTAATAGTTCAAGTCAATAATATGTTTTAATTCGTTTAATAGGGTTAATCATGCAATTACGGATTATACCTAATTTGAAACTGTGGTCAAATTTATGAGGTAAAAACTAAAACTTCTATTGGCTCTGGAGTGTTCATAAAACTTACGTCATTAATTTTCGTGATGGAAAAGGGAGTAACTGTAAAATTTAATTCCTTTTATATGAGCAGCACGTTTGACCTTCCCCCGTGCTTAATATTTGAAAATGGAATATAGGAATATATTGGGGGAATCGATTGGTTATGGGTAAACAGTCCGGTTGTTTACCCATCTTCCTTATTCAGGAAGGGTCAAGGCGTGTTATCGCTTTCACACACACAATACACTCAACGGATTTGCCAGGGAGCAAGTGTCTTGTTTACATGGGCGATTTTCAATCGATCTTTTCAAGCCGTACTAATAGGCAACAATCCACCGATGTTTTCCACACTCAAGAACAAACACAGCCTCCAGTTATATTTTTAGCGTTGTTTACTCAACAACTGCTGAGGTGTGCTTCGTCTAAAGAGATGATCTTTTATGGTGTAATATAGTTTACTATAAGCTGCTTCTGTAGATGTTGAATCGAAATGAAAAGGAGTCTTGATTCAGTGGACATGTGCTTTGCACACGTAAGCCGGATTAACGAAGTTGATGAGGATCAGATCTCCCTTTAATTCGACCGGACAACCAGTATCCCATTCTAGGAACCTTAATCAACAAGGACACAAATGGGTAGTTGCATCTTCTTTATAGTGCTAAAATCACAATCTGCCTTATTGGGCAATAAGTAATTGTGATAAATGTTTTCATTCATACCATATTTACAATTTGCATTAACTCCCTCGTTCATACAGTATTTCCAAACAGCCCAGAGGCCTCCCATGTCCACATGGTTGTCACCTTCCTCGCATGCGAAAGAGGAAGCGGAGTCTTGGGAAGTCCCCCACGCTTCTCCGTCAGCCGCGGATATTGCTTTGGGTGGTAGTGCATATCTACACTTAGGGTATTTTCATTTTATTTTTTAATGCATAAATATAGGTATATATGTACCCTCATATTTATGTGTAAATTTCTAGTTGTAAATTAGCGCGTGTATATTTGTGTAAATATTTTATTTTTCTAGCAAGTCTTTTATTGGTATATATACATTTTTTTTATATTTTCACTTACTTTATGTATATTTTATTCTCTGCACATTTTTAATATTAGTGAGTATTCCTACTGTCAAAGGTCCTACTTTATGTTAAATAACTGTTTGTTATTAAGGGACACATTCCTAGGATAATAAACATATTTTTATTATTACTATTCGGTTTGTTCTTTCTTGGTTCTGAGTTTATTAATTATAATAATTTAAAACCGCTGGATGTTTCTTCATTCTGTAAAATCAATTCCTTAGGAAGAGTTCCTAATGTCAAACAGGAAGCTGACCCTTCACACGTATTCTGGACTGAGATTTTAATATATATATATATAACTTTTGATATAACTTTTGTTATTTCTAACGTAAACTAAAATTTAGTTTCATCTTATTAAGTTACTAAGACTACACATTAAGTAGTTGTAATGGCGAATTTGAATATCTGATATATTGCATGTAGCCGTCCCGTTAATAATATATACGGTAACTGCCTCCTTCCTTGATTACACTATAAAGCATACAGCGTCACCATTGCAAGTGTGGATTATCTTACATATTATCCTTGTCATATCAGGAGTGAAACGGTTTACATTTAGCGTTTGTAACATTTCTCCAGCTAACGCATACTAAAATTTTGTTTTAAGTAAAGGATGCATATTTTGTGGAATAGTTAATAATAAGGATGCACTTAATGTATCAAAAGTTCAATTATCTTCCTTCCTATGCAATATCTTACTCTTCCGAGACCCCATGCAATATTAGAGCAAGACATGAAATAAGTGGATCATTACTTGGTTCGCTGTGCTTAGTTAGTGGTAAATTACTCTATGCAAACAAATAAGCCTGATTTTCTTTATGATGTTCAAAAGATATAGTACGTTTAATACGAACGTAAATAAACTTTTAAACGTTTGTCAGACTAGACTTATAAAGATTGGGAACGTGTTCTTGAAACTCCGATTTGCCCCTCCCATACTTTCGTTTGGACACTCCGATTCAAGCGAAATTTGACAATATAAAATAGCTAAACATTTAAAAAAAATAACTAAAAATATAAATAAATCACAGATTCAAGAAAAATATTGTTGCGAAAACCAAGACATTAGGGAAAGTTCACAGAAGACCAAGGGTTGCTCATTACGTGGATCACCCCCACCCCACCCTTCTTAGAATTGGTTATGTAAGTGATTACATAAAATAAAATCTGACACGAGTTGAATCAATTCTGCCCCCTTCCATATTTTTTTGTCCTATGCACATTATATGGATTAATGAACTAACGCTAGAATAAATCAATTTCTCAATTAGCTTCTTTGTTCAAGTAACATTATAATCAGTCTAAACAGAGGAGGGGGGCTATTGTGATAAGTTCTCTCATTATACTACGTTTACATTATCCCATTTACTGTCTCACGCATATAGTATTTAGAAGTCCACAGACATACAATATTCGTATACATACAATTCCCATTGATGTCATCAATGAAACTGTCCTCAAAAAGTCACATAACAAAAATCTTAACTTCGCATATGGTGATAAACTAAATTCTATCAATAAAAGCAACAATGATAGCAATCAGTAAGTACAAATATTTAAATTATTGACAATGCTGAATAGAGCGAAATGGGCCATACTTTTGCTAAAATTAAAAAAAATAATAGAACAATAAGTAATAAATAATTACTTAACTGCCTCACGCATATAGCATGTAAGCCCACAGACATACAATATTCATATACATACAATTCCCATTGATCCTCTCCGATTCACATGCAAAATTGTCACCACCCCGGCAATCGAAAAGGAAACACAATGAGGCTTACTACTAAGTATCGAGGTAGTGGAGCTTGAGAGACAGCATGAGAACCACTGAGGCTCAGGACACGGGGTAAGAATACCGACTATGACTAATCACTCAACATTCAAAAGAGATATTGAGGCCACCTTCACTTCAATCTCAGGGATGGATTTTTGGGATAAGTGTTCATGGATGTGAGTTGCCTGCTGTGGGATTTGAAGTGGCATTATGGGTAAATAGAATGTATAATAGAGGACATTTTAAGTTACGTGTAAAGGATGATATTGGTAACATAGAAAAGTGGCTTTGCTAATCTTATTAAAACTTTATTTGAGGTCATATTCACTGTTACGTGGTCCACACAGTTGTTCTAACCACATGTCGAGCTGTCTTTTTAGTGTTGTATGTGGTTTTTAAGTTAGTCTTGGCTACTGTTGAGATGGATTCCGGGAAAGAATAAATTAAGGTCATCTGAACACGGCTACTCAGCAAACGAGTTGGGCAACTGCTGATACACGAGTGTTAACTTTAGTAGATAACGGTTGAGATTTTCCGCAGATAGAGCAGTTTAATTTTGACCAGGTCTCGTTAGAGCTGTCTAGTGAAGCTCAAGTGTGGAGGGGTCTTATGTTCATAATCTTCAAATTGTTTATATAAATATGTGCAGCAGTAGTGGAGTCAATGACGTTAATAAAAATAGTGAGTTTTTTTTTTTATCTGAATGTGTATTATCATGTTTTTCCTTATTTTGTTTCTAAACGAACTATTGGATATTTTTTAATTTGAGAAATACACTAAGGTTTTCTGATTACTGTTTTTTTTTCTCCCCTTGGGTGATATAATGTTTCTTTTTTGTTGGCCAAGTTGTATTTATTTCTGATTTGTTCTTATTCAAAGAGGACATAGTTCCCCAAATTTCTTTTCTATTCTGTTTTACATTAACAATCTTGAAGACGGCAAAGAAATGTCAGGACTTCAAGTGCAGGATTTTTGAAAAAAAAAGTATTGTACGATCATGCGAGAATGAGTGACGCTGAGTAATAATTACAGATCAAACTAAGGTATGTTTTCGAAAACGAAAATTTGACTGGTAATCATCGATATACACATGTAAATATGTCACGTTCACAACATTAACCACGTTACTTCACTCTTCGTCCGTCCGATCCAGTCTTGAATAATCACGCAAGTCACAATTACAAAGCACTAAGAGTAAGGAGATCATATCCTGGAGATTTTCGATAAGGTAATTTTTTCAGAAGATAATTGTGCTCAGAGGGTTTAACGGGTTTTGGTAGAAGTGAGAGAGGGATAAGTGAAGTGAGGAAATCATCAACAGTTGAGCGATGAGTATTGTTATGAGGAGTAAGGCGAGGAGTGAAAGTACGGGAAAGATGCAGTGCGAATTCTTCCGCCCTCTCGCCATCCGAAGCAGCCCAGGACCCATCATCACGACCGAGTGGGTGTGAAACAGGATGATATTTTAGGATTTTCTTAGTTAGATTCCACAAGGAGTTATCCCTGGTAGACAGAGAGGAGAGATAGGAATTAAAAGAATCGGAACGGAAGGATGCCAATTGCCGCTTTACTAACCTGCAGTACTGATTGTATGAGTGACGATCAGCAGGATGGCGGGATCTTTGCCACACAGTTCTCGCAGTGTTTGGATAAAGTAGTGGCGTTTGGATTGGATTAGGTCTTTGAAATAGTGAGGTAAATGATTTTGATTGGGATTTTTTAGATGACGGTGGGGTTGACGAAGCCTCCCAGGCCGACCTCTGGATCAGAATAGTGAAGGAGTGCACTGCATCATCTAGGTCTTGGGATGTTATCAGAGATACTTTGAGGTCTACAGAGTCTGTAAGAATCTAGCTAAAGTGGTCCCAATCAACTAAGCCCCTGATAAATGAAGGCAGTTTGTGAATTGGTCATAGGGAAATGGTTAGAATCGAAAGGCTATGATCGGACGAGAGGTCATAGAGGCACGTTAGTAAATAGTTTAGTGTTTCCAAACTATGGAAGAGGGTGGAGTCAGGAATTCTGATAGGATCAGATGGTGAATACGTGGTTGTGTCGAAAAAGATAGTGGAGCAATGTTCCGGTATGTATGCAGACAGCAAAGCACGTCCTCGTGTATTTGTGGATCTTGAGCCCCAATGTTGATGCTTCGCGTTAAAGTCCCCACCCACAAGGAAACGATGCCCGATGGAGTCTAGAAAGGAGATGAATTGGGAATCAGAAATGGATTTATTGGGAGGGCAGTACACTGATGCTAGAGTAAGGGAGAAAGGGAAGGTGCTGATTGACACTGCAGTGGACTGAAGGAAATCGTCTGCTACCAAAGGAAATATGTGATGGGAAATGGAGTTGTGGAATGACAGCGGTGCCTGCATGTGCTCTTCCATCTGGGTGATCAGTTCGATAAGTCTGGTACTGTCAAACTGTAAAAGGTCGCTTACTCGTAAGTCTTGTTTCAGTAATGAGTCCTCAGTCTACGTGGATGTTCTTGTCACGAAGTAGTGCTGTCAGTTCGTTAGTGTGGGTGCGAACACCATTCACATTCCAAAGGAGAATGGATAAGGAGTCGGAAGGATCCACTTATGAGTTTTGTTTAATGGAGTGAGGTAGGTGACAAGATTTGTAAGAAGGGAAATGAGAGGGGTAATTAGGGTTCTGAACTCTTAAAGGAATGACGTTTATAGACTAGTGAGATCTGAAGAGCTTGAAGGTGGAGGAATATGCGAGATGTGTGGTTGAGGGTGAGATTGAGTTTGCTGGTTGCTGGAATAAACGGAGTGCTGGGGAAGAAGAATTTGCGGAGGAGGAGTGGGCAATGCTTGTGACTGCTCTCTGTTCCGAACGACATCACCAAAAGAGACTGAAGGCCTCAAATTTCTGGCGGGGGCACTTCTTGGGCTACCTGTAGCTGGCTTCTCTTATTCTGGCCAACGACGTTGTTCGCTCCTGGAATTCAGAATTCTGTAAGCCTCACAGCCTTTATAGTTTGCCGGATGGATGGCCTTGCTGGCAGAGCACGCATACAACAGGTGATTTTAGGGGCTTCTTGCACAATTCAGTTCTGTGCTGCGCAATGCACTTTACACACCATGGAGGGTGGTAGCAGTATGATCGTGTGCCTATATGCCTGGCAATTATGGCATTAGAATATATCACGTTTCGGGTAAGGCTTTTCGACCTGTACTCTTGTGCAATGCAAGAGGGTTAGCTCGTGGATTTTTTCCACTCCAGGTGTTCGCTCTAGATCCACAAAGAACAAGGGCAGTGGTGTCTTGATAGCTTCATCTTTTTGCCTTTCCTTGGTAATTTAGTGAACCTTGTATTCTAGGCCTCCTTTTCTATCTCGTCCGCTGGTGTAGTGGGATGCAGGTTTCTAATTACCATCTGTAGCGATCGTTCCTGCTTTAGTTGGTGGTAGGTATGGAAGTCGTCCTTAGTTTCATCCAAGTATTTTATTATTCCTCGGTATGTGTCGTGAGTGTCCGGAGAAGCTTTTGTGTCCCAGGACCGATTGAGTTACGTGTATTTGCCTGCTCCTACAATTTTATTCAATTAATATTTTTTTTGGGTACATAGTAATTTAAAATCACTGATATTACGTACAAATATCGCTGGTGGCTTGGGCTGTATGGGTGTTTGTGTAGAGTCCATGTCCTTCACTTCAATATTTTTCAACACCTCGTAAGTATTAGGCGTGAAAAATGGAGACTCGTGAGTTGTTGTTTCTTTAGCTGTACTAGGTTGTGATGGTATTTCTTCCTTAGAGCTGCTGGGAGCTGAAGAATTTACTGGTTATTTTATTTTATTTTTGTCTTTTTGCAGTAGTCATCTGAACTCCATTCGTTTTATCCTTGTTATAGTGTCTGTTTCGTACCCGTATAGCTCTATACCTGTCTAGTGGGGTGTTATGTAATCTATTAATGAGGAAGTACCTTTCCTGTATATTCTGATTCCATGCTTACTCCCTCTTTTGCTCACTGTCTGATCTAGAAAATTAATTTATTTGTCTTTTTATAGTTCCGTTGTAAATTTAATATTATCTATTTATATAAATAAATAGTTAACTGATTTAATTCTTCTTAGCACAACTACATTGACGCAAAGTACTCTGACGTACTATCTTCAACCAAAGTCAAAGCAGCCTCCCAGTAGAGGCCTAAACATCATAGAATTTACCTGTAAACTTATACAAGAAACAAAAAATAATCTCACCCTGATATTAAGTACAAAAAGCACTAATTAGATTTTTTTCCAAAGGGATGGATTAAGTTTAAGGTGCTATAGGGATGGGGGTGGGGAGGTGATAGAGGGCCAAGCCCGCTGATTCGGCTCTTAATGGCTTTACTGTAAAATGAGGACTAGGATTTTAATTGACCCTAGCAGCTTAGATCTCGTTAAAGAGAGTGATCCCGTACACAAATTAATTATTATAATAAATTAATTTTCCTCCCATCCATTATAGCCGATTTCCTCAGCACAGGAAATTATTCGGATAATATTCAATTTTTACTGGAAGAAAGTGGATTGGAGACTTTTAGAAATAAGTTAATAGAGCAGCTTTCAATTTTTAAGCACAAAAGCCCGAATAACTAGCAGTTCCGGGAACAAATTTTTTTTCTCCTCTTCTGAAATCTGATATTTAATCGTAATGGTTTAATGTTGTACAAAAACTTCGTTTTAACGATTTCACGAAAAGTTTTACTTTATGTAATAAAGAGAAACCACTAAAAGAAAACCCTTTATCTAAATAAAAAACCAACTTAAAATAAAATAAGAGCGTAATAAATGATTTTGAATCTACTACGCGTTTGGCTTAGGACTTAGATCTACAGAATTACACAATTTTAAAGTATCACTAATATATAAGATGTATTTTTATCAATTTGTATCCATAAGTGATTTGTAAACAGTCTTATGTATTATATATAAATATATAACCATACATTTTCTGTAAAATATTTTTCAACGGTATTTTCAAATATTTTTTAATGGGATAGCAGAAACCCCTCGTTTTTACCCTCTAACTCTTCACATCAAAACAGGAAGTAAATCTTCTGTTGTTTTCCTGCCTGTCTGCTTCTATGTAATAGCAGACGTAAAATCGAAAATTTTATACACCAGATTATTAACTATGATTACATGAAATATGATAAAAGAATAGAAATGCATATTTCTATAGCATAGCCAAGTCATGGGATGGGAACTGCTTGTAAACAGTATATTCTATTGAAAATTTAAAAAAAATAACAAATTTGAACCAAGGCTCAGTTATCACGTCTATTTTTCCAAAGTTTGAGTGATTAATTTACAATACCAATGTACCATACCAGATATTTTTTTCCTACATTAACCTAGAACTAATCTGTACTTACTCGTAGACATTAAAAACTTGAACAAAAAGTATTTTAAAGATGCTCATTGTACTTCTTCTGAAACCAGCGAAGAGCGGATATGAGCCATCTCATTACCGCCCCATCAGTCTGCTGACTCAACTCTCAAAGCTGTTCGAGAGAATTATCCACATACATCTCTCCGGGCACTGCGAGTCACAGGAAGTCATCCCACCAGAGCAGACTGGTTTCAGCACAGGCTTAAGCGCGAATAACAACCTGGTGAGATTGCAACACCACGTCGCATCGAACATCCGAAGCAACAGAGCTACCGCAATGATTTCTCTGGACTGTTCGAAAGCATTCGACTCTGTGGATCACTACATCCTACTCCAACGTCTGAGGGAATACGAATTCTCGGATCAGCTGCAGAACCTGATTAGATCCTACCTTACAGGCAGAACATTTTCGGTTCGTATAGGCACTACGACCACGACCCGAAGAAACTATTCTGCCGGTATCCCCCAAGGATCGGTGCTAGGCCCGTTGCTGTTCAACATTTACACCGCCCACATCGTAGGAGCCTCGTACTCCAACTGCGAGGTATCCGCGTAAGCGGACGATATAGGTGTCTACAGCACTAGCATCAATCCATCCAGAGCCCTGAAATTCGCTGAGAGCGCCAGTCAACAAATCGCCGAGAAACTCGATGCCGTCTACATTAAAGTCAATCCGGCCAAGACGCAAGGAATAATATTTAGTTACAAATCCGGAAAAAAGAAGCTCCCGAAATCTTTCGTGTTAGACGGCAAAGAATGCCCTGTAAGCAACAAGCTGTGCTACCTCGGAATTACCCTCGGTAGGCACTTGTCGTTCACAATGCACCTCGGAAAGAAGTTAAAGAGTGTTAGGAAGAAATTCTTCAGCCTCGGACACCTACTTCACAGCCCGGCTCTATCAGTACGCCTCAAGCTGCTGATATACCAGAGCGTCCTAAGACCTGCATTGATGTATGGAACCCCTCTCTACAAGTATTTGACTCCCAACACTCTCCTAAAGCTCCAGCAATTTCAGAATAGAGTTCTCCGCACCTCCCTCAAACACACCCCTTTCGACCAAATGAAGGCCGACGAAATCCACAAAAAATTCGAAGTGCTCACTATCCAAAATTTTATCAAGAGAAGGCACATCAAATTTTTTGACTCCCTAAGACATAGCCACAACCCACTATTCTCCGACCTTCAGCCACCACCAATGCCCGTCAGATGGAAGCACTGTTGGACCGCCGAAGCTTGGCGAATGAAAGACATCATAGAACCAGAGGACTGACGGACCTACACCCAGCCGAGAGATCGAGGCCGATCTCCCGCCCGACTCAACCGACGCCACATTACCCCATCTACCTGTGTAAGCAGGGTTGATCTTCCGGCCGATTAGGCCGACTCACTCAGGCCCCTGGCGGGGCGGCCGGCCAGGCTCCGCCTGGCCTACAACAAACCATCGCCTAGGCACCCCTAGGCTTAATCCTTGGTAGACTCTCACTACCTTCCTGACTCCATCCGCCTTTCTAGGCATTCCACACCCCATATCCTTCTCATACATCCTTCAAATAGGGGTCTCCCCTTAGTGAAAGGCACTTTCCAGCCAAAAATAATTTTCCTTATTTTTCCCACATTCCTATTTTTTATAAGTTTGAGAGCTTAGAAAAAAAAAAAAAAAAAAAAAAAAAAAAAAAAAAAAAAAAAAAAAAAAAAAAAAAAAAAAAAAAAAAAAAAAAAAAAAAAAAAAAAAAAAAAAAACTTTCAACGCTCAAATTGTTATTTGAGTTATCTAGGTCTATCATCTATCTAGGCTAGGCCTTGTGAAATCCGAAAATCTAAAATCTAAAGAAAAGAACTAAACTTTTTAAACGTTAAATTTTATTTTTCATGTTATTCTGAAAATATATTTCAAAGAAAATCTAATCGACCCCAGTATTATACTTTGTACCTAGGTATATAAATCAAGAACCTCTCTCCTCGGGCTCGACAAAATTAGCTGATCTCACTGTGTTTAAAATTTTAGTCAGTTACACTGGCTATTATGAAAATAATCTTGGAATTATTAGGAGTGGATAAACATACTTCCATCAGTGTTATCCATGTGTACGGTGAATCGCCTTTGCAATAAGAATATCATATCGATTGTACGAATTTCTCTTTAGTGTGTAATAATATAATATCATATCTCAGAAACAACAAAATTTTAGCTTACTTCATTTTTTTTTTTGTTGTGATATGCTAAATTTTTAAAATTAAAGTGCTTTTATTGTACGATGTAGTTTTTAGACACTCCATCATCAGTATATAAAGAGAGACATAAGAAAATTTGATTCGCATTTAATTCACAATTCAACTTGTTATCAAAAGTAATGTCATCATAAATATATATAAAATATCAGTATAAATACTAATGAGAAGTAGGCGGATAAACAAAATAAGGTTCAAACTTACTTAAATTTTGGTTATTCGAAATCGCTTTTTTTACGAACTTGACTTTATAAATTAAAATTTCAGTTTCTAAATATTTGAATGATGTTCTTTTAAACTGTCCTCAATATATAAAAATTAAACTTGCTCAATTTTGGGCTTAATTCAGTTTGTATCTTAATATGGTTATTATTCCTGACATACATTTTTGCTATTAAATTGATTTTTTCTGTATTCAATACATCTAGTTTTTTCTTCATTATTACTACATCATTATTATTTTTTTTAGTGGATATAAAACATGATGTCAACTAATAATTATCATAGGCCTAAAAACAACACATTCTCAGTAAATACTTTTCCATAACCATATAAGAAGATAATGTTGAATTTGCATGACATTACGTTTTTATTTAAAAGTAATTTACATATTTATACACCTATATAGTAACTTGAGAAGAAATCTGTGCCGAGAAGAGGCTGCATAGAGAAAAAGCATGACCCAAGGGTGGCTACAAGAACTAGGCCCCTCATCCATAATAAATTATGTAAATGTAAAATGGACAATAAATCAATGGGGTTTCGTAAGCAGGTGGTGCGAACTTAATTCCCAAACTCCACTCAAAATAATAATAAATGAATCTGCCCTGACGGTTAGATTAGTGCGAGTAAGTTTTTTATCTTCTTAATTATTTAAAACGAAAAATAACGTGCAGATACTGTTAAGAAAAATTATTCATAGATTATAGTATTTAAAACATAATAATAATACTTCCTTACATACACGCGGGAAAAGAACAAAACAAAAACCTACATAATACTTTTAAACCTTCTATTACACGTCATATGAGTACTTTTGTTACAGATAAAGGGTGTTTTAGTACGCATTAACTGTTTATGTAACTCACGCGTAAACCCAGAAGTATCTCCTTGTATATTTTATACGTCCATTGTTAAGTTTATGCAAAATTATAAAAATAAATTTTTTTTGGCATTGATAAATAAACAACCATTCAATAATGGTGCGGTAACTGATACTTGTATAAATTAGTACCATTTGTATGATAAGGACAGTAAATAAATGCCTTCCTTACAGGGAAGAACAATTCAAAATTAAATAATTTAATTTTCAATGTGTATAATACTATAAAGGACTAACATCTCTTGATTATGAATAAAGTATTCATTGGAGTGCACATACATTTTAATTTAGTAAAAACGTACATAAAAAAACCTGACACCAAAAACTAAAATAAAAATTTGATGCTATATAAAAACATTTCTTCATAATACATGGTATTGTACCCTAAGTGCATTATGTTTGGGTAATACATCTATGTCAGTGATATTTTGAAGTGATGTATTCTCGTCAATGTTTACATTAATCTTTCAATGTTGTAGTTATCAATTTTAAAATATCTAATATTTAATCATCTTAGGATAATTCGTGCATAATAACTACTGTAGTATGTCTTCGTTTGTCAAATATTATTCTTAGAGACTTAGAGAGAGGGAGACCAACATGCCTGGTAGTACGAAAAATGGTAATTAAGTCACGGTAGGGCCGATCGTACTGAATATTGTGATCCTAAAAACAACAGGCCAACCCCTGTTGTACGGTACACCGCTTTTTAGGAAGCGACTCCAAAAAAAAACTGCTTACAATGCATAGCATGCAGTACAAGGAGCCACACACAGCTCATTGTTACACTGTTGTGATTATTTAATTTAATTTATAACATACTAAAACGGCAGTGGCCTCGTGAACTGCTATAAATGCGTAACAGTGGGAGTCCTGGCAATGGCCAGCTTCTCCAATCATGTCCTGAGCGTATGTGGCTCTCGCGCTCTTCGTCAGCCTCCGCTGGCTCGTTTCCGGTGACGCGGCTGACGGAGGAGCGTGGGGGACTTTTCGAGACTCCGCTTCCTCTTTCGCATGCGAGGGAGGTGATAACCATGTGGATTTAGGATGTATCTGGGCTGTTTGTAAATGCTGTATGAATGAGCGAGTGAATGAAAATTGTAAATATGGTATGAATGAAAACATTTATCACAATTACCCAATGAGGCAGATTGTAGAATTGTAGAATTTTATCATAATAAAGTTGTTGTTGTATCAATTTTTAACATATTTAAACTAGGGATTAAGGGGGGGGTCTTTCCAGCGTGAGCATACCTATTTGTGTTATTTTTCCTTAAGCCCTAATATTCTCTCCAAGGGTTACATAAAATATATGAGAGCATGGTTATGGGTATACTTAGATAGACATGGTAAAAAAATACTTAAACTAGTATGAATATTCGTCTGATTTTGTTCTACATAGAAGCACCAATCAATGGATAGAATACAATGGATTGAGAGGACAAACCTGACTGGGGGGGGGGGGAATCGAACGGTGATTTCAAAACCAAATCTCAGGGCTGGTGAAGATTCCGTCAAGAAATCCCAGGGGCCTTTTGATGCCATGAATTTTAATAATCTCATTTGCAATTTTTAAAGCCTTTATTTGATTTCGGTTCTCTTCCTCGGGACAAATCCCCTTTGATATTGAGGGAGTGGGGAGGTATGCATTGCAAACAACCGAGGAACCTTGCCATCGAACCGTTCGTTCCCTCAAGTCTCTCTCAATCCTTTAACGTTGTCACTTTTAATGTGCTGTATAAAAAATACTAGCTTCAAAGATTTCTCGTTCTCATGCTGCATTTAATGAAGTGTCCTATTCCATAATGTATTTCCGAGTAATGAAATTTTAAAAATAACAAAAGGTTCATGAATAAGTAAGTTGATATGTAATATTGAACCTTATTACTAGCGGCTAATGGTGAAGTATTTTTAAACATTAATCCGTGATATTCCCCTTTGAAGTGGTTTGGTCAACGTTCAGACATTTCTGAATTCAATGTCTATTCTGATCCTTTTTTACTATTTTTGATTATATTTGTGATATAGTAAATACGATATTTATGTAATTTTTAATTACCTAATGTTGATTAGATTTAAAAACAAAACAAAGATTAAATTTGTTTTGTTTATTTTATGTAAAAAAAAAATAAGTAGTTATGCCTCATATCGTTCATATAGTTATAGCTCATTATCGTTCATATAGTTACCAGGCTCTAGAACGCCTAAAATACTAAAAACACTTGTTACTTAAAAATTAAATATCCACTTATGTATCTATAGGTAAGAAACCAGAAACAAAAACTACATATTATTTGTAATGACAAACGTTTTGAGGTGATAAATATATTTCCTATATCTGTTATTACAAATGACACGTTTTGGGGAAAATGTAATGAAAAATGAGCAAGGGTCTCACAAAGTCAAAGTCTAGGACAGACAGACTTACAGGTGAAAATATTAAGGGTTCTGGTTATGATTAAAAAACGACGAAACATTGAAGATATTTATAACTAATAGCCCCTATCATGAAATAAAACAACTTTCTTTCTCTCGACAGCTTTATTATTTTACTTCCGAAAGTTCTCGATGTACTATGAATGGAACAATAAAACCTGTGTTTACACTACGTTTGAGTGCAATGTAAACAATTGTCCGCTAAGTTTTGAATAAACAAAATTACTCATATTTTTAAACAATTTTATTGTAAGTTGTTGTAAGTTAATTCTGTAAAAAAAAAAGTGTTAAGCCCTCATGATAGTTTCTGAATATCAGTATATTTGTCTTCCTTTGTATACAGGTTTCCTAAGTCCCAGTTCTAAAGATATTCAAGATATAAACATCGTACTTTTTTTTACGACGGTTGTTGCCAATTCAAATATTTTTGAGGGAGGTGTATGTAATTTTCAGTTTTCCATGCTAATGTACCATGTAGTTAAGCAAATAAAGTGTTTTTTTTTTTTTTAATTTATACATAATATATTTCATTAACTTTTAAAATACTGGCATGAAGTCAACCAACATGCTCCAAACGTCATATCGATATTATTCCTCTACTTAAAACTGCCAGTAGAAAAAGGAATGACATTTATTATAATATAGATGCAACTGATCCTTGGATTAAGGATTATTAGTATAATTATCTATAATTACTTTTGCATTAATGTTTGTTATAATTTGGAGATATATATCGCATTCATCTAAATAATAGCTTACATATAAACTTTGAAACTGCGCTAAGTATTTTTTCTTGTACATCACGATAGCGTCTTCGACCAGCACAAGTAGCACCTCAGTTAATGACTATGATTAACAGTTCAACCAGAAATCCTTTGATAACAAACGAACCTTTGATGTCTGAGGGTGCATACACCATCACACATATATTGCACTTGCGTATATATTGACATTATAGTAGTGATACTTCATGTTTATCTTTAATACTCGCGCATAGCACAAAACAAACATTGACACTTAATTATGTAAATACAGGAGCGTTGTAGTTAATGATATGTACCAAGGATGGTCCAGGTAGGGAGACATTAGTTCCAAGCCAAACAGTTTAAAGGCTAATTTACATAGTAGCTAATACCGATTATATCAATAGACGACTCCTCAAATAGAACTTGGACAGGATGGTCAGTTAATTCACGGACTAGATCATTAGGGCTGACCTGTTGGCTCCAGTAGACTATCGACCAAAGGCAATCAATTCCAATCACAAAGCTGCTGTGTTTATCTACTTTATTTACACGTCTTATGCTATTAATTTTAATATTTAATACTAATCCTTCCCAGACTAAAGGGGACAGCAAAAAAGTCAAACATCAAGCGTAGCCAATCCTTTCAATCAAAAATGCTGAGAAGAATAGTTAATACCACTTATTACGTTAGCAACAAAACCCTTCATAATGATCTTAGTATACCCTACACTCTTGAACTCATCCCTTAAAAGTTCCTATCCAACCACCTTAATCACCTAGCACAATCTATACATTGCGCCACTCATCCCTATAATCCTCATCGGAGACTAAAGCGGCAGTGGCCTAGTGACCCACTATAAACAGGTGACAGTTGTGACCCAGGCAATGGCCAGTTTATCTAACCATGTCCTGAGCGTCTGTGGCTCTCGAGCCCTTGGTCAGCCTCTACTGGTAATATTGTATAACCATAAAAATTGTAAATATAATATGGATGAGAACAATTATCACAATTACTTATTGCCCAATAAGGTAGTTTGTAATAGTAGCCAGTTGGCAATAGTCGCATCTAATTAGAACTTCCAATATTGTGGCAATACTGTAGCTGATGAAGTTCTATTAGTCCTTCAATCTGTAGCCAAAAAAATTATCCAGACGCTTTGAACAGCTCTGTAGATTTCTCAATAGGAATTCTAATCCAACTTTAGAAAACCAAATGGACTGATAGATACCTTATTCCACGGAAACCTGTTCACTCGCCAAATCCTTTATTCAACTCGTTATCCAGAAATACTCATCCTTACAACCCTAATCGGTGCCTTAAGTGACAGCGGTCTTATTGAAAAAAAATGTAAGTCCTTTCTCTGGCCGTCTTTCATCCTCATGGCCTGAATATCTGTGGCTCTCAAGTTCCTCATCAGGTCTTCAATGCGAAACTGTCGGATGATGTGGTCCCCAACTAAAAGGACAACATTCATGCTGGAGGAGCCGCATCTGTTGCACTGTGGTTCCGGACAGGGTGCGTCTGGATATTCGAGTAGTACGACTGAATTATCACATATTGTATAATTGGCATTGTACGTATATTATGAATGATATCTCAGATGATAATTATATTATACTGGATAAGAAAAATCTAATTTTCCTTTCTCAACAAATATTTTAGATTTCGTTTTTGACCAACTATAAATTGCTTTGTATGAAATATAGATGCACGAAATTAATGTTTACAGGTTTGATTCTTAAATTTTTTGCTTGCGGTTCATTTTAATTCAAAATTGTAGGTCTAAACATGTCTCTAGATGACATAACCCTATATATCATTATAGGGTAACGGAAACAGAAAAATGGCCTTTACGCTAAAATGGAGTGTTTCTTAATAACTATACTATAAATAATTTATTATATTTGTTAAATCTTTCCAGTAACTATGGGAAAAATCAGAACGTAGGATCTTCTACAGCTTCTTTTTGGTATTGCAAAACGTTAATTTTGTTGCGTATTTCCTGCTAGTACAATCGATTCAGTCGGTCGGGCGAGAATCGCTCGCGGTGACTCACTACTCTGGATTCGGTGGTTCGCTGGCTTGAAGACTCGTGTAGAATAAGGAGATTCGCTATAACTGAATTAACTATTCTATATATTTTATTAACTATTGATACACCTCGTGGTTGAGGCGTCCCTTATAAGCGTGAACACTTCCTTATATTCCAGATAGCCTTACCCTGTTTTCCTTTCTTGTTACAACATACACATTTGCTGTGATTAAACTGAAAGTCGTTGAGTCTTATTCACACAGTCCACCTTAGATTCACTAGATATTTATAATTTATATATTTAATTGGTTCCTAGGTTGTATGATAGAACAATGCTGACAGTTAGGTTGTTAATTATAAATTATCTTGTCTATTTTAATTCAAGTTTCATGCCCGAAAGTACACAACCGGATGTGCAACCATATTTTAGTCTACGTGCCCTTATCACGTGTACAGATTCTGAGCTGGGATTTGAGAAATGTTAGTTTAAAAAACAGTAACTAAATTTACTTTTCAAATTTTGAGATGCTAGTAATAAAACCCAAAAAGTAAACGATATTAAAATGTCTCCGATTTTCGGTGTTATTATTTTTTTTAAGTGGCTTGAACAAACGTTTAATTTTGTGCTGACTCGGTACTCATTGACTTTAAGCGTTTAGGATTTCACTATTCATCGGTCCGATTGCTCTTAAATTTTGAATATGAGAGGTTCGTACCTGCTGTTTTTTCAGTGTTAATTTCGTCAAAATCGATAAAGCTAAATTGTGCGTTTGGTTTTGAAACCAAAGCACATCGTGTGTATTTATTTGTTTGTCCATAGAATAAACTACTGTGACCAAAAAAAAACAAACCCTCTTTAATAAAGTTTAGGTCGTGGAGTAACTGACTGGGCTCCGTATAATGCTAATGAGGGGACTAAGTCTGACCCCATCACCACGATAGAAGAAAAAAAATTACAGCTGCGAAGGACATTAAAGCACCTCATATCTTATCCTCAGCTCTCTGGCCCTTCGTCTTGCCGCTCTCTTCCTTCTATTTTCTTTTTCCCGGTCATTTCTTACGCTTTCTCATTACAAGGGATATTCATTGCGTCGTCTTGTGGTAAAGAGGGTCTCAGCTCGCCTTTAGTTTATTAAAGTTCTGAATTCATATTCCTGCGCAGAAATTCACCAAGAAACATTCTCAACTCTTCATTTATAGAAGTAATTATTCGTTCAATGTAATAATAAAATCTGATTATCCTGGGTCCCTTAAGAATGAACATTTATCTAACATGCCTTAGACAGTATCATTCCCCGCTAAAATTTGCAATGTGCAGAGAAATACATTTTTGTAATATAACAAATAAGAAAATATATAATTAAAAATGAATATATGTATAGTTATACATCCGAAAAATACTGATCAGGGGATTATAATTTGAGTTGCATGTTTGGAAACACTTACAATCCAGATGTAGTGAACGTGCAGTATGTAGTATGATATTAAACTATAGGCCTTGAAGTTACGGTCCTATATATTAACTGTCAAGGGTTTAGTAGACTATTGGTAAGTATTTATTATTAAACATAGCGGGTCCAACACCACAACTAAAAATTATTTATCTATTATGTTATCTTCCTCCTTTCAAATCCTGTCTTTCTAAATATTTTCCTTATGCCTTCACCTAACAATAATAATGGGTTAATTATCAACAAGTTTCAGCCTGCGATTTTTAATTTGTTCTTTGTTGTAAATTAATTTACTTTGTTTTCTTTTGATTTAATCAATTGTTTATTTACCGAGAATGTAGAAGTTGGGATATCCTATTGTAATATTGTAAAGACTTGTTAATTGTTTATCAGTTATTAATTTAAAGCATAGCAACCTGGAAAATGTTTAATATTCTAAAGACTCAGAATAAAATTGTTTTATTTCAAATAATACATTCACAATAAGTTCACTAATAATTACGAAAGTTCTCTTAGATAGGAAACTAATTTGAAATTGGACCACATTGATAATAGATTTGAAAGAATTGAAGAAGGAATTCAATGTTAAGTAAAGATTTTGTGAATGAATCTACTGAATCTGAAACTTGATTATCACTATGTTTCATGATTATTAGTAACCATTTAAATAATAGCGATGTTAATTTCTCATCAAAATATTTTTTTATTATCTTCTCATTTAGGTTTTAGTAGTAGACAGATCGCAGTGTAGCGTCTGATGAAGACAGACGTGGGCTGTTGAAAATGTTTGCTAATTTAAGAAAAGCTTTTGGAGAGAAACGAACATAAGTGTTATTTAAAACCTAAATTATACCATCTATTCCATTCTAAGGCCTCATTATATATTGAATTTTCGTATTGTTCTTAGTAATAATAATATCTTTTGTGTTATAGCGTTATCGTAAGGGATTACAGTGACTGCTGTGTTTGTCTGCAGCATGCGTCGATCCACCACTCTCTGGAACACTCTTCCTCCTAATATCCACCATGCTTTATCCCTATGAGCCTTCAAAAACCTTCTGTTTCAACACTTCTTCGCCATCCAAACCAACGCTTCCTAGTTTGGGAACCATTTATTTTTATACTTTTATTTTTTGTATTTATATTTTTATTTCACATGCATATCGAGATGGTAGACTGTCACCTTTATTGGTTTTTACAATTGTATACTTAGCATGTATGCTATTTTGTATGTATTAATTTAAAGGTTTTCATTTAATACCGTTGTTATTGTTTTTTATATGTCAATCCATCTATGAATTTAATTACTGAATGCACTTTATTTTATTTTATTGTTTTTGTATTGGATTAAAATTCATCAGTCATGTTTCGTTTTGTTGTAATTGTTTTTTTATTTTGCAAGAAATTATCTCTGCGTCATTGTTATTCATGGCGGACGATAACAAAAAGTAATCCATTGTTTTTCTATTCTATGGACTTTGTTGGGGCTGATATCAGCTAATGATATGCGTGAGGAAGATCGAAAGTGAAGGCAGGGGAGGAAGAAAGAACAATAAATAGAGTAGAGGCTACAAGAGCATCTTGCCCTAGGTACGCGGATGATAGAGTGGGCCGGCGGAGGGCAAACAAAGGAGTCGTAGGAGATTTGTGGGATCCGGCCGGGGTGAGTAACGCTAGTCTTGGCCGGAGAGTGGCTTGTGTTAAGGTGGGCCTTCTTAAACATATGGCCCCCCCTCCCCCGCTTGCCACGTCTGCTCCTCTTAATATATATCCAGAGGGCCTTGCTCTAAAGGGCCCAGATTAGGATCCACAATCACCCCATCCACCACGCGATCACTATTTAAAGGGTGCCCGTTGTTCTCTGTTCTCTGCCACGGCCTCCCAGCCGACACCGGTGGGGCAGTGTTTCACATGCGAGCCACGTATGGGCAATATATTTCACCTATAGCCGGATAGTAAAATTGAATTGAATGTAAAGATGTTAGAGCTTTCCTTGAGGCAAGGACAGGGGACTATCATTCTAGCAACTAGCCATACACTAGAATACCCTTAAGTAACAGCAGAGAATCTTTATATAGACTGTGTATGTAGTTTTTTTTTAAAATAAATCCTTATTTGAAGAAAGTTGCAATCATCACTAGACGGGCAATACATACTTGTGATACAATATCGTATTCATACCATATATGTCATTTAATTGTATTCGCTACCTATGATAGTTCATCTAAGGATAAGTGGTCCCTCTATCACTGGGTTTTTCAAAACTTTTATGTTATTTTTTTTTAACCCTAAACGGGATGCATGTCCCAGACGGTGTTTTTCGAACACTGTTTGGTTTATGGAACAATAGGGTATTTAGTAGCCTGAGGTTCACTTATTCCAGTGCAGCTGGGATTACTGCGCTGCGCTGGTTAGTAAATTTATTACCGGTTTTATTGTTCTTAATTTTTTTTCTCACTTAAGTTTATGACTATTGCTGTGATCATAGCTAAGCCATTTACATTTTCACTAGGCTTACCACTATATTCAAAGGGTTGCCTCACTCTCATTTTCAGTGAAAACTTTAGACTTTTTTCAGAAAAAAAACAATATCCACAGTGCTTCGCGACGCGTCGTTTAATAACTAACCAAGCATGTTACCATCAGCTAGAACCCTTTATGAGTGTTTTACTTCGTTCCGATGTCTTCACGTATGTTTCTGCATGTCTCTATTAACCACGATAAAACATAAGTAAGTGTCTTTAAATGATTAATTGGTTAGTATTACGAAAACATATTTTTTTATCTCTATGAGTTGAAGTTCGGAGATCGGCTACTGCTTGGTGAATGAGTGAAGTTAAGTTTATATTAGGTTAATTGCATAGTTATGTAATGTAGTGTAGCTTTACTGGACTATTATTACAAAAAGTGAATAACTCTGACAATAAAATCGTTTTCGTAACCATCAAGAAACCCTCCACTGTGTGACGCGGCACACTTGACTTTTTTTTAATTACTGAAAAGTGATATTGCGACTAAGGTCTAAGAAAAATGAATGAATGAATGAATAAGTAATCTAATACAGAAGGTTTGCACAATTATCTTTTTTCCACAGCACCTTTTTTTAATTAAAAAAAATATATCATTTGATTTAAAAGAGTGGTGAAGTCAATAAAAAAAAATACAACGTCCTAAAAATACAATCCTTGGACCAACTAGTAATAATGATCGCTGGTATGGTACTGAAAATTAAATAATTCGTATTCCAAATTTTAGAGCTTCATAGGAATCTTGATTTTTTTAAATATTTGGTGGTATACTATTCCTAACAATAAATAATGATAATTAATGGGGCTAAAATGCAAAAGGGCGCGTTAAAAGTATCCATTAATTCGCGAGAAACGTTAGAAGTTATATATTAAGTCAATCCAATTAAGTTTAACAGTCAGGATGGCCGAGTGGTCTAAGGCGCTGCGTTCAGGTCGCAGTCTACTCTGTAGGCGTGGGTTCGAATCCCACTTCTGACACAAATTTTTTTTCTTTTTCACATGTTAGCATGATCCTCACATACGATATTATGTACTACTTGCAGTATTTATGTTTTATTTTATATTTTATACAAATATAATAATCGTTCATTTCTCTTAAAAAAAATTAGTTCCCTTTCAATTAAATTTTTTATTTTCAAATCATATTAAACTACTGATCTCCACTTCCCGATTTATTAATATTATTATTAATATGTATTATCTGTTTGGTCTTCACTGGACTAATATTACAAAATGTCATTAAAACTAGCAATAGAATCGTTTTCGCATTTGTCACGAAACCTATAATTGTGTGACGCATCCCACTCGACTTTTCAATTTTTTTTAATAGGTTACGAAAAAAAATAAAGGTTAGTGAATTGTGATGTGCCTATCAGTTAAGGGTGTCAAAGAAATTAATGAAAAATCTCTACAGCTTTTATTGTTAGCGTCATCACGGCATCAAATTGAATTGCGGAACTCTTGAAAAATAAATCATGCTCATGCGTCAAACATGGATTGAGCCAAAATTGCGAACACGATTTTAATTTAAATAAATTTTCTAGAATATACACAGAAAGCGATATCAAATGATTCTTGCTGGACTTGGTATGAGTATTTTGACATACCAGAACAATACATTTTAAATTGTATTTTTGACATACCTTTGAATATATTTTTACCGAAACACATCTACAAACACAGTATGTACATATTTTAATTTTTAGTTGGATTGTGTAATTTTTAGAGAATCCGGTTTTGAAAATTTCAACGAAATTCACACACGTGTCCTTCAGTTCAGGTCTTTGTTTGTTAGTAGCTCATTCAAGCTAAAAATATGAAATTTAAAATGTACTCTTTTGATATATGAAAGTCACGAAAAATATAACCATGTCGATAATGCCTGAATAAGTGTCATTTATTAATTAACTGGTACTAAAAACAAAATATTTTTGAGTAGGGTATCGATTTCGGGTCTTGTCTAACAATGTGTAACTTGGGTATTGTTTTTTTTCAAGTATGATTCCTTAACGTTCTTAGAGCTGTCATTAACATCGTGTTTGCAACTACAAACAGTTATAGAGCAATATTTTGTGTTAAATTTTCATTTGATGCTCTGATAGATATGAAAAAAGAGATTCTGGCGCACTTTGGTATTTATAATCTGACAAAGGAGGTTAAGTAGAGACTATAATTTGTCGCTTGTAAGACTTAGCTTCTGCTAAAGAGTAGTTTAATTTAGCGCCGAAGTATGAATGTCCTGTTTAAATTAAAAATAGTGCCCTACAGGTTGTTATTAGGACGTAGCGGCCTCCTCTAGCTTCTATCACTGGCTGGTCTCCTGATACCAGCTCGTCGCTGTGTGCTTGGTAAGCGGTCTTTTCGAGGGGGGGGGGTGAAATGGTAATTCATGCAAGATTCATCCAATTTCACATAATTTCAAAAATATTAATTTTAAACAATCAAATATTTTTTTTAAGTTAAACATAATATTATTTATGTTTATATGAGAAAACTTAGGTAGGTAATAATTATAATTAATTAAAAATTATTCTTAAGTGTTCGAATACAAAAAAAGGATTATTGCATGTTTTAGCTTATTATTGTTACGTAATGGTTTTGTTATACAGATATACGTCACGTTGAAATTCAAATAGTAGCCAACGGTATATGACAAATTATTACCTCTAAATAACCTGATTTGTCAGGTTCTCGCCACTAAGGTGGGCCAAAATCCCCTTTTTAACCCTACTTCTGATAATGTTAAATAATCGTGGAAGTTCTACTTAAGCCACCAAATATGTTGCAACTATAAAGGATTATCATAAAAATAATGAAGGGTCATTAATTAATCAATTGTCATTGTCTGTGACATGAAATTTGACGGCTGTACGCGCACTAAATGAGTAATAATTTTACAATATGAAATTAAACAATGTAGACAAGTTAGACTATGTAAAATCAATTCGCTTACCTTAGTATCTGAGGATCTAGCGTATTCATTAAATAGAAAGACGTTTAGGAGCAAGGGTATGAGTATTAAAGAAGGATTATACGCTTCATAAACATTAGACGCCCATAAAGGGGGGAGGTCTGACTTGGATCAACAAATGCCACTAGCCCCTGGCCTTAGGACCCTAGAGCCCAGGTATATGTACTCGGGGCTACACAGCAAAGTCGTCCTTTACCTAATACCTAATACTCACTCCCTTAAAATCAGCCGAATTCTAATAAATAAATTTAGTTCGCTACTTAATAAAGTCTTACTATAATATGCACGACTGTGGCCTAAACAACGGTTATCGTAACATATATAATGCTAAAAATATTATAATTCTAATATTATATATAATGCTAAAAGTTGAAGCAAGCCCCTTCTACTGGATGCCTGCCTCGTGACTTCATTGAAGTCACTGATGGTTCCTGTTATTTTTCAAGTAAGCGACCGCATCCCTCCAAGACCTCCCTCCCATTTTCCAGAACTAACCATTTCTTCTACACATATGTCTCAGCTTTAGCCTCAGACCCCACTTGTTCCCACACATTCTACCCAGTATGTAGTAACGTAACGTATATTTGTATATACAAGTGTTTTGCTTGTACTTCATAATAAAGCTTTTCTTTCTTTTCTTTTAAAAGACTCTGCTCTACAAAGATTATTTAACTTTAGATAACAGACCGACAGACACACGAAAGCCTTGCCAAAAAAAATGTGATCACGTATACAGCGTAATAAACTTTGGTTTCAGCCTTTTTATGGGTACATGAAGTGAATTCCATCCCCTCCCAGCATAACTCAGACTAAGTAAGTGCAGTTTTATTCTATAGAAACATGTCGGCATGGGATTTACCTAGTCCATGGTAAGTTATTCAAGGGGGGGGGGGTGCTGGAGGCGATAAGCTGATCCAGGCAGCCTTAGGGCTGGCAAACGACGAGCCCAAATCCCAGCCGTTCCGCTAAACCCACGGGTCAAAGCAGATGGTCCCCCGGGATTAGGATCCGCCTTTCAGGCCCTCCGGCTTGAGGTAATTATTGAATGATGGAGGTTCGGTGAGAGCTGGGGGGGAACCCAACGCTTGGCGAGGTTTGATCCAGAAATCATAGCGGTTAGGCTGTACAGGACAACAAATTTTCACTCAACGGTAAAGTAAAAGTCATAAACTTAAAATAAATTAAATTTTATTTTTTCAAATGTGCTTAAAAGTTTTTTTTGTCATATTGATTTATTTACACTCGTATGGATAAACTAAATGTTAAAGCCAGTGAAGGAAATGGTGAGTATCCCCGATATGAAGGATTATGTTGATGGCAGTTTATTTTAATTATTAAATCTGTACTCCAGTTCATCCGGAGTTGTGTTTCCATGTAAAGTAAGTTTGTGCTGCTAGTCCAAGTTAGTGATGAGTTTTTGATGGCATTGTCTGTTTGATGTGAGAATGTACGGGTGGCGTAGTCTGTGCGTAGGGTTGTATTTCTGATGTAGTTTTGAATGAAAAAATTGTCACTAGGCTTGATTTTTTTGTTGTCCCATTAATCTGTACTCCATATGCTCGAATGGGTCTTAGTAGGTTTAGTGCACGTCATCAGTTTTTGTCAGAGATAACCATGATTGTCTGTGCAGCAAGTGGTATAGCAGTTTTAGCCTTTGGTTTAGAATTTGTCTTTTTAATCGAGTCTCAGCCCAAGGTATTACAAAAAAAAGCTTATAAAAAACGGAAAAAAAAAAACGATATCAAGAGATCTTAAAATAATTTGAAAAAAATGCGATTATAGTTTTTATGGCTTTACGTAATTATAGTCCACATGTGCATACACAATAAACACTGGTGAAAATATAATGGCTTCTAGTTTTGAAAAAATGAAAACTGCTCAACCTTATTATGAATATTATGTTTACAAATAAATCATACTTGTTTAAGATTGGCCTGTAAATGTAAAGAAATCGACTTAAATTACCAGTAATATATTTATGAAAAATACAAGCTACTCGCTGTCATCCCCGTGTATTCATTACAAAAGGATATTTGTGCTCATTCTAAATTATACTACGGACTTGCACAATACTTCATTTTGTTTGCAGGATGACAATAGAATTAGAATTTCAAATTGGACTGGCCACATAGACCTAACGTGTGAAGGAAAGGGTTTAAGGATTAAGCAGCAGCTCTATCTAACAATAGACTAATTTTAAGTACATCCAGTTTTTATGGTTTTCTTGTTGTTTGTTTTAACCAGAAACTTTTGTTTTCGACCGTGTGTCTTTCTTCCGGGTGTTCTGGGCACTGTGAGCCTATAAAGCTTTTAGAGCATAGTGAAGTTAAACTGGAAATGAACTACCGAGTTAAGTAATTGAAGATGATTAGATGTAAAAAACTAATAAATTTTTTTTTTTAATATTTTTTTTTCTGTATTTTTGAGTGGATATCTAATTTAATTGAAGATTTAATCGAATTGAAGACACCTGTTTCTTTTAGAAAACTACAAAAAGTCAAAAGATATATTAATAACTACCTGTTCGTATCTAAAATTCAACCGCCGGTTTTTTATATGCATGGTATTTCCATTTACTACGCTGGTTAATTTTAAAAACCTGTCCCAACAAAACCATTGAAACGTGATTGGTGAAATTAGTAGCAACTCATATCGTTAAAAGTTTATTTCCAATTTGTTTGCGACATCAGTTTCATTTGGAATG
The DNA here is from genome assembly GCA_930367205.1 of Acanthosoma haemorrhoidale. Taxonomy (NCBI): domain Eukaryota; kingdom Metazoa; phylum Arthropoda; class Insecta; order Hemiptera; family Acanthosomatidae; genus Acanthosoma; species Acanthosoma haemorrhoidale. The sequence goes on along the minus strand of OV884009.1, from coordinate 40,149,818 downwards.
GTATTTTGCATTGAGGTTTCCATCGTAGCCACAGAAAATCTAAACAAAAAAGGGTCACTGATTTATTAATTACTGTGATAAATAATGAATATTTTCATGATGTATTAGATAGTGTTCCAGGTTAAAGATCTGAACGTCCTTATCAGTAATATTTAATGCGTGTCCCTAATTTAATGTATAATTGCTACAATTAATAGCCATCATTAATATTGTTATTGCCTAAAGAAACCAAATCAAGTTTTTATTGAGTTTAGACGCAATATATTATTTTGAAAAGCAAATGTACACTTCAGTATATGAAGGACCATGAGGTGTGCGCGAGATAACGAAGTACTGTTTCATGACTAAACGTAATTTCTAGGCTGTGGTTTATCGCGATGTGGTCAGTACCGGCCTCTACTTGGTTCCACCAATCTACTCAGGACTTCATATGCGTTCACCATATGTAGACTTATCTCTTATTGAATATTCATCAAATCTCGCAATTTCTCATGTTTTGACTGATTTGGATATGGTGTTGAGAAATCAACGAAAATTAGCTGATGATATCGTACGTTCAAATGGTTGTTTTTTTCGGAATGTTGTGAGCTATTATCTATTTGCTTAAAAGGCAAGTGACTAAGATGTTCTAATAATGGAAAAATGAAAGTCAAGTGCGTTGCATCACACAATTAAAAGTTTCGACAATTATATATCTGTTGCTCAATAACTCTTAAAAAGAAACTTTATTTGGTATAAAATCCAAATGTACAATTATATATTATTACAGGCTAAGAGCTGAATAGGGACTGAGCTCATCAGGAACCAACCAAGTGTCTTATGCCTAAGGGCTATTTATCGGTGTAGAAAAAGCTGTAGCGGGGGTAGCAGGAAGGGGCGCAGATGGAAAAGGTCGTGGGAGCCAATTATTTAGAATAGAGGCCAGGGAAAGGAAGATAAGTTACTAATAGGATACGATAAGATAGTTATAATAGGGCTGCCTATATGTATCAAGACGTGGAAGTCTTTAATGGTATACTCAACTGAAAATTACAGAAAAATATATTGTTTATTTAAAACCTAATCATTAATTAATGGAAATATTCAATTTTTCTGACGATGGATACGTCTAGTCTTCCGGTGGGAATCGCATGCCTCTCGATTGAGCTTGATCCTCAAAGGGGTGTAAACATAAGGGTTCCTTGTTTTGAAAAAAAAACTCTAAAAATGAAGTACTATCAACGAAGAGTACCAAGTATTTTTTCGCAATTATTCAATGAAAATTTAATAAACTGCAACGGGGTATTTTGAGATATGTAATGGCATCCTAATAGGTAATGTTTTAAGATCCTAGTTATAATTGTGATTTATTGCTAAAAAAAGTGTTTTTCATGGAAAGAGAAGTTTTGATAAAATGACCGAAATCACCTGGTAATTTTCAGGTTTTTTTAAACTCATTAAATTATCAAAACTAATTAATATTATACTAGAATTTAATATGCAACCCCAGTTTCATACAAATATATGATATTTGCATGAATGTTTTACAAGATAGTCCGGGGATGATACAAAATAAATAAACCTAACGAAAAGATGTGAAGGTAAATTATTAACAAATTATTTGTAATTAAAAGCAAATATTTTTCTATTATATTAACTGGGGTAAAAACTATTAATCTTGTCGTCATTATCAATAAGTTGTATTATTGGTTGGTGCTTGGAAAAGAGCTTCAATTAATATACAAGCCCTCACTAGATTTTTTTTTTAATTTAAATATTTATGTCCTCTGGTTTATTAATGTTTTTCGTGTCCGAGTCCAAAAAGTGAGGCTTGTCCATTCAGGTACAATGATCACTGTCTGTTTTGGGACAGTGTCCAAAAACACACTTCACTCGATCCGAATTTTTTAAGGTATATTTTGCAACACCTGAAATTATGCTGATTTTTTCGGTTGAAATACAGAGATGGAAAGCACTGTAAAACAAAAAGTACAACACACAAAAGCCGTCTCACGTTTAACAACGTCAGCAAACGTTTAACAAGTTCTGTAGTATTCACAACTTTGAGATACACGTTAAAAACTCAACAAGAATAAGTTAAAACAGCGTTTATTAGTGACCGATAATTGTTTAACAATTAAACTAAGGTAATTTTGCGTCTAGAAATGATATTTAATGTGTCCTTGTACATCATTTTCTCACTCTCTCTCAAAAAAAAAAAAAAAAAAAATACCGAGTATTTTTTTAAAAACTCATTCAACAGTTTTTTTAAAGATACTTAATCCCACTGTTATTTCTCGATATTCGTTCTTACATATCAGATACTTACATAAGGATCATAACAAATTAACGGTAACAAACATAAAAGAAATTACAAGGTCTCCCAGATCACGTAGAGTTGCCAGTAGGGATGGCTACGAAAACTTGAATAGGTCGATGACAACTCTTTAACTGTCACATTTTCTTGCTGGTTTGACATCTCCGCATATCTACTGCAATCTAATACTGTCTCCTTGCTGATACGTCCAATCGTGTAACTTTACATACCTTTATCTGTGAGCGGGTAGGTTCTACTCTCAAACAGATTTAGGGTGGTAGCCTTTCTTCTGTTTGTTTAACGGCAGAGGTTAAAATGCTTTTAACGGTCTGAAATTTTCTATTTATAATTTCTTTATTTAACTCGAAAACCTGATAAAATTATAAAATACAATAACTGAAGTATAAAAAAAAAAAATCCAATTTGAGACAATTAGGAATAGTTTCTTTAAAAATTACTCATGTGACGGCTAAAGAACTGTTTAAGATTTAAAGTTTTAATTATTTTTTTCCTTGGTAAAGGTCACAAGATAAAGGTCAAAGACTCCAACACAAAAAATAATTCAAAGATATTCAAAAAAATGGATTTTTGTTATTCTTAGGGGACAATGTCCTATAGTAAAGTGTTCTTGTTTTTTTGATTTCATTCAATGTAATATGTGTAATATTATACATTGTAATATTCAGTATTATGTGTATCACTATATTTCTAATAGTGATGATTTAATTTATGTTTGATCGTGTAATAACTAGTTCTAAGTTTATCAATACGGAATTTAGAACTGTTTAGTTATAAAAACGTCGTATAATTAAGTGTGCATGTGTGAATATCCACGAGGAGCGGGAGTGATACGGATAACACACCTTACCTAAAAATAAATAAAACCGCCCGGTCGTCAGACACTGTTGTGTGGAATACGGAACGCCGAAACTTCTTAAGACCATAAAGTAAATCTATTTTCGCAGGTAGTATTACGGAAGTTTGTTGTGTTCTCTAATCAAAAGGGCCCTTTGTGAGGGGGGGGGGAAGGGGTGTGAAGGGAGGGACGAGAGAAGTGAAGAATGGAAACGAAACTCCACTAACTACTTAATTGCATCTTGGTGCTTAGGGATGTTGTAGATGTCTCTGTGTTGTTGGACCCTCCACGGCACCAAGTTAGTGCCGACCAGTGGCGAATAACTTGCGGGAGTTGGTGCGGAAATTGAAAGGGGACTTCTTCCTGCAGAGTTCAATCAATGAGGTCCAATGGACATCTTGGATCATCAGTATCTTTTACATCGTCTGAGGTTTATGGCATTCCGACGATTCTGTCACTTAAGCATGTGATAAACACACATGGATCTTTAATTCGCAAAGGCAATCTCATCCATAGGACTGTTTCTCTAGAAAAACTGTAGCGATAGTGCCCGAATTTATGGGGAAAACATGGAAGTAATATGAACAATTTGAGATTATTTACGTTTTTACTCGTTTATAAATATATAACAATAAATTCTTACATCCAAATGCTTTAAAAAATGGTATATTTTCAAATTAAGATCTTTATAAGTAATTCATGATGTAACAATTTTTACAACTATATTTCAGTTAGTATACATTTAAAGTATGGCTTGATAGAAAAACAAATATGGTAACGAAACTTCTTTTCTTTGAGTTTAAATACATTAAGGCACTTTTAAATTAAATAATAATCATGCTTTATTCTATTGGTATGAATGTCAATTGTAATTAGTAAATTACTATGAATAAATTCACACATCCTAATTAATAATTCTGCACAAGCAGATAGCAATTTTCAAATAAAGATGTTTATAAACGGAATTCACTCTTCATTAGGAAGTTTGTTAAAAAAAAATTCAAATAAAACTGACACTTAATTTTGGTTTCATTAACTGGATCACTACTTTTTACTTGAGTAGCTACTGATTTATCCTCATGAGACTGATCGAACTCTGACCAGACTAACATATGTTCAATAAAAAAATCTAGAGGGGAGTCGGAAATCGAACCCGGTCCACTATTTTTGGTTGAATTTTATTTGCAAACTCGAAGGGAGTTTCGAAAGCCGATAGGTTATCGGCGAGGAAGTTAGCTGAACATTATCAATGCAAATCCGTAGACAGTTTGCCTAAGTCTCAGATTGTAAGTCAAACGGCCCTTCTTGGTGGCTAAACTGCTCTCCCACCAGACCCCAAATATATTATACTTGCCCTAAACTTCTTTTTCCATCAATAGTTCTAGCATTATTGAGTGAAGAGGCGCTTTTTAGATTTTGAACATGGAACACGTTTATAGATAACTAAAATGTATCACAAAAAATGATAACGATTACTAATCGTACCCTAGGTCTTTTCATTGGGCGTTTAAAACACTTGAGATTTTTGGGAAGAAGGTGTCCAATCGTGAGATAACCAAAGATTCACATTTTAAAAATAGAAAATAGAAAATAAGAAAGTACCCTATACATAACGACAGTGCTCGGAATACGGGTTTATGCCTGACAAATAAAAATAAGTATAACGTTAATCAAAATAAAACATATACAAAAAAACAATGTAAAATAAAGTGTGAGCCTCTGCAAGAAATAATAACATAAGATAATTTAACTAAATTTAGCAAATACAACCCTAGATGGATCCACATAACAACAAAAAAAACCACAATAAATGCAAAAAAAAAACAGTAAAGGAAAACCCTATCTAATGACAAAAAAAAAAAAAAAAAAGAAGTACACTTGAGATATTGACTACAGTTTGAAAAAAAAATCATCAAAAAATATAATATAATAAATAAATTGTTCCCAACTAACAAGAGTATGTCTGGACAGTAGGATCGGTCAGAGGCTCGATCCCTGGGCTACACTCAAGGAAAAAGTACGGGAAGAAAATAGGAGTTGATTAAGGACAGAAACTGCTTGTGAACGGTTGGAGAGAAATGATTGAATCCAGCGGATAGAGTTATCATTGAATGTTCAATGTTACCAAACGCTTTGCAGATATTTAGGAGAATCAGGACTGATAGTTTCTGTTCATCAAAAGTGGCATAAATGTCACTAATGATATTAACTAGAGCGGATTGTGTGTAGTAGACAAAGGGATTAAGAAGTTTTGAGTGTTTGAAATTTGGGATTGTACTTGTCTTATTAGAGGCTTGCAATGATAATAAAAGATGGAGATTGGGTGATAGTCGTTTAGTAATGTGGGGGTTGGGAATTATTTAGGGGTTGGACTAATACTTTTTTCTTGTTTTGCAATTGGGAAAACTGAGTTTTAATGGTAAAAACTGTATATATGGAGGAGAACAGACAAATGATTGGAAGGCACAGTTTTATTATCTCAACGGGCATTCCTCCAGGGCCACAGGACACAGTATGGATCTGATACGTTGGATAACTAATCAAAACGTAAGGATTACAGTGATTAGAAGTTCCCAGCCGAAGTATGAAAGAAAAAGTTTAATGACTTGTTTATAATTGGCTATAATTGCCTGACTCAAGTCTCAAGGCAGAACGTATTTCAGCTTAAAATATTAAAAAAATATATTTTACAACATCTGATAGTATTTGAATGGAAAATAATAACGTAAAAAATTCTGTCCTTGATTTTTTTTCGAAAAAAATCCTTATTTCAAAAGAAAAAAAATATAATCTGCCCTTATAAGATCAATAGGTGATTGTGACAAATAATCTCATCCATACCACATTTTGATTATAACGTTCCCTCTCTTATAATTACTGTACAATATAAAAAAATTATCCATAACTGATGAAACGGAGTATTTTATGTTTGCCTTAGCCCAGCTTCTGAAAAAGATTCATCTCGTTTTTTAACTAATGTCAAAATACATAATATTATCTTTCTGAAATCACATCACAGTTACAAATGAGACTGGGAACATACCAGCGATAAGGTTTCCGTTGCTAAATGAGGAGGCGACCTGAAGGATATTATCAAGTCGCTGAGGGGAGAAAAGGGAAGCAATTTAAGATCTCATCGCTTCCCGCGTCGAAGGCATTAACCGAAATGGCTATAATTGGCGCCCAGATTACGCATTCTGGAATATTAACACGGCTCTCTGTATGTTTTAGAAACCCACAGATCTCTTAACTGTTCCTACTTTATTTTCACATACAAATAAACGAGTGCAAATAGTCTGATCGTACGATTCGTTAGAAGAATAAATTTTAAGCAGCTAAAATCGATCAGATGTTGACCGTGCTAAAACCAATCTGGACTTGAGCAATGGGGATTAGGAAAACGATCAATAATCGGATAAATTTAATGCTTCGAATCTGAAATCTTAAGAACATAAGTTAATGCACCTTACTATGTCTCAAATAAAACCGTCCCTGATGACCTTACAACTCCCACTATAAAATATCACATTTATTCAATATTCCATCTGAAATTATCTGACCATCCAATTCCTAAAGCAAGATCACTTTTAAGTAGCACCCATCCCTACATCACTCCTACGAGATTGAGTCGTAAGTACCTTCGTCACTGGGAGCTCTTCTGGGAGCTAGCACTGGTCGGTTTTCTCGCTTTATGTCCTGAGAGTCTGCGGATGTCGCGCTCTCCTTCAGCCTCTGATGAGAATCATATAAGCTCATTTGTCTGGGGAGTATGGTTCGCATTGGCTCAGAACTCCCCTAAAGGTTTGATGTGGATAGTGTGTGGCAAAAAAAAACAATCTTATCTTCTTATTTTTAATCTGGTAGAGTAGAAGACGTTAAGGTCTGATCAGTGCAACATAGATACTGCATTAGATCCGAAGATACCTTAACAACCAATACCTTCTTGGCAACATTTGCAGATGATACTGCAGTCCTCTCAACCCATTCCAGACCCTGATATAGCATCCCAAAACCTTCAAAAACACCTTGATGAGATCGAGTATTGGTCCAACCAATGGCGAATCAAGGTAAATGAAGCAAAATGTTCCCACATAACCTTCGCCCTCTGCCGCAAGTCCTGTCCGCTAGTCTTTTTAAATTCGATTCCTCTCCCTGTGTCTGAGACAGTACGGTATTTAGGCTTCCATCTCGACAAAAGACTTACATGGAACCCACACACGAGGCTAAAAATACAAGAACTAAACAGACGCTTTGGACAACTGTACAGACTACTTCGAAGGACATCCCATCTCTCAATAGAAAATAAACTACTTATTTACAAAATTATACTTAAGCCAATCTGGACATACGGAATAGAGCTATGGGGAACAGCAAGAAAGTCGAACATAAAGTGCATCCAATCCTTTCAATCAAAAGTCCTGAGAACAATAGTAAATGCCCATTATTACGTTAGCAACAAAACCCTTCACAATGATCTGAATATACCCTATATTCTTGAACTCATCCCTTCCAAGTTCATAAAATTCCATAGTAACCTATCCAATCACCCTAATTCCCTAGCACAGTCATTGCACTGCACCACTCATCCCTATAATCCTCCTCGGAGATTAAAACGGCAGTGGCCTCTTGGCCTGCTATAAAAACGTGACAGTCCTGGCAATGGCCAGTTTCCCCAATCATGTCCTGAGCATCTATGGCTCTCGATCTCTTGGTCAGCCTCCACTCGCTCGTATCTGGTGACGCGGCTAGCGGGGGAGCGTGTGGTCCTTCCCAAGACTCCGCTTCCTCTTTCGCATGTGAGGGAGGTAAGAACCGTGTGGATTTAGGATGTCTCTGGGCTGTTTGTAAATACTTTATTAATGAATGAGTGAATGAAAATTGTAAATATGGTACGAATGAGAACATTTATCACAATTACTTATTGCCCAATTAGGCAGATTGTAATTTCATTACAATAACGTTTTTTGAAAAAAAAAAAAAAAAAATGTATTGCATATCAAAGACTGGTAATAAATAACATGAGGTAGGATCTGTTTTAAGTAAACTTTTTGTACCTTGGTGGTCTTGAATCTCTAAATAAGATAAATATTATTTATATTTATTATTATATTAATATATAAGTAATATATTAATTAAGGTTGATTAAATAATTATCACCTACCCTATGGGTCAGAATTAAATACGGCTAAATCAGTGATTTGTGATAATTCAATTTAAGACAACTATCATCGCAGACCTGTCATCTTTAATGTTGATGTAAAAAATGCCTCCAGCAAGCAGGAATCAATATCATTCATGGCACATACGTTCGCAGTGACAGTAAAACGGAAGGCAGGGTGATATAGGTGCTGTTCTATAGTAAGCAGCCAAGCAGTTTAACCGCACAACACGTGTTCCGGATAAAGAAGAGCAGAGAGAGAGAGAGTTTGGGAGAAGAAGATAGTAGCCAAGGGGTTGGTTAACTCCAGAGAACAGGGAACGTATTTGTTAGAAGGTACGGGGGAGGGGGAAAGAAAGCGGGCATTTAAATGCAGCTCTGTTCCACATTCAACCCTTACAGCCAACAGTCTATCTGAGTAATTCGCCCCCAAGATGAACTTTACACGGAAGAGTCAATATTACCTCTTGGTTAGAACAGTGGTGGGATGTTTTTATGTTGACAAAAAACCAAAAAAAAGCCAGTCACTTAACATAGTGGTTAAAAATGCTAACGTCATCGTATTCCTAACTCTCTAGAGTTAATCTTCCCCCTTTGATTCGATCATTCTAGAAATTAATGTGAATCTGCTGTGTTACAGCACACAATTTAGAGTTTCGTTATGGTTCCAAAACCGATTGTTTGTAATAATATCCAAGAACTATTTTTCATATGGCCAATAAAGCTATTATTAAAATTAAAATTGAAAATTCACGATGATGAATTAACGTAACCGTAGTCCATTCAAGCCCCAACGAATTTAAGATTTTATTCGTCACGACGTAGAGATATTTACTCATATATTCTCAATATCATAGAAGAGATTTGTTTTTTTAATAATGAATTTAATACGACTTTTTATTTGTAACTAGAGTCCACAAAAACTAAACTAAAATACTTATTGATGATAAAGATGTCGACATCGTTAATTTGATACCATACTCAAAATCATAAGTATTTGTTTCTAGTAAAACACACTAATTAATTAATGACACTTGATCATTTTCAATGGAGATTAGTGTAATTTTCATGCCTGTCTTATATTTAATGAGACATCCATGTAAGATTACATGCAATTATTTGAACCGGTGACTAACAAATATGGAACATATAAGGTTTTCTGATATGAAAAAAAAAAAAAATGTAAACCTACAACAATCAACTAAGCAGTCGAACTAAATGAACTTCTAGTAAAATTTAAACGAAGCCCACTTTCTGAAATTACATCATTTTTGTGAATACTTTGGATTTATAATTGCCATACCCGATACAATCTCTAATTTGTATTCTAGGCCAACTTCTTGCGCAGACATCCCATTACTGCCCCTTTACTAGAACATTTAAAGTACATGCCGGGGTATTATTAAGTTTGTCATTAAAATTTCAGGACGATTTGATTAATTTTTCAGGTTTAGACAAAGACGAGAGTTGATCGACAGGTACCTTTTTAAAAGTATAGCCTCTCTCAAACAATGACAGACTCATAGAACTTATCAACTTGTATAGAAACAATCACTTTTGACCCCTAGGCTCCACCATAGGTAGACTCTCACTACCTTCCCGAACCCACCCGCCTCCTTTAGGCACTCCACACCCTATATCCTTCTCATACATCCTTCAAATGGGCGACTCCCCTTAGTGAAAGGCACCCATCAATACAAAATAATTTTCCTTTTATTTTTCCCACATCCTATTTTTTATAAGTTTGAGAGGTATGGAAAAAAAAAAAATCACTTTTGATCGTTGATCAAAAAAGTGAGCCCCATCACCTTATAGAGTCTTTTCAATCAAATTGAGTATAATGTGAATCATTATACCTATATTGAATTATATAAATTTATACGAAATTAAACCATGTATATAATGTAGCGACGCTAAAGAAAATATAAAACTGATATGAAAATAGATTTGAATGAGTATTTAAAAAATAAATAAAATATAAAAAAAAATAAGCATTTACAAGAATATCAGCTTAATTAGATTCGTTTATAATAAAATAATTGTAGCGACCGCTAACTACATAAGATAAAATCACCCTATACTATATTGTATATAATATATATATTGTAAATTAATTTAAACAAATGTAAATAAAATTGCCGAATCATAAATCGTTGTAAACAATAAAGACGCAGCCGCAAGTCAATTAGTTATAGGGGCTGGGACCCTTACCCAGAGGCAGGTATCGGTGGCACAGGCCAGCTGGGGCTGCCGAGAACAAAGCGCCACCACATACTGGGATCTCATTGGGCAGAATAACGAGGCAGATGATTGGGTCTAACGACCTATAAGTAGGACCAGATCTCGGCCTGTAATTCATTCGGGAGAATGACTCTCTAACTGATGACTTGCGGCTGCACTGATGTTCAAGACTTGGCCTTTTCATTTATAAAAACCTCTGGACCTGCCTCTTCCTAACCTCGCTATGTTTTAGTCCGGCCTTGTCAGACCCCACACTCTCCTAGTGGGATTCTCTGCCTTCGCCTCGCTAAAACTAGCCGCTCCATGGGAGAGACCTCTCCCTAGCGGACAACGGTTGTCGTGGCCCTACAAATTTACCGAGTAGTGTCTCTGACGGCATTCCAGTCTGCCTCTCTTCGGTTCACACTCGCCTTTGGGATCCGGACGGATTTGCCCACCCTCAGATACCGAGTGTGAATTCATGGTCATTCCAAGACCACGCAAACTACCAGATTCAAAATACCCTATACCTCTTCTTCTGAACATAGCGCATTTTCGGGGCACATACCTATCAAATATGGAGTCAGATAGTAAGACCGTCATGAAACGATTGTCCAGGTCATAGCCTAATCAACCCTCACTTCGTCACTAGGGCTAGGGTAACTAGGTACCCCCACTCAAATGCTATAAAAAGAAATTAAAAAAAAAAAATCACTTTTGGTCTGTAATTTGAATTTAGCTCCTCCTGCGTACTGAGCGTATTCCATCTCGAAGTTTAGAAATTTAGAACAAAAAATAATTACGATGGCTTATAAAGTTTGGGCGTTCAAATTTTAATGAGATCGTAAGTTAAGTTCTACCAAGTGGCAGAAAACAAAAACAATTTCATTATTATACTAACTTGTTACTAAATTGATTTAAGCCCGTTATTAAGTTTCCGTTCGAGAGGCTGACTCCTCCGCGCTTTATAAATAACAACAGGAGAATATATGAAAAAAAAAAGTTTAGGCAGAAGAAGTTTTTAATTCTAGGTATTTTTAAATTATTCAACAGTTACCTTTATAAGTTTAATAAAAAAACTTCTTGGACATTAATTACAGTGGAGCGTTTTCCGCAGCGTCGCCTCTCCGACGTCAGTTGAAAAATATGACGTCCCTAAATAAAGATGGCTTTCTTTTCTCTTTCATTCCCCGCTTACAAGTTGAAAACTTGTCTTCACTTTGTTTTCCTCTCTCTCCCTCTATTTCGGTGGTCATTATAAATTATTCTAACCGCAAGAAATTACCTATGAAACTTTTCAGCAGCTTGATTATTAATATAGAGTCACCGCTCGGCCACTGTAATGATCGTTAATGCCGTGATAAAATTTATTATACTATAACATTCAATCTACGGAACCAATATATGCTTTCTTCGATAGCGATGAGGTTTTCTAATAATAGCACTAAGATAGTTTTTTCATCGAATGTAACTCACCACTACTCATTTACGCTATTTGCTTCAATCGTTTGCTGTTGGTGAAACAATTTCATAATCGGCGACAATATAGCCAAATTTCTCCAACAGGTTTAATAACGCTGACATGCACCCGTTGCTTGGTGTGCCACTCGACGCAGCACCTAACCAACTCAGTGTTTACTACTATGACCCCACCACGCCTCCCGCATCGATGGATACAGACTGTCGGGGAAAAATTAGGTTAAGAATTAGTATGTAAGTTAGTTTTAAGTTTGATCAAAAAGGTGAGCCCCATCACCTTTATTAGTCAGTTTAGTCCAGTCACGTATAATGTATATCATTATACTTGTTTATTCATTATATAATTTTTATAAAATAACAAAACCTGTATATACTGTAGCGATGCTACAGGAAATACAAAACTAATTTGTAAATAGATTCGCCTGAGGATCTATAATTATGTATAATTTTCTGTAAATTTAAAGGGGCTATAAAAAAAAAAAAAAAAAAAAAAATATGCTGTTGGTAATTGTAGTAATCACGAATATATTAAATAAGCTCTTTTTTTATTTAATTAAAAGCTAATCACATTAGATCAATGTTATATATGTTTTATTTTTTTTTTACATACTTTTTTAAAAACTCTTTTTTATTACACCCCACTTACTTGTTATTGCCCCAGAGTAAAGTGTATTTTTTTAAATTTCATTTCAATAACATTAATTATAAGTATACTTAATATCAATAATGTTATTAATAATATTATGTTGATGTATTTAAACAAAAAACCTCGAAGGAAATATCGTAACAAAGATAAAAAATAAGATAAACTCATTATTACTATTTTTGAATTTTTTTTTTTGATTCATTCCGGAAGAGATGGTTCCCTATTTTACGGAAACGGTCCCATCCATCATCCAGTTCATTATACATTATATTTATAATTGCACATCTTATTTTCATTACACTTTATTCAAAAATATAACTAAAAAAATTGATGAACAACCTATAAATCGGTGCGAAAAGATTATTCTTTCGTCAGAGGCAGCTGGTCAGTTAAACCAAACTACGACAGACGATTACATCATGTCAATCATTTGAATGCTTTAGAAGAGATTAAAAAATTGGGTATAATGATTTTAGGTTGTTGATGGATCATTGCGGATTTAAGAGTATTACAAAAATCATTGCAACACGAGGCAACAGGCCTACCTAGTAGAGAAAAGATCATGAGCTCTTCTGAGCAAGATTTATGACACTGGGTATCAGTTCCGAGAAAACTCATCAAGCAAGGGATCCAGGTAATCGCCTTACCTTGATTTTCCCGCTAGCTTTTCATCATTAAATGAGAAGATTATACTTAAGCTCCTTTTAGAATGTAGGGTCATTGAAAAAAAAAAAAAACACACAAAGGTTTTTTTTCCCCTTTTACCTTTTTTTAGTTAAAAACCGGAAAGGACTACTTAAACAGTGATGTGGAACAATGAAGAGATGAATTTAACGATTTTTTATGAAGTTGGGTAAAATGGATTAATATCTCTAATAAAAACTACAGGAAATTAATTAAAATAATTATGCTTATAATTATCGTATATATTGCGGTGTATTATTGTCCCTGTTTCGTAAGTCAATTTAATGTGTCATGTACGCTCCCTATCAAAACTATTATAAATGTTAATATTTAATGTTTTGTTACTTGAAAAGAATACCTTGACATTAAATAACTAGTCAACCCAACTAGATAACCTATTCGTACCAAAATTTGTTTTATGTAAACATTCAATGAATGATTAATAATTAGTATTTTAATACGTATTCTTAGATTTATACCGAGTGTAGGATTTTTCTGGGTAGTGGTTTATGGTTCCACAATTGGCATGGGTGGAGGTCTCGTTGATTAACCCCGTCTTTACGTGAGGTTAGTTATCAAGCAACTGTGATTTCAGGGCATTTGGCAGGTTCTCCGTTCTGTTTCCTTTCATTGTAGGTTTTGAACCACTAAGTTTTAATTGTGGTAATTGGGGTTTAGCACCTATTACTTGGATGTGCCAGGGTCAAGTCTTTACCACTGAGAATAGAATCAACTGGAGCTGCTTTCCGCCAAGGCCGGTGGGTGTGTGTTCTAACCCCCATGGCTACTTCCCCACGTTTCTTGATTTATTATGTTGCCTCTCTTTTGGATTTGTTCTTGTCGGTTATCGATTCGATTACGTAAATAAGCGAAGAAGTTGAATAATGAAAGTAGTGAGGTGAATAAAAACATTAAAAAAATAATGATATATACAATAGTATTGACCTTTATTAAAAACCACTTACGTAGGTACCATAATATAGTTTGGTTCGATAAATTTTATATACAATTATAATTTATTTATTACAATTACAATACATTGCTTTCAAATACAATTTAGTTTTCATTTGTTTTATAGCTGGAACCTACCTATCGACAATGTTTTCTTCTGGAAACCAAAAAAAGAGTTTTTGAAAATAATGGTCATCATGCAAAATGTTTACAAAATGGTACCTAACATAATAGGCATAAAAAATAACGCAATATAATCGTAAATCTTATTATTCATTTAGTTTTGCAGCAGAGTTAAATTTAATTCCTAATCTTAAGTTAGTATAAGTATATATCTGTACCTCGGAGGGATACAACACGAGCTCCTTTGGATTCGTCCCACATAATACAATGGACTGACGAATCAGAAGAATCAAAAAGGGTGTAATTCAACGTCCAAAGTTTTCTCTTGTAAAAGCTTATGCAATTTGTTATAAGGGGTGACGGCAAACATTTTTGAAGATCACCCGTTAATACCTTAAGTGTTGTATCCCTCCGAGGTACAGATATAAGTAAGTGTATATAATATCTTATGTAAGTATATTAAAGCAGGAAAACAGGAGACATCGAGTAGTAATCTCGTATATTAAATACCATATTAATAACCAGACGAATATCATCAAAATGGAATGCCGGTTACCACGTTCAGTCACCGGGGCAAATATAATTACATACAAAAAAATATGTATCTATATATCGATAAATATAGGTCTGCCTTCCCTGCTATGAGGAAAAGTTCATCTTCGTGGTTTTCGATGGTGACTTGTTTGCAATATCTCCCTGTGATACTTCTCGAATTCAGCACGACAAACAAATCATTAAAAAGTGTAATGAGTGCTATAGCGCCGTCACAGCCTTCAAAGCGAGGAATGTATTTTTCCTTACAATGCTTCAAAGCATCCGCTACACTTCTACTTAGCATTTGGGCTGCTAGTTTAACTTCCCCAAGTTTTTCTGTAGCAATTTTATGTAGCTAAATTAAACTTTAGCTTATTAAAACTCTCCTCACCTTTTTAGTTTTGGTTGCAAATGAAATGATGGAATGATGGAACGGTAACTTTTTTGAATATTTTTGAAAAGGGGAAGAATTATCAAATCACCCTTTTTTGAAATAGTCACTGCAAATACGGCTGTGATTAGATGGTTTCCAATTGTCCTTTTGATTGCACGAATCCATTTCTCTTCAAATTTGGATCTTAAGGAAAACGGTAGAATGAAACTGTTGCTCCCTAGCCTTCTGTTTCGTTTTTCCGGTCGTTACCACCATATACCCATTAGGTGATTACTAGGTGGCATACATCGATCCACTGCACTACAAACTTACGCAATAACATATCAAAGTTGAGCTGGATTGATTGTCACGTGCGATTCTAGAAAAGAAAAGGTACGGATGGTGACGGTACTGACCAAGGAACTGGTAGATTCTGTGAAGCCAAAACGAGGCGGAAGCATGACACACTTCGTGCCTCCCCAAGGCCCCTCTTGTTATTTCTATTCTCACTGGTCCTTTCTACATTAGGGGACGGATGGACCCCGAATTCAAGGTCGGGTACCTCTCGCCTATTATAAGTGAAAAATAACGTGTATACATTAGCTAACAAAGGGTAAATGGTAGCTTTATTGAATTCATTAAATTTTGTTTGAAAAAAAACAGCAAAGATTACCTAATGATAATCAGGATGTCCAAATCAATTATTTGATACCATAATAATTTTTTTTATTTTTTAAAAAATAATATTTAAACTTCTTTATTGTGCTAAAATTACAATCTGCCTTAGTGGGCAATGAGTAATTGTGATAAATGTTCTCATTCATACAGTATTTACAAACAGCCCAGAGGCCTCCCAAATCCACAGGGTTGTCACCTCCCTCGCACGCGAAAGAGGAAGCGGAGAATTGAGGAGTCCTCTACGCTCCTCCGTCAGCCGCGCCACCGGATACGAGTCAGTGGAGGCTCAGGCCTAATAAATTGTAGAGAAATTTAATTTATGACACTTTATTCTATTTTATGGATATGTGTATATTTTTCTTACATACATATCGTTATGTTAAGGTGAAAACAAATCTGTCACTTGCTGAGAAACGTTTTAGGTGAGGAATCGATAAAATGAAAACTTGAAAACAAACTCCATTAAAGACAGTAAGGTGACTTAGAACTTGGACGAATGATAAGCGAAACATCATAATACATTATTTTAATGATTTAATAAATGAATGTAACTATGTAAAACAAAAACGACATATAATTGCAATATCATAAATATTAACATTCTAACATCCTTTATGGATAAACTTGTTGATATGCTGAGTTTTCCTACCAATTTTGACTTTAAATAATTTATTTATTGTTCATAAGCTACTACAAGATGCAAACGTAACGGAATTTAAATTGCCATTCTCGAATAAGACAACGCAGTCATACACAACAGATCTTATCTTCTTTCAATTATTCTTAGCATCTGTTAATTGCTTGAAGGCCTTAGAGCTGGTGAAACTGTTAAAAAATCTCAGTTTATAGTTAGTTAACTATTGAATAATAAAATGCTGAAAAGAATATTAAGACTTTTAGCTGATTAAAGACCTTTGAAAATGTTCAAACACGACTTAGTGGCGTCAATTACAAACCAGAATAGCAATGGGACTAAAAAGAGATTTATTTAGTTTTTCTTCTCATAGCAAGAGTTTGAGTGAATGTAATGCACTTTCATTATTCTAAAACTTTTCAGTTTGCGACGCACTAATTGATACAGAGTGAGTGGGGGGGGATTCATCAACCCTGTTACCACTAGCTTTATGAATTGGAAATGTATTTGAGGGATTTGCATACCATAGAATGACGAGAGCGGAACTGCATCTGGTTTTAATTTTTTTTACCTGGAACAACCTTTTTTTAAAGGAAGCCTATTTTTAGATTTTCACTTCCTTTCATACAAAAAACTTCATTATTCACGTTGCGCACATTTCATTTTTTCAAACTTTTAACCGACAAAGTGCATGGAAACATAAAATATTCATCACATATACAGGAGTCCAGACGAATATACAATTGAGTGCAACTTATTCTATAACTCCTAGAGGGAGGTTCTATCATCAAATTGGTATTCGACATTTGTCTGTTAGGAAGCTATACGATAGGGGTTGTAAAGATGATCCCTCCCTCGTAAAAATATACTATAAAACAATTCAAATGCCCTGGTCATGTGCTGCATGCTTAAAACAAAATAATGTGAAGTTGTAATAAAATAATAAATCGCAAAAAAAAAAATGGGCCCCGTTTTGCTTTATTCCAAGCTTTATGAAGCCACCACTAAAAATCTGCATAATATCTTTTTCTAATTTTTTCACCGTGGTATGCATTACAAATCGTAATGCAAAATGAAATTCCACGAAGTTTCTAGGAGTGAAATTAATAGAAATGGCGTTTTCAATGTCAATATCCGACTTTCCTGTTTTAACTCTTAATGACCATCCTATTACATTCTGTTCAACCGGTGAAAACCTAAGGATAACCATTGACTCTCCTGGAACCAACATATCTCTCAAATTCCCCTTGGTCAATAGGCCCCCTTAAACCATTCCTTTGCTCTCGCCTTCTATTCCCTCCGCCGGTTTTTGTTTGTACGTGGATTTATCTATGCCTTTTTTGCTAAATGCGGTTAAATTATTTTTTCTTATAAAGGTTTACGCCTTATTTTACATCGTAAATTGTTTTTTTTCTTCTTGCTTGGTGATGGAGTTCGTATTAGGCAGCTATGAATTTATCATATAAACGTTTTTGTTATACATAAGAAGACTTTGCCCTGGAATAAACATTTTTTCTATTCTATTCCATAAGATTTTTTTCTTATAATAAGATCAAATTTTCAGTTTATCAGTTCTTTATTGTGCAATAATTACAATCTGCCTTTTATAAGGCAATAATAATACAGATAAATGATCTCATTCATACCATCATCAAGCGTATCCAATCCTTTCAATCCTAAGTCCTGAGAACAATAGTAAATGCCCCTTATTATGTCAGCAACAAAACCCTTCATAACGACCTTAATATACCCTACATTTTAGAACTCATCCTTTCCAAGTTTATGAAATTCCACAGTAGCCTTTCCAACCACCCTAATCCTGTAGCACAGTCTTTGCACTGCGCCACTCATCCCTATAATCCTCCTCGGAGACTAAACCGGCAGTGGCCTCGTGACCTGCTATAATCGCGTGACAGATCAAATTTTAGGGTTAATTAATTACTCATTTCCCACCCTAGGGTCAGAAATAAATAAGACGAGACCAGTGAATATAATTTTACAAAAAGTTTATCAAATTAAAGACGTCTACGTCTGGAATAACGGTAGTTAATCAGTGTTTTTTTTCAGACTATAGTTATGTATAGAAATTAGTCAAAACTGGTTTTAACATTATATTCCTAACTTTATATTAATTAGTGTTTTTATAGAGGCTTGATATTTTTATTAGTTGTTAGTAGTATGTGAAAACTCCATGGTACTAAACATACACCAGTTCCATGAAAGATAATGAAGTATTGTTAATGTATTACCTGCAATTAAAAATATTTTTCATTTCGTTTTAAGTACTGTGAAACTTAAGGTCTCGACTACCCGATCAACAGTAAGCATTGTCTGTTGGGGCTTAGATAGACTATAATGATGTTAAGACAATAAAACTGTCATCAAGAGGAGTCTTTTTGCAACACCAGTTTCATATAGAAGGATATCATTCTTCACAGCAGTTTTAATTAAGAGACGTTAAAAATAAAAGCAGCTTAACAAAATAATGAAGAGTCAATTACTAATCAATTACTTGGTACTCAAAATGAAATACTTTTTATATGAAGCACGTTATTAAGCTAATTAGCATGACGCCCTGATTATTGTTTTACTGACGGAGAGAATTCCTTTATTTTATTTTATGTCACATGGGCTTATGACGTATAGTTGCCTGGAGCTAGAGTACAATTGATATATAATATTAACAAAATTCAATTATTTACATCTAGGAAAACCGAAACAGAAAAAATAATATTTTCTAGAGGACTTAAAGGTAGAATGAATATCTTTATGTATCTTCTTCCTTTTTGAAACATTTTTCAAAATTATTTTTGCTAAACTTACAATTTCAAGAAACCTTTGTGTGCTTTCTTTTTCTTTGTTATAAGTAAAGTGAATGTCAGTGGTATCATGTAGTGGGGAGTTTGTACGCACAGGTGAATCTGTTATTATTCTTTTGAACGTATTCTCTGCAGTTCAAGGAAGTTACTAGTGCAGACTAAAAAATAGTCTAGTATAGACTAAAGAATAGGTGAATAGAGGTTTGACAAGCATTTTATAGAATATTGCTTTATATTTTATCCGGCGCTAAAATGTTTTGCGAAGGAATAGTAACTGGGATAAGCTGTGTGATTTCCCTAATAAATTTATTTTAGGTGCAAAGAGTGCTGATTAATAATACTTTTTTTGCATAAAGGGCTAAATGTACAATAAAAACAATCATTAAGTTTCTAAAATAGTGGTCGATACCCTTAATTGTGTGAATCATCACACTTGACTTCATTTGTTTTTAAACGATCAAAAGAAAATGGCGAGACGTCTAATTCCTGGATTACAAAGGGGCAAATTATCTCGGGATGGTAATGGGTGGGTGGCTAAGGGTAGTGAGTGAGTGAGCGTGCCGTTGCCAGATCAGTTCCAATCGGAGGTGAGTGGTTGTCGCCTGGGAGGGACAATGAAGAATTGAGGGCCGATTGAGGAGGACATGCTCATCCCTCCCGCTCCCTCTTAGCCCCTCCCTACCTACACCACAGGAGGCCTCCTCTTATAGCTTCATGCATACTGCAGCCCTGACACTTGGCTTCGATCGATTCTCAGCAGTACGCTATAGCGTGGAAATTAATTAAATCTTGCCTAAATAGTTTGCGAAAATAAGTTTGAATAATAATAATTATTGAATTTCTTACCAAATCATCCTTCATAGCCGAGAAGGTGAAGATTCTGCGGGCGAATTGGGGGGTTCTAGCCTATGTAATCCCGCAAAGAACACATATGTTATCTATACCCAATGATTTATGGTGGTGTCGAGATTTATTATTGAATCTGAAATTGCGATTTTGACTTGACGAACCGTGTCTAAATTTCGAAAGTGAAGGTTTCTAGAATCGGGACGACTAGAATACACGGATATCTTGTGTTTATAATTTGAACTAAATTCTCAACCGCCTTTATTAGAACGCTTGGTTTATTCTTCACATTCAATACTTGGCTTTTGTTGACATTTCATTGAATTTTGTAATGTTTGCTTGGTGTTTTGTAAAAATTAATCTTGAAACCAACTATCGCGTATGTTTCGAATAAACTGTACACGTAGAAATACCTCAATTGAATTTCAACAAGAATATTTAACAAGAAAATAACAGACAAAAATTTCTGTTTGTAAATCAACAACATATTCAGCAATCGATTGTTGATATTTTTTATGACTATTTAAATAATAATGTTGACTCTAGTTGGGGGAGAAGCATTTGCTTTAAGTATTTTACAAGTTCATCATAAGTGAGATCTATTATTGATTTGTCTGGTCCTAAGTATGCTGATAGATTATTGTAATAAACCGACCCTATTGAAACCTTATCAGTAATATGTTCAATGGTACAGTAGCTATTAAAACGTTCGATACATACATTAAATTTTTACTGTTGAAATTTTCAAAAGGAGGTGTCAGTTGTGAGTTATCCGGAGTATTTTGAGTGTTACCTTAAATCTTTGATGCGATGCGGTCGAAAAACTCTTTTCGTATTTCGAGAAATTTTGACCCATATTGAATTTATTGAAAAAAACTTTTTTCTTTATTACCTCGTCGCCAATTGTTATAACTCTGAATAGTGTTTATTGATCCGAAAATTATATTCAATATGCGTGCACATGCTACACGTAACCTTATTTATTCTTATCTTAGATACTACAGCTGTTCCATTGCCTACTTGATAAAACCACAGCTGATTAATAAGATTGGCGAAAGTTGTGACAGTTAAACAAAAAACAGCTTATCTTTATGTAAGTGGTGAAGCTTACAAAAAGTAAGTTAGGGGTTGTTGTGTGTTAAAATGCAATAATTGAAAATAGTAACTGTCTGGTCGTCACGAGGGGGGTGCCTAGTAACCCTAGCCCTAGTGACGAAGTGAGGGTTGATTAGGCTATGACCTGGACAATTGCTTCATGACGGGTCTTACTACCGTACTATCTGACTCCATATTTGATTGGTATTTTCCCCAACAATGCACTATGTTCAGGAGAAGAGGTATAGGGTAGGTATCGCAGGTAGTTTATGTGGTCTTGGAATGACCACGAATCCACACTCGGTATCTGAGGGTAGGCCAAAACCGTCCAGATCCCAAAGGTGAGTGTGAACTGGAGAGAGGCAGACTCGATTGCCGTGGGACACTACTAGGTAAAGTTTGTAGGGCCACGGCAACCATTGTCCGCGAGGGAGAAGTCTCTCCCAAGGAGGTGCTAGTTTTAGCGAGACTAAGGCAGAGAATCCCACTAGGAAAGTGTGGGGTCTGATGATACCGGACTAAAACATAGTGTGGTTAGGAAGAGAGATCCAGAGGTTTTCATAAATGAGAAGGCCAAATCTTGAAACATCAGTGCAGCTGCAAGTACCAATCAGAGAGCCGTAGTTAGAATGATTTACCGGCTAAAACTAGGCCCTATAAATAGCCCCCGGTAACCAATGAGCTGGGGTTTTATTCTGACCAACCAAACCGCAGGGTTGCGGTGACGCTTGACTGTTCTAGAGCGGGACCTACCAAGCCCCTAGCCGCTATCTGACTCCCTCTGCAGGGGCCTCTGACTAGTTTTTGCAGCTGCGTCTTTTGTTGTTTACAATATTTATACTTGTATGACTTATGGTTTGGTAATGTTATTTACATTTGTTTAAATTAATTTACAACATATTATAACCAATTTACAATATATATATATATATACAATAGATTATAGGGTGATTTATCTTATGTAGTTAGCGGCCGCTACAGTAACAATAATAATAATATAACTAATTTGTTAAAATATATTTTTTTTTTTAAATAAGAATATTATGCTGCATCACTAGTCAATATTTTGTTTATTAAGGCACCTGATAGATAATAGATTTACTGAGAATCGTGTTTAGCATCCGATCTCTGGCCAAAGACTCTCAGCCTGTGGTGAGGATGACGAACACGGGCAAATCATTGCACTTAATACACACAACACTTGAAATTTTTCATAAACCAACCCTTAAAACTAATTTTATTTAAAATGTGTTGAGCACCACTAAAAAAATTCATTCCGCCAGTACCTATTAGTACAGTACGGAATGAACATGCTTATTTCATTAGTGCCATCGGTAAGTAAGCTTATATAATCCTACTTCAACATTTGCTAATATTATCCGAAGAAATTCGAGTGAGCAGCTCTCCAGCTCGCGCTGGTAATATGCCATTTCC
Source organism: Acanthosoma haemorrhoidale (assembly GCA_930367205.1). Classification (NCBI taxonomy): domain Eukaryota; kingdom Metazoa; phylum Arthropoda; class Insecta; order Hemiptera; family Acanthosomatidae; genus Acanthosoma; species Acanthosoma haemorrhoidale. The sequence goes on along the minus strand of OV884009.1, from coordinate 40,126,992 downwards.
CAGACGGTCAAGTGTAATTAATACAATGGGAAGTTTAACATTGTTTCACTCAACTAGTTCCCGCGTGGTATGCGGTCGGGCGATTTATTACGGAACACCCACTCGCCTGCTGGAAAACATCATAATTCCTGGCATGAATACATATGTACTGAAGATTGTGAAGAGCATAATTCACATTTGTAGATGATATGGCGTTATGGATAATACTTTGTTATCGTTCAACGTTTCATCCAACGTAACTGATCCGATAAACTATTGATCAACAGAAAATGTTGATTTAAGGCATTTTTTGGCAGACCATTTAATAGAGATGGTTTTGGGAGTTACTCAGGTGGTTTATCCAATGAATAGAATGTTATATTTCGAAGGAGGCAAATGTTGATAATAATTTAAAGATGTGCAAAATATCTTTGCAAAGTTTATTAAGTATTAGTTTTTTGTAACGTTTCAGACTGATATCAAATTCATCCTCTGTTGGCATTAATATACAACCAAAAAAAAATCTTTTAAGAGATTAACATTAAGATACAATTTTTTCAAAGCAATATTACACTCAATGTTAAACATCTCCTTATTACTCACGTGTTGTGTCATTTAAATGAATGGAATCAGTCATACAAAAAATACACGTTGAAACATTAAATCCAGGAATTAAATCATTATAATAATTGAAGTAATTATTAATAATCAAATTTTGAAGGAATTTCAGCACTTTTACTTGGGTAGGGGCCATTTGCTTTTATCTGTTTGAAATTATTCAAGTATAATCCAAAACACTTCGAAACATGCTGATTCGTTTCTGGTTTGATAACAATTACGGGAATGGTAGGAAAAAAATTAAACCTAAAAAAAGTCGGTCACGTTTTTGAAGATTTCTCTGGCACCAGGGAAGCTCTAAAGCTATTTACAATAACAATTTTCAATAATGGATAAGACCACATTTAAGATTGTCACGCAAAAAATAATTGTAAATATGTTCAATAATATAAAGCAACATTAGACGCTTACATAATACGTACAAGCCAATTTCAATTTTTTATATTTGTTGAAAAATCAATATATTTTTTTGAAACTTCCTCATTGTGATAAAATTACAATCTGCCTTATTGGGAAATAAGTAATTGTGATAAATGTTCTTATTCATACAATATTACAATATTTCTAAAAAAATCAATATTAAATTTTAAATACTGTTAAAGGAATAAAACAAAATATCTTCAGTAAAAAGTACTATTTTTTTTGTAATCTCTCGTTAAATCGTTTCTTAATATTCTGCGTCATTTAATTAGTTTATGCATAGTTCATAAGTATAGTTTATAATTGACGTAGCAACATTTTCACCACTAAAAATATAATTCATAAGGTCTAAGTTTATTTATGTTCATCACTCGCAATGGAATTTTGAACGGTTAAATCTTTTTTAAAATATGATATTTACAATTTTTAATTTAAGAACCCAAAAATGCAATCAATTTCGGACGGACATACATAACATAAAATACATAAATGTAGTATCTAAATAATACGGGGTGGTTAACTGACTAATGACATTCTGTTAGGGAGTTATAGATGAATTTATCTTTGAACGATGGCTGAGTGAGGTGAGCAGATGAAGACTGATAACGAAGAGCAGGTGTTGTTTAGAACGCCTTTCAGAGGCAGTCTCGGTGAGAGGCAGAGTGGCGATTCCTTTATATTTGACTGTGGCCAGCGTCCAGCACGGAAATAGACCTATTATCAGATATGGTTTCGGTATACGAACTATATTACCTCGTATTTTTAGGGTTTCGCTGATTGTAAACGAAATGTTCTCACCCGTGTGTCAGTGAGCCCTCTGCTCAAGCTGGATGCTTGAAATTTCTTATTGAGGTTACCACTTTGTGTATCATACAATATAAGAAATAAATGAAAAATATACCCATTTAGATAAAACCTTACCAGGTGCATCAGGGTAATCTAATCAAAACAACGAACTGATAGAAGGGTACGGGAGCCCGTTCCCACTTATAAGATGGAAGTAAGGAACTGAAATCAACAACTTAAATTGACAGATTCGTTCACCTTTATGATCAATCACAAACCATAAGATACACATGCACTAATAATACAAAACAGAATAATGGTAACCAAAACAATTATAAACTTGAAAGGAAAACACGTGATCATTTATAATGAACTAAATTACAAACTAAATTTATTACTTGGCAAGGTGTAATAATAAAAAGAAAAGACATTGGAATACCCCAACGCATTGTTGGTATAAGAGGGAATAACAATTAGTGAACCTTGGTTCCGAAAAATATCTACTGGCATGCTTTATCACTAACAAAATATAAGGTACTGAATACATGCACAGCGAATGTATTGAATTATATACACAAAGACTCATTGCAAAGGGATATCTACTATTAGAAGTAAGAGGCGCTTACTACTTTATGTTTACAATTACTGAACAAGTGTAAATGTTCTGTTTAACACTTATATGCTTTTAAAATATGTTGTGTCAACCTCTTAATTACGAATAATTAGAAGTTCCCTTCCTCTCGGTCCAGAAAATATCTACTTATGTTTCCATGTTTTAATAATAAAGCTTATGACGTCAGTAAGAGAGGGGGAGAAGCAAGTGGAGGAAACAGCCGTAGGGGACTCCCCCCCCCTCCACGGCTGGCCTGCCTATATAACCGGGCCGTCTTGAGGCAGTTCACAGAACATACCGGTCCCCATCACCTAGATTGGTATTCATGTTATTTCCCATTAACGTCAATCTGATTTATGTAACCCAACGTCCTTCAAATGCATCTGCGCATAGCAGAAAGAGGAGGGTTATATGTTTACATTGTATTAAATTCAAGGGGTTTAGAAAAAAAATACTAAACCGGCACTTGGAACACTGCTCTCTCTCTCTCTCTCTCTCTCTCTCTCTCTCTCTCTCTCTCTCTCTCTCTCTCTCTCTCTCTCTCTCTCTCTCTCTCTCTCTCTCTCTCTCTCTCTCTCTCTCTCTCTCTCTCTCTCTCTCTCTCTCTCTCTCTCTCTCTCTCTCTCTCTCTCTCTCTCTCTCTCTCTCTCTCTCTCTCTCTCTCTCTCTTTCTGCACTGGCGCTTGCTGCTCTACTCAAACCATGACCTTCTCATTCAACTACCTCTGCATCTCCCTCTCCTAGTACAGATCAAAACGAATTAAGCTGCCCGCCAACTAGGCTGCCAGAATGGGTGAAAGACCACAGGTCCATCCGTCTTATCTCTGTCTAGGTGCTCGCCGGACGGCGACTAGACGTTGTAGCAACCCTAGCCCGCGGCGGGCGTCTCCTCCCCACCTTGGGGACTCACACATCTGATAACTCCCGATACCCTTACATATACATCATTAAACTATTGTATATACATAACAACAGTAGGGTACAGAACGAACCTAGACTAAATCCACAAATGATTACAACCAACATTATATACCCATTAATTGCAAAAACCAGTAAACTACAGTCCTTCCGCCTTTCTTTTATAAACTATTAATATTTACATAACTTAAAAAAAGCTATAATTAATATTTACAATCTCATATTTGTAATGTTTACTGCGGAACTCCACACTTAGGAACACTTGCTTGCTGAATGCCTCCAACAACTCTCTGCCATGAAGCCGTTTCAGACAAAGGCTTCTCGTTTCACCTTCCCCTCCCCAGATTGTGGCGGTGGATTTTACATACGTTCTACCTCCTTAGTACAGTCACATTAATTCATTAATAAAATATTTTAATCGTTGCTGCGGTCTTGTAAGGCACCGTTGATACCGTGAGGCAGGTGAGTAAAAAGAAAAAAAAGGAAGCATTTAGAAATTCACATTACATGAATCTAAATTCTTGTATAATCGTGAAATCTAGTGAGCATGGTAAAGCTAATGTGGTCTGTATAAGCAAAAAAAAAGCTGTAGCTATCTCACACAGGACTAAAAAAACGGTGGGTTCACTACAAGCAACTCCTCGGCTTAGTGCATTCAATCACTGAACTCAGGAACGTATGGCTCCAAAACACCCCCCAGTTCTCTGGGAAATAAGGGGAAACTTGACAGATATCTGCTAAGCCAATTAGTAATCAACCTCTTTAACCGAACATGGATGGATTCCATTATTCTTAAGAATTATTACCAAAGAAAAAAAAATACTGGCAAGTCGAAACTTGCACCTGGACCCTCCCCCCCTCCCCCATCTTCCTCAATATCCAGTTCAAACTGAGAAGCTCATAAATTTGCACCTTCCTTGGATACACTCTCACGATAACGGTAAGCGTAGACGTAGTAGCTGATGTTTTGCAACTCCTTATTTTAAGTTAGCAAGAAATAGTTTCTCGGTGTTACGATATTTGAAAATGTAAGAGCCAAAATTAAAGGCAGTAGTAATTATTAACTAATATATATGTACCAACATAATAACAGAATAGAAAAAAAAATTATTCTGGGAAAAAGTTCCCGATGATTAATATTAATGTTCAGGTAACGAATTCATATCTGGCAAAGAAAAGGAGTTATTGCATCATAGAAAAATAAAAGGTAATAATAATTAAGAAATGAAATAAAATGTTGTTTAGCTGCATTTAGTAAATAAATTCGTTGATGGATCCAGATATTTGAAACAGCAATATACAGAAGTTCGTTAAATAAAATACGATATATAAATGAAAACCATTGAAGTAACATAAAAGATAAATATACGATAGTAAAAACCAAGGCAGGTGGTAGCCACAAAGTGAGCAAGGAATGAACGGTCGTATGTTGTTGTTTAGGCAGGATACATTAAATTACAATTTATCTGATATTTTTTTTTCTTAAAAAAACATTTTACTCAATGTAAAACATATGTGTAGTTCAAATATAAAACCTTGCCAATAAATCATCATATTAGTTGATTTTTTTTTTCCTTAGCTCTCAAACTTATAAAAATAGGATGTGGGAAAAATAAAGGAAAATTGTGTTGGGTGTGGAATGTTTAAAGGATTCCACCCGCCGGAATCAGGAAGGTAGTGAGAGTCTAATATTATTTGAAAATAATACATGTGATCTTAATAATTATTATTGCTATTATTTATAGTGGAAGGTTATTAATTAAATACCTATATCATCATATATATGATTCAATAATTTATAAATTTGCATCAAATTAAAGATCTATTAACAATATGTATGATTTTATATGGGATTTGTAATCTCTTTAAATCTTATCCCAACCTCTCAAAAATAAGGAACGTTGTGTGTTAAGTTAATTAATGTACACAATTTTTTTCTCTCACATTGATTAGGGAGTCACATTAAAGGTATTCCTTTAGTACCTAATTCACAATACGAAACACGTGTTGGCCTAATAAGGATAAAATGACTTTCTGATATGACTAGATCTTGGCAAACTGTAAAGAACGTGACCTTTTTTCCGTTCAGTCCAAAATTACAAACTAATTATCACAACCGAGATTCACAAAAGTCTGCAGGGGGAATGTTTTATTTGTCATCCTCCCTGGTTAAGTTAAGTACATCTCAGAGGTTCTAAATTGTAAAGCGTCATTGTATTAGCATTTTTCAACTTAATTTAATATCTGAGGAAGAAAATTGTATTATTTCCTCGGAAATACGCTGAAATTATGATTGTTACTATATTAGTACTCAAGAGATAAGATCGAATTCGAATTTTGGACAAGGGTAACGTACACCTGCGACAGGTACATTCGCTTACCAAAGGGTTTCCGATATTAAACAGCGATGCCAACTTTATAGGGGTAAAGAGATGAAATTTCCCGCAGACGCGGCACATATGAAAATGACGCAAGGGCAGCTGCTGTACTTCACCGGTCGATTTGCTTAAGTGGCGTTCGTCCTCTTCTGGTCTTATCTTATCTAATACTTGTAATTTTCTATAAATATTCATCAAACGAAAGAAAATGAGATCCTGGGTCTATCGACGTGTAGTATTATGAGTAATAGAACTCTGGGCTATTTTTAATGAACTAGTGCAGCAATAATCCGAACAACGTTCAACGCTTTCGAATTAAATATAACAGGAGGATTACAACAATGTGACCGAATCACTAACATTTAAGTTGTGAGGATCAGAAAATATTGTTGAATTAGGAAAAAGACGATAAAATAATAAACCGTGATATAACACATTTACACAGGCGATGTCACCACTGGGCGGGGGGGGAGAAGGATAAATAGAAATATGATTGTATATACATGGAGAGAATACAACCCCAAAGAAAAGAAATCATAAAAAATAAAATGCTCTCTTCGTTAATAATATATCATAAAATTGAAGATTGTTTTTGTGTTCAATTGATTATGTATGTCTTCAAAACTCAAGGGGAAAAATAATATTAATCTGATGCTCTGTAGGCTCCTCACGTACACTCATTTCTCCGGAAGGAATCCCAGGAGGACATTTCTTTTGAACATGACCTTTCGAAAAAGCCTTAACCACTAAAACCTACGAGTGCTGCTCATACAGTGTTTATGGACGTTTTGAAATTCAATAAAAACGTCGAAAAAATTAAGATAAACGAGAACGAACTTGAGATTATATTCCATACTCACCCTTTTGTTGGTCCTGCATTAGTACTTAGTGTCGTTAAAAATACTTAATCTAATGTGTTTTGTACTGTCTACTAACTACAGAGACACGGATTCGATTCCCGAGGTACTCTTAGAGTTTTTACATTGCAGGAAAGGGCCTACTAAGTTACAAAGCGTCAACCTCGGCTAATCTTACTAGTTCATTTGGAGTTTTTATTATGTAGTAACAATAAATATTTACAACGTTAATATACTTTGACCATGGTCTTGGATAAACATATATATGTATGAATCGGTGAGTAAACAAAACTAAATTATATCCATTTATTATATTTCTAATAATTTCGATAAATTATCTTTCAACAATATAAATTCATATATACCATGGTTTCAGCCGTCATTTATTTGTTTAGTACCAGGCAACTTGGCTCAACTGTTCAAAGTAGAAAAAAAAGCTAAATCAAGTTAAGGGATGAGATGATAAAAGTTTGATATAAATGTAATAACCTATATACATACGAGGGTTGTCTCAAAAGTTTCCGACCAAACAAAGCTTTTATTTTACTATCTTTTATTTATTTTATTATCATCTTCATGTTGAGGTCGGAAAAAGACCACCTGTGTATAACACTGTTATGGTTAGAAAACTGAGTTTGGTTGATGAAAACCTGACTATTGATTACACACGGCTAACAATGAACTGCTAGTATGACAGATATGTTATATTCACGTTTGTTTCATTTATTTTTATTTATCTGTGGCGTAGGTCAATTATGAAAAAAATTACCTTGTTATTCAGTACAACACTACAAAAGAACACGTAAGTTCGATTAATTTCCCCCATCGAGCGCTACTTGGCTCTCAATGCAATATAAATGGGTTCGAGGGTAGACTGATTTAAATAAGGTGGAGTTTCACTTCTCTGAAGATCTTCATTTTTGTCAACGGTGTTGGAGATTTGGCAGGAGATCTGAATCGCTATTTTTATTTTGTGATATTCCTAGGTGACTTCTAACTTCTTGGCGTAACAAACATTCAAATTTCCTCCAAATCTCCACCTGCCTTTAGAGCTCTAGTATTTCCTGTATTTATTACCATAATCTTTCGTAGATGTCTCGTGTGATTCCACGGTAGCTTCTATTGAAAACAATTATTTACCTACGAACTTGTCTATACTCCAGTTTACATATTCCTTACTTTACTTATTGCTATAGAAATTTCATGAATCTCACCCATACATGTAATAAAGAGCATAGCACTGAGACTATCACCCTGTTGCACACCTCACTATGTATGGAATAGACTGGTCTCTTTCTCATTTCTTCAGATAACATGAACGCTGCTGTTAGTTCTTATTTGGCTTAAGGGTTATCCATTCTTCTTCTTTGGATGTAGAGTCGAACGCAGATTTTATTTCTAAGAACGATAAATACTTACTTTGGTATCATTCCCATCAGTCTAAGTACAGATTACATTTTTTAATTTTTTTGTTTTTTAGATTAAAATATTTATTGTGATAAAATTACAACCTGGGTAATTGGGCAATAAGTAATTGTGATAAATGTTCCCATTCTTACCATATTTACAATTTCCATTCATACAGTATTTACAAACAGCCCAGAGAGCTCCCAAATCCACATGGTTCCACTTCACACGCATAAGAAAGAGGAAGAGGAGTCTTGGGAAGACTCACGCTCCTCCGTCAGCCGCATCACCGCATACGAGCCAGTGGAGGCTGGCCAAGAGCGCTAGAGCCACAGATGCTCAACACATGATTGGAGAAACTCCCCATTGCCAGGACTTCCACTGTCACGTTTTTATAGCAGGTCACGTGGCCACTGCCGCTTTAGTCACCTAGGAGGAGGATTATAATGATGTGTGGCGCAGTGCAATAACTGTGTAAAAATAGCTGTACTATGGAATTTCATGAACTTGGAAGGGATGAGTTCAAGAATGAAGGGCATATTAAGATCATTATAAAGGTTTTTGTTGCTGATGTAATAAGGGGCATTAATTATTGTTCTCAGGACTGAAGGAGTGAAAGGATTGGATACGCTTAATGTTTGACTTTTTTGATGTCCCCCATAGCTCTATTCCATATGATTACATTTTAAATGAAAAACTGATTTTGTTTTTGTCTTGAAGGATGGAATGGTTCTTTCCTTTGTAAAATATTTCGTGTTCAATTGGGATTATCAGTTTCACTTCTGGTATTGCAGTCTAGAATAAAAACATTACCTGACATTGGAGTTGACCGTTCATATGTCCTTATGCTTAGCATCTAGTCTAGAGAGTGTCCATGGCCTCATTGTTGACTCATCAGTTTACTTATTTAGGGAAGATAGAAGAGATCCCGTATAGGGAGGGGGGGATATAACCTGAGGTAATAGCCGATATCTTGGTTCGTTGCAACCTCAATAAGACCTTAACAACGTTATAACAGTTTTATGAAGGTTTTGGCAACCATTGTAGAAGCGCTTCAATTTTGAAGTGGTCGGATATTCCTGATAAGTGGTTACAAATTAAAGATTAGTATGATCGGTAGTCACTGAAAAAAAATTAAGTATAAATCCATAGCATGTTCACATATATATTCAATTTTGCCAATAAATTTAGTATGTATGCTATGAATACATTGATTTTATTCCATCAGATTAAAATATGAAAAATGATTGGTTTCCCATTGTCCCCACAAGTTTATCATCACAACGAACGCTGTTGTAAAAAATTGTGTTTTTGAGTTATCAGCGTATAATTTAAGCACCAGTTATGTATTTAGGGTTTTCCCGTAGGCCGGATTGGTAACCTCTTGAAAATTTCAAGCGTGCTCGCCCAACCACTCAGGCTATAAATTGAGCCGACCTACGATCGTCGAGAATTATCCATGGCTGCTACCCTCTAATAATTTATAAATGAAAGCTATCCTGCCAAGAGGCTTGGTATTAAGTACTAAAATGTTAGACGGAAGAAAATACATTGTTTATGAATTTAAAATTTTATATGTTATATATAAAAATATATATATATATACATTATATATGTTATTTTATGCCACTACTTTTCTTGTAGTACAAATAATTCGACCTATCATAAAGTCGCATTTTATTCATAATCATCATAAAGTCACATTTTATTCATAATCATCATAAAGTCACATTCCCATAGATGACCGAAAATTGCATATTTTCTGAGGAAACAATTATAAAAAATGTTCTGCTTATTCAGCAGTAGAGTTTTGATGTGCATTAGTGTGTATCATTTCCATTTTAAGCAGTTCCCTCAGAACCCGATTGTATTTCTTCATTTTTATTTTCCGTATCTTGGTCTTAATAGTTTGCATTTAACAACTCAACATCCTCAGCGAACCATAGGGCTAATTTTATTCAACACGATGTGGTCTCATAAAAGTCTGAATATGAATTAATTCAAAACTTGTGGAAGATCTATTATATGAGCCAATGGAGGTAGTTAGTATATTTTTCATTCACAATATATTACGCTTTTCATCATTTCATTTATTATTTCCTCATTAGCAATGTAATTTTAACTATTGACGACTGTTGCTGATTCAAAGCTTGAAATTTTCGATTTTTACACCCAGGAATCACTGAATTCCAGTTCTACGTTACTGCATGCGTTGTACAGAAATTTTCCTCCTAGTAAAATATCATGTTTGTGAACCAGAGTCTAACGAAGATTAGAAGAAATGACACAGCATGAAATGTATATGATTTATTTTTTATTAAGACCAGACGGTTGGTTTGTCAAATAATATAAATCAACTCATTGATATTGAATACCTACTGTATGGACTATATAGACACTGTGATAAAATGACCTGGGGTGAAGGTGATACTTGGCGCGATTTTCCAAGCGGGTAGTGGACTAATCATTTGCTTATTGCTTAATGATTCCTCCTACCTCTGGTAATGACTGGTTAGAAAGAGTGTTCAGGAAGCCAGGAGGTGAGTATTAAAGGAGGATTAGACGGTCCAGATGTCTGAACGAACACCACTGTAAAATGGTGTCTCTTCAAGAGATATTTAAGTAACTCGGCCTTAGTCTGGCCAATTTTCTGTTTACTAGGTACATACCCCTACCATGAGAAATATTTATATATGATTTATATAATATTTATGTATGACATATATATATATATATAATACAGTTCATTCTATAAAGCCATTTTTTATAATGTATGTTTTTCATATTTTATTATGTAATTGTTCTTTATATATATTCAAGCTCATCACAGATTCCATCTCACCCCCCCCCCACATACACACGTCTGAATTTTTTGATTTCCATAATCCGCCACCTGATATTTTTAGTTTTGATTAATTTAAATTAACGAACCGTGACCGCCTAGCCTTGAATGGAATACGTACGAGAGTTCATAGTGATCGGTTATTATAAAGTTATTAAATAATAAAGAATATTTCTACAATTAACAAGATGGTGGGGGCCTTTTCAAAAAAAAGCAACGACTTTAAAATATCCTTGGACATACCAACGACCAAAAAAGAAAAAAAGGAAACGAGGTATGTTACAATATATATATGTAAATGTGGGCTATATGGTTTGTTCAACTTTCCATTTTTTTTCATTGTGTTCTCAGTAAAGGGATACTTTAAGACCTTTAAAACATTGAATTCGTGAACTGGATCTCTTCTCGAAAACTTACTTATCTGGTTGTAAGAAAAAGAGAATTTGAACTTTTTATGCCGTGTTACTTTTTTGAATATCGTCTATAGACATTAATCGTGCACGGAACACCTACTTCGAATGTAGTTTGCCAAAGTGATAACTCTGATCTGAACTTGCTCACCATTTGTCAGGGTGGCTTGAGTTTTCTTTTTTACCAACTCGGCGTGGATGATGGAGCGGGATAAGTTATATTAGGGACTTAGCAAGTCCTAACTTAGTCACGGATCTGTCCAGATGGTGGGTTTGGAACATTTGTCTAGGGAGTTGGGGCCAGGCATCTCTCTGGGGCTTCGAGAAAAACTTGACTATCACCCACGAGTACAACCAGCCCTACCATGACAGTCTTGGAACAGCTATTAAGGAGGAAGTTTCAAACTTCTGTGCTTAAGTAGTGTGGGAATCGCGGGATGAAACCACTGAATAATATAAAAGTTGAAACTACACAGAATGCCAAGTCAAATAATAAGAATACCAGGTTCTTTTTTAGTTTGAATTAATTATATATATAATTCCTTTATTGTGCTAAAATTACAATCTGCCTTGCTAGGCAATAAGTAATTAAGATATACGATCATTCATACCATATTTACATTATCATTCACTCGCTCATTCATTCAGGACATGATTGGAGAAACTGGCCATTGCCAGGACTCCCACTGTCACTTGATTATAGCAGGTCACGAGGCCACTGCCGTTTCAGTCTCCGAGGAGGATTATAGGGATGAGTGACGCAGTGCAGTGACTGTGCTACAGGATTAGGGTGGTTGGAAAGGCTACTGTGGAATTTCGTAAACTTGGAAGGGATGAGTTCTAGAATGTAGGGTATATTAAGGTCGTTATGAAGGGTTTTGTTGCTGACATAATAAGGGGCATTTACTATTGTTCTCAGGACTTTTGATTGAAAGGATTGGATACGCTTGATGTTCGACTTTTTTGCTGTCCCCCATAGCTCTATTCCGTATGTCCAGATTGGTTTAAGTATAACTTTGTAGATTAGTAGTTTATTTTCTATTGAGAGATGGGATGTCCTTTGAAGTAGTCTGTATAGTTGTCCAAAGCGTCTGTTTAGTTCTTGTCTTTTTAGTCTCGTATGTGGGTTCCAGGTCAGTCGTTTATCGAGATGGAAGCCTAAATACCGTACTGTCTCGGATACAGGGAGAGGAATAGAATTAAAATAAACTAGTGGACAAGACTTGCGACAAAGGGTGAAGGTAATGTGGGAACATTTTGCTTCATTAACTTTGATCCGCCATTGGTTGCACCAATAATCGATCTCGTCAAGGTGTTTTTGAAGGTTATGGGATGCTATGTCGGGGTCTGGGTTAGATGACAAGACTGCAGTGTCATCTGCAAATGTGGCCAAGAAGGTATTGGGAGTAGAGGGGACATCAGCGGTGTATAGGTTGTAGAGGATGGGGCCCAGGACACTGCCCTGTGGAACTCCTGCATTTATAGGATAGTAGTTTGAATATTCTAAACCACAGCGGACTTGGAAGAAGCGGTTTGAAAGGTAGGACTGTAGGATTAGGAAAAGGGTCTGTGGTAAATATCTTTTGAGCTTGTAGAGTAAACCTGCGTGCCAAACCCTGTCAAAAGCTTGAGCTATATCAAGAAAGGCAGCAGTGCAATACTGTTTGGTTTCAAGGGCTGAGGAGATGTGATCAACAACGCGAAGGCCTTGTTGAGCAGTGGAATGCCGTTGGCGGAAACCAAATTGGTGTGTAGAAAAAAGGTTTTTGGATTCAATAATTGGACGTAGACGTTTTAGTAGAAGTTTCTCAAATATTTTTGAGAGGATAGGTAGTAGGCTTATTGGACGGTAAGATGAGGCGTCATTGGGTGGTTTACCGGGTTTGGCGAATAGGACAATAATGGAATGTTTCCAGAGGAGTGGGAAGTGCGTCGTTCGGATAATGCAATTATATATATAGGTTAGGAAGATTATGGCTTTAGGAGGAAGTTGTTTGAGAATTTGAGGAGTAAGGAGATCATATCCAGGGGATTTTCGGTAAGGTAAGTTTTTCAAAAGGTATTTGACCTCAGAGGGATTAACGGCTTTTGGTGGAAGAGAGAGAGGAATAGGTGAAGTGAGGAAATCTTCCACAGTTGTGCTGTGAGTATGGCTTTGATGAGAAAGGTTAGGTGTGAAAGTATGGGTAAGATGCAGAGCAAATTCCTCCGACCTATCCCCATCCGAAGCCGCCCAGGACCCATCATCACGACGGAGCGGATGTGAAACAGGTTGATACTTTAGGATTTTTTTAGTTACATTCCACAAGGAGTTATCCCTGGTAGACAGAGAGGAGAGGTAGGAATTGAAAGAATCGGAACGGAAGGATGCCAATCGCCGCTTTACCAATCGGCAGTACTGATTGTACGAGCGGCGATCGGCAGGATGCCGGGATCTTTGCCACACTGTTCTGGAGCGGCGTTTGGATAGGATTAGATCTTTGAGATGCTGAGGTAAACTATTATGATTATGAATTTTTGGGTGACGATGGGGTGACGATGCCTCCCAAGCCGACTTCTGGACCAGAGTAGTGAAAGAATGCACTGCATCGTCTAGGTCTTGGGATGTTTTCAGGGATAATTTGAGGTTTACGGACTCTGTAAGAAGCTGACGGAAGTGGTCCCAATCGACTGGGCCCCTAATAAATGAAGGAGGAGATAGTTTGTGAATTGGTTTTAGGGAAATGGTTAATAATAAAGGGCTATGATCGGAGGAGAGGTCATCGAGGCGCTCCAGTGAATAGTTTAGTGTTCCTAAACTATTGTAGAAGAAGAAGTCTAGGAGATCTGGATTTCGGTTGGGATCTGATGGCCAATAGGTGGCTGTGTCAGGAGAGATCGTGGAGCAATGTTTCCGTGTGAGTGCAGACAGCAAAGCACGTCCGCGTGTATTCGTGGATCTTGACCCCCAGTGTTGGTGCTTTGCATTGAAGTCCCCACCCACAAGGAAACAATGTCCCACGGAGTCTAGAAAGGAGATGAATTGGGAATCGGAAATGGATTTATTGGGAGGGCAGTACACTGATGCTAGAGTAAGGGGGAAAGGGAAGGTGCTGATTGACACTGCAGTGGACTGAAGGAAATCATGTGCTACCAAAGGAACTATGTGATGAGAAATGGAATTATGAACAATGACAGCGGTACCTGCATGAGCTCTTCCATCTGGGTGATCAGTTCGGTAAGTATGGTACTGTCGAATCGTAAATGGTCGTTTGCTAGTAAGTCTTGTTTCAGTAATGAGAGCTACGTCGATGTTCTTGTCGTGGAGTAGTGCTGTCAGTTCGTTAGTGTGGGTGCGAACACCATTCGCATTCCAAAGGAGAATGGATAAGGAGTCGGAAGGATCCACTTATGGATTTTGTTTAACGGGGATAAGGTAGGAGACCAGATTTGTAAGTAGGGAAATGAGAGGAGTAATTAGGGTTCTGAACTCTGTAAGAAATGAGGTTAAAAGGCTAGTGAGATCCGAAGAACTTGAAGGTGGAGGAATGCACGAGATGTGTGGCTGAGGATGGGATAGAGTTTGTGGGATGACGGGATGAACGGAATGCTGGGGAAGGTGATCTTGTGTACAGGGGGTGGGTGGTGCCTGTGACTGCTCTCTGTTGCGAACGGCATCGGCGAAAGAGACTGTAGGCCTCAAGTTTCTGGCTGGGCCGCTTCTTGCTGCAAGTTTTTCCACTTCTGGCTGACGGCGTTGTTCGGTCCTCGACTTCAGCGTTCTGTAAGCCTCGCAGCCCTTGTAGTTGGCCGGATGGCCTTGCTTGCATAGTACGCATACCGCAGGCGATTGTAGGGGCTTTTTGCACAATTCGCTTTTGTGCTGCCCACTACACTTTACACATCTGGGAGGGTGGTGGCAGTAAGATTTCGTGTGCCCATATGCCTGACAATTATGGCACTGGACGATGTCTCGCTTGGGG
This sequence comes from Acanthosoma haemorrhoidale, assembly GCA_930367205.1. NCBI lineage: Eukaryota > Metazoa > Arthropoda > Insecta > Hemiptera > Acanthosomatidae > Acanthosoma > Acanthosoma haemorrhoidale. The sequence continues at coordinate 40,111,802 of OV884009.1, read as the reverse complement.
AACGGTTTTTCAACCTGTACCCTTGTATAGTACAGGTGTGTTAGTTCATAAATCTTCTCTACTCCAGGTGTTCGCTCGAGATCGACGAAGAACAGTGGTAACGCCGTTTTTATTGATCCCTCTTGTTGTTCATCCTCACGTAACACGTTCGTTATTTGACGAACTTTAAATCCAAGAGCAAAGAGTTCATCTTCGATTTCGTCAGCTGGTGTGGTCGGGTGCAAGTTTCTAATTACTACTCGGAGCGAGCGTTCTTGTTTCAGCTGATAGGTGTGAAAGTCAGCATTGGTTTCGTCCAAATATTTGATAATTGCCCGATAAGTATCGGGAGTGTCCGGAGATATTTTCGTGTCCCGAGAGCGATTTAGGCACGTATATTTTCCGGTACCAACAATTTTGCTCATTTGTGAGCATAGCAATTTAAAGTTGCTAATGTTGCGTACAAATATAGGAGGCGGCTGGGGCTGTGTTGGAGTTTTGTTGACTTCCATTTCTTCTGCTGGGATATTTTTCAACGCCTCAAAGGTGTTTGGCGTGAAGAAAGGTGACTCTATGGCGGGATCATTATTGGATGTGCTGGCCTGTGGAGGTATCTCTTCCATGGAACTAGCCGCAGAAGAGGTTATTTGTACATTCCTGGTTGATCGTCTTGGTTTACGCTTTACAGGCGACGTTGTCGGGGTTGGACCTAGTGATCTCGATCTTTTTTTTTTATTTTGAGAAATCACTTGTTGATAAAATTTCATTTTATCATAACAACGGTTTTTAGTTTGTAAGGAAAAAAGTACGTAGCGCCGGTGGGAATCAAGCTCGCAACCTCCAGTGGTGAGTCACGGGTCTTGGCTCTGAGCCACAAGACCGACTGGCTCAGAAACAATTGCACGACGTTAGTGAACGATCCGAATGTCTAATGGCAAAATGGCCGTCCTCTCCTCCGATTTCACTTCACTTTTGTTCTGCACAAATGTAATAAGCTATTCACTTACGTGTTGAGGGCTTCCTCATGACCAGCTCACGTAAGTTGCCTGGTAGAACAAAATTTTTTGATGTACTGTGGCCTAGAAACGGTAGAATAAAGTGTTTGAAGGACGAGCGAAGTTGAGAGGTGTTTCAGGATGTAGCGCATGCGCAAAAACTCTGAATTAATTAATGAAAATGGATTCTTCACGACACCCTGAATTATTCTACACAAGATTTTCAACTTTTTAACGACCATAAATTTAATCGGATGACTCAAGTGGAATGAGTTTTAAATATTTTACAGCATTCATAAAACCATATTTTAAAATTAAAAATCAATTATACCAATATCCTATTCGGTTATAAAAACAGATTACAAACCAAATATTAAATCTATTTTAATCTAAAAATTCTTTATTCGTTATATTAAATTTGTGTACTATTAATTTTGCATTTCTATGTTTATCTCATTGTTTGCTATACATATAGACGGGTGGCTGACACCTATTGAATATGCATTATGCTTGTATGTTATATTTTTGTTTTTTTTATCATTTAATGTCGTATTGTATTACATGCAGTTTTATTATTATTTTTTTTTAGGTTCAAATTTTATTTCTGTCAATTGTTTTCCTCTTTCATGAATTTAATAGTTCTTTTTATTTATAGTATTTGCCAGATATGAATTGGTCATCTGAACATTATGGTTATTCATGTCCCGGAATAATTTCTAATAATAATTCTATTACATTCTAAATCTAGGTCATTTTACAGTTAAATTCTTCAATGTAATGAACACATATATTTCAGTAAGGTTTCTTTAAATTTCTTCAAAACATTGATTTAGTTAAAGGCCTCAAGCACATACTTAATAAAACTTTTCAGCTAGGCTTGACAGGTATGCAAGGTTAGAATAACATTGAATAAAAAAGAGTTGACCAGAGTGGGGAAAAGTCTCATTAAGAGGAAATAGGTATAATTTATGATAAAATGGTTTATTATATACAACAAAGTGAAATATAGTTTGAATTTTTTTTGGACAAAAAAAAATAAGAATAAAAATGACGATTATTATGATAGCCATGATAACAATGAAACTTAACGTCTAATAATATTTTGTTGTTAAAAACAGGATGTCTTGTATTATAGTGGTATGGAATACATATGAATATGGATTAGCAATGTTGTATGCTTCTTCTACGTACTGCAAACCCTGACAGTAGTTTGAAAATTTCTTTTAGACGAATTCGTCTACTGTCCCGATTTGTAGGTCTTGCTGGGATTGTTTGTTTTTCACGAAGCAGAGATCATTATCAGCTGGTTGTACTATATTATTTTGGAAAATTTGAACCCTAGAACTTGTGAGCTACAGGCTGAACCCTAGATTTCACAACTCTACACGAACAAGGGTCTCACAGTATTTGGAATAATAAAGATGGATACATCTGGTTTCAACTTTATTTATAATTGAGTATACCCTCTTTTCTATAGCGGTATAATGCTAAGATAATGTTAAGAACAAGTAGAAGGGGCCTGAGCAGAACTATATACCTACTAGAACTATACAGAACTGTATACCTGCCTCATGACTTATGGAAGTCACTGATGGTTCCTGTTATTTTTAAGTAAGCAACCCTCCTCACTTCCCTTACTCCCTATTCCCAGAATCTTATCCTTTTCTTATACATATATGTCTCAGCTTTACCCCTAGACCCCACTCGTGCCTAGACATTCCACCCAGTATGTAGTAACGTAACTCTTAATATTTGTATATACCAGTGTTTTGCTTGTACTTCATTATAAAGCTTTTCTTTATTTTCTTTTAAAAGACTCTCCTCTACAAAGATTATTTAACTTAGGATACAAAAATATTAATTTAATAAATAATATTTGACCTGCAAAAATTTCATGTTTATTGTCTATTTAATTATCTAATGGATTAATGACTCTGTATTACTATTTGTAGTTGGTAACATTTAGCATTAAGTGGTGCAGTTATTGTATGAATGAGCGAGTGAATGATGAACTGTAAATATGGTATGAATGAGAGCATTGATCTTAATTACTTATTGCCTCATAAAAGGCAGATTGTAATTATAGCACAATAAAGTAATATAATATTAAAAAAGAAAAAAGAAAAAAAAGTGGTGCAGTATTTTTATGACTTATTGTGATTATAGTTTAATAACAAACAAACATTTATTGTTTTGAATGGGAAGTCAATGAGAGACAAAGAAGGTTCTTTTACCTATTGCGACAACTTGAAAAAGTACAGCTGATAGTTTGGTGCGATACTATCAGTGTAGTAACTCTAGAGGAATATTATTTTAGTAAAGACATTACACCTTTAGACCATTTCCCAATAGTTCCAACTATATGCTTCTAGTAAAGAAAGAAATGATACTCTGCTCAGCGATACCGAATAAAACCTTTGGAGTTAGATCAAATGGGGTCCAGGTGGGGCACAGATGTTTCATAAATTTGACGGTAAGTATTTATACTCTTACAAATCTTATATATACAGTTCATATCGTAAATAGCCTGTATATTTTACATTTACAACAAACTATTTATATTTAGAACATACTATGTTTTATTATGGATTTTTTTTTAAGCAAACATTTATTTGTACAGGTAATCTTTAAATATCTACAAGATACCAGTATTTAAGAGCCACTTTGTCAGGGTCAATACATTTTAACTACATGTGTACATGTAATATCAGTAAAATAAAAAAATTAATATAAAGTATTATTGAAATATAAATTTACATTCATGATTTATTGATTTGAGTCATAAATTAAACAAAAAAAGTAGAATCAGATATACATAGACAAATATGTGCAATTCTTATAGATGAAAAGAAAATGTATTTTTTTTTTTACGTAGTTTTAGCATTAATAAAGTTATCTCATATTTTTATAAACGTTGTCGGTTTTCTAGACGAAGTCCTTAAGCTAAACGATACATTGATACCAAAATATCAAGGAAAGTAGAAGAAGCTTGTGCTGTTTATGGCACTGTTAAAACAAATTGGGGTACGCTGCGTTGTGTCAGTAGCTGACTTAACCTTCCGGTAGGTTAGCTATAACACCAAGGGGACCCGAGATAACAGAAAGGTGCCCTATCTTGTTTTCGATTAAGTTAAACAAAATATTACCCACCCGCTATACATTTTTGTTTATTTCCCCTATATTTCAAGGTTTTATGTTTATTTTGTCAATTTATGATACGAATTTAACGAATAAAAATCTTTTCAATCAAAAATGAATTAAAGCTATTTAATCTCCATTAAAACAGTTAAGAGTTTGGTATATGTACTCTATGACAACATGAAAAACGCGATCTATAACGTGGCTGACTCTGTGAGCATTCGAAAGCAAACCACAAATGGAAAAACAAGAAATGTACCAACTGATCGGCCATTTATAAAGTTACTCTAAAGCCTCCAAACTCATTCCTTCCAAGTTCATGAAATTAAATATAATCCAATCCAACCACCCTAATCCCCTAGCACAGTCATTATAATGCGCCACACATTCCTACAACCTCCTTGGCGCCTAAAGCGGCAGTGGCCTCGTGACCTCCTATAAATACGTGGACAGTGGGCGTCCTGGCAATTGCCAGTTTCTTCAATCATGTTCTGAGCGTCTGTGGCTGTCGGGCTCTTGTTAGGATGGCTCTCCGCTGGCTCGTATCCGATGAAGTGGATAGAAAAGTGTGAGGAAACTTTACAAGACTCTGCTTCCTCTTTGGCATGCGAAGGAGGTGAAAACCACGTGGATTTGGGAGGTCTCTGGACTATTCCTAAATACTGTGTAAATGAGTGAGTGAATAAAGAATTGTAAATATGTTATGGATGAGAATACTGTTCACAATTACTTATTGCCCAAAAAGGCAGATTGTAATTTTATCACATTTTTGCCCTAGATTGCACAACTCTACACGAACTCTTCTATTTCAAGCACTGAGAGAGTTATATAAAAATCTTCCCTCCAAATGGTCTCTCTATTTAGAGGTATTAATCAATCAAATCTTGCACACTGCAGAAATGCCAAAATCGTGGGTAGAGATCATAAGAAGGGAGATTTAGCCTGTCTACATAACTACAAAAATATAGCTTTAGCCAATTGTAACCTTAAAATATTCACACAATTTATTTTTGGACCACTGGTTATCTGGTATGAGGAGACGGATGTGCTACCCGAATCTCAATATCCGCCATTGAAGAAAGAGATACAATGCTCTGCTAGAACCTATGAGAGCAATGCGCAAAATTAATAAAAACCTAGACTTATACAGATCACATTGCATTTGTCTTGACCGAGAACTATGTCACACAAGTTGCATACCACACTCACAGTTGAATGCCGACATATAAATATTCTCCCTCTCTGTAATAAGGGATGTTTTAAATGTTCTCATTTTCCTTTACTATCTATTTATTTTAGTATTTACCCATTGTACAGTTTTTTCATAAACTCTTTTTTTAATAATTTTCCATTTATTTGAGAATATATAAAAAAATATTTGATGAGTATATATTTTTGTAAATTGATTGATAGTATAAATTATATAAAACTGTTTTGATTTTATGTCTGTAAAGCCTGTAGGCTGTGTATTTGTATAGGGAACTACCTAAAATACAAATTGTAATAAAGAAAAAGGAAAAAAAAAACACAAACTGCTTCTGGTTCAACAGACTACTTTAAGATTTCAATTTGATACTGTACCCAATATGATTTTTAAATTTAGTAAATGATTACTCAATTAAATAATTAATTATGTTTTATGGACATAAATACATTTTCATGTTGTCAGGCTTAACTTATTGAACTTATTTTATTTATTTATATTATTACATGGGACCTGTAGTAAGAATTTCACGTATTTTTATTGATACCCTAAAAAATGCTAATGTGCAAATTACTGTAATAAGCCTTTTTACTCTTAATTTGGTTTTACACTCTTACACACGCATCAGGGAAATTTGTCTGTGAGCTGAGAGACCAAAGATACCAAGAGACCCCTTAGGGGTTGGAGAAGTGGGATTAGTAAACGCGATCCAGCAACTCCTTATTTTTTGGCTCGGCCTTCTCGGGATTGCAACTAACGTATTTTTAATCATGTTCTATTTACCATTGTCAGGGCTCCTCCTAAATTTCGACTCACTTTAGATTAAAGCTCGACTGCGTAATTTTGATGTTATGTGAAACCCTTTTAATTTAAACTGCTGGAGTCAATATTTACTGACTGTGCTTTATTGCCAGTATTGGGAGCAGTTCGTATTGATGAAGCTAGTACTTATCACGAAGTTTTAAAATATGTTTGTGGTTTTCCGTTGTTATGCCGTAGCGTTTTAACACACGTTTGCTAACGTCGTTGATTTTCATCCTCATAAAACTCAATTTTAATTGTGCTAGATTTATTTATAATATAAATTCAATTTTGGCTCATAAACTATTAAGTTTGTAATATCTTATTGTACCAAGTTCCCTTGTATGGCTCTTGTTGAAGTATATATAATCGAAAGACAAAATTATGCGTCACATATATTTTCTAATTTACTTATTTTCACTTACGATTTCTCAAACCATGCATGAAAATAATAACATAGGCTGTCAAAGTTAAGAACCAATATAGTGAAGGAATACATTCTAATGAAATGTATTGAATAGAACAGCCAAAACAAATATAATGAAAAAAGAGGGAAGATATGTTATTCGAGAGTAGAATGCTGGAAATTTAAGGTCAAACCTCAAGAAAAACGAGATAACACCTATTCCAAGGTGCTTCACCTTCTTGAAAGGATGAAAAATGTGGTCAATCACAGATATCGTTCTCGTATTGAAGAGCAAGTGTTTATTTATTAAAGAAAAATATGTTTGCATTAGTTTGATGAGCGAAACAAAATAGTGACTCTCATCATCATATGACGGTGTAGTCGAATTCCATATTACGAAAATGAGAGAGAGGAACCACCAACGAAAAACACACCTTTAAAGGAAAAGGCTGAAACAAATGACGAAAACAATGATTCTCCAGGAAAGTGAATCAAAGCAAAACCTTTCAAGCCCCAATTCTTTGTAAGTAAGCGCTGGGGTAACCCCGGAAGGGATTGGATTGGTAAAGCTTGATCTAGAGTTTCATCACATCAAGAGCCTCCTGATGATCGTGAAGTCAGTATTGCTATAGAGGTGGTAAAAAACAAATAGAAAACTGTTCTTAGTGGTTCAAATGCGCAGTTGTTCAAATAAGGTGGATGTGAGAAGGGCAGAAGCATGGTACAGATTATTAAGCTGCCCGGTTCATGAAATGGCCTCTACTTGGGTTTACTAACCTGAACTCCCTAAGATATTTGTAGTTATAATACTAACTGTATTTATAATATATAAGTAATTATAATTAATATATATATTATAATTACTATCAATATATATTAGTAAGTAATTGTAGTTATAACATATAATTGTAGTAATAAGTTCAATGTGGACTTCAAACTGCGAAAAATACGACATACTCTCTTCTTGTATCTTTTCCTGGTCATCTGGGTTATTCAGTACCTCTGATTGGCGAAAAATATCTTGGTGTATTTGAGTTTTAGTTTAGAGGCCCTTTCTCTTCTGACAACTCGGCCTACGTAACTGAAATAAAAACGAAAATGAAATAAAGAAGTTATCTGTCACACACAATTTATCTCGTTGTCTCTTTAAAAAAAAAAAAAAAACCTTGGCTTAAACCTAGCTGCTTACTAGATTAGCAAATAAAAAATAAATGCAACAAAACTAAAGACCTCATTAGTAAAATGTCACCCTACTTCCACAAAAAATCAATAATGACACTTGGAAACCAATTTATACATCATAATGCAATAAATCACTCTACAATGGCATATGCTGCACAGGTTTGGAGTTACACTTCTACTTCAAAGTACAGGAAATTGAAAATCTTGGAAAACAACAGTATGCGCATAATTAACAACTACCCTAGATACATGAAGACAGACCTACAATTAATTACCCACAAACGGGAAGTACACCCAGACAGAAAATTTCTTTTTTCTAACTTCCATTTCCGAAAACCCATTACTAAGAGAAATAATTAATTACAGTAAACATACCCGCAAAAGATCGCACAAGGCATATAATATATCAACCAATTTAAATTGTATATCTATTTAATTAACTTTGTTTACTTATCTATTGTTCGCCTTATTTAGTATTATTATTTTTTTTGTCGTCTTCTATGCGTAGGTTTTTCCTACTGTTAAATCTATCACTTATAACAATGTCGGTAACAAAGAACGGCACGCAAGTAAATAGTCTCAGCGACCAAAGGGTCTATTATTTTGCTCTGCTTCTGAACAAAATCGTAAGTTATGTAGATAATAAACTTTTTTAGAAATAAGGGTATTATACATTAGTTGATTAATAGACATATTTGTTTATTATTGAAAAGATGATTACTGAATTTCAAAAAATTTGTTTAATTTTTATTATAATTTTTTTTGTTTATTTAATACAAAACTGAAATAAAGGAACTATAAAATGAAGAAATAATATACAGAGATGCATGTGAGATACGGCATATAAGCATATAAGCCTGTTAAAAACTAATTAAATGATTGTGAAAAAACTTAGCAGTATTATTTACCAAAATAACTTTGTTTTATTTGTTAAACAATTTTAAGTCAGTAAAAATCTCCTGTTCAACGATCGTTAAATACAGATATAAAAAAAACTTTATAATGATAAAATTACATTCTGCCTTTTGGGAAATAAGTAATTGTGATGAATAAATGATCTCACTCATACCATAGTTACAATTTTTATTCACTCGCTCATTAATGCAGTATTTACAAACAGCCTAGAAACTTCCCAAGTCCACATGGTTATCACCTCCCTCGCATGCGAAAGAGGAAGTGCAGTCTTAGGTAGTCCTCCACGCTCCTCCGTCAGCCGCGCTACTGGATAGAGACCCACAGACGCCCAGGACATGATTGCAAAAACTGGCCATTGCCAAGACTCCCCCCTACTGTCACGTATTTTTAGCAGGTAGCGAGGCTACTGCCGTTTAAGTCTGTGAAGAGGATTGTCGGGATGAATGGCGCAGTGTAATGACTGTGCTAGGGGATTGGAAAGGTTACTATGGAATTTTATAAACCTGGACCTGCTCATCGAACACAAAAAAATGTGAAAAATTTCTTTCCTATTTGGATCTTTAAATTTTAAACGGCATATCACTTGAGTATTATTGTTGCCCATTGTAAATGAGCTAAAATCTGATCAGCATCATAAAATCAATATGAGGAATATAATTCAAACATTTTCTTATCGATCGTATCAATATGACGCCCACTGTCATGACCGAAACATCAGACGACTTCGGAGTTATAAATAAGTTATACGAACATGTCTAAATAGAAAGTTTTTTTTTGAAAAAAAAGAAAAAAAAAAAGTGGATTAGAAATATTATAGCTGACATTTTGTACACAGTAATGATAATTCGAAAACCTGTCCATAATGGTGACACTGCCAAAAGAATCGAAATCATGAGTATTCTATATAGAACATCTAGCTATAATATTTCACTACTAAAGTTGGTTTAGAGTTACTTCTCAGGGATTGAGTAGATTCCCCGACGTATCTGGAATAAGATAAACCATCTTTTATGTACCATTTTACGACTCAGCACGGAGATGTAATATAGAAGCCATAATATTTTACGAGAAATCTAATTTTGAGTAGAAAAAAGTTCTCGAGCAAGTTCAGCACTAAAACCTAAAATATTACGACCAGTAAAACTGAAGCGAGCCCTTTTGCTTTTCTTTGCAGGTCATTTGTAGCCCTCGACCTTATTATATATAGGTCACAGCTATGAAAGATTCCACATTTTATTTTATTCATTAATCATTATTATTAGAAATTATTTATCAGTTTCGGACCGTACAGTGAAAATTTACTTTGTTTCTGTCAAAAATATTTTATACCATTCATGAACTTGATCGTATTCTTTTAATAGATATTGAAATGAATTAGAATGAAACGTTTTATTAAAAAATACTTAATTTGATTTGTGAACTATCTTTGTCACTGCAAATTGCCTTTTAAACAAACGAACTGGGAGTTTATTAAATACGGACTTTCCGTTCTCGGAAATGATTTTTGCGTTACCGTCTCTCATTAGCTTTGATCAAATTAAAATCCAGAACAGAGTTCTCCGCACCTCCCTCAAACACACCCCGTTCGACCGAATGAAGGCAGACGAGATCCACGAAAAATTTGAAGTGCTCACCATCCAAGATTTTATCAAGAGACGACACATCAAATTTTTCGATCCACTTCGACACAGCCACAACCCACAATTCTCCGACCTTCAACCACCACCAGTGCCCGTCCGATGGAAGCACTTCTGGACCACCGAAGCCTGGAGACAGATGGACCTCATAGAACCCGAGCCCCCAGACGGGGACTGAACAACCCACACCCAGCCGAGAGATCGAGGTCGATCTCCCGGCCGACTCAACCGAAGCAAAATGACCCCTTCTACCAGCTTAGGGTAGGTCGATCTCCCGGCCGATAGGCCGACTTAGTGCAGCCCCCTGCAGGGGCGGGGCCAGGTCTGACCTGGCCGACTACAAACCAATGCCTAGTACTCCTATCCTCTACCATAAGTAGACTCTCACTACCTTCCCGAATCCACCCACCTCCTTTAGGCATCCCACACCCCATATCCTTCTCATACTTCCTTCAAATGGGGCTCCCCTTAGTGAAAGGCACCCATAAATTCAAAATAATTTTCCTTTTATTTTTCCCTGATCCCATTTTTATAAGTTTGAGAGCTATGAAAAAAACAAAATATTCCACCAAAAAATTATAGTCCTAGGTCTAGTGTGGTTAGCACTAGGCATTACCTTTCAACTATAAATTGTTTTCATAAACAGATCCACTACTTCATCATTCACGTAACTCTTCCTTCACTTATCCTAAGCAAGGCTGAGTAGAACGGGGCTCTAAGTAAGAAAAATAAAGGAATCAGATGAAAATCTTTGCACTGTTATCAACAATGTGCATTACTTCCTTGTTTATTTGAAACTGTAATTACAAAAAGTCAACAAAACTGTAAACGATATCGCGTCTCAAACAGTTATTATTTCAGTGGCATCTGTGACTTAGAGTTGTAGTTTCATTTGATGGCGTGATTGAATTAGTAATAAAATCAAGCTCAGTCGGAAATCATAAATAGTCACCAATTTATTACTTATCGTATCTAGTAAGTTATAAACTAAGACCTTAATCTCCCGATTGATAATAAGTATTATGGGTTGGGACGTCGGCGGCCTGTATTTACAAAATACAGTATTTTTTTTTTTTAGGGCATGCCTCGCACAAGAGGGATTGTTACAACCATATATACAATAATTTTCTTGATTTTGGTTTTACAACAACAACCTTTTAATTACTTTGATTTTATTATTATCGTTTGTGCTTGCACAAATAGTTTTTTTTTTTTCGCGTACTACGGGTTCGTACAATATTAAGCACAGCAACTAATATATCTTGTGGATCCTGGGGAGGACGATAGTGAGAACAAAGGCACCCTCTGAGGCCGTAAGCGTAGTCCTACCTGTCTAGTAGACAAGACATCTTTAGTAGAAGTACAGTTTTTAGTTAATTACTATTGGCTATTTCAATGCTTTAGTTACGGGTCCTATGAATTTATGAAAGGAAAAAAAATTTAAAAGAATATGATAATTAGGAGCTTAATATAAATTAATTACAGTTCACGATAGAAGGCACTCAAGCTCGGAGCCGAAACAGCAAACCCGGCAATAAATCCGAGACCTGCTAGCGACGGGAGTGGTGGGGTAAATAACGCTTGCCTGGCGGCCGCCTAGGCCCAGGCGTTAAATACGAGCTAAGCCTTAAATATCAGCTGTTGCTATGGTTAAATACCGGCTGTTCGGCACCTTAAATATTTGTCCAGGAGCCGGATGAGTTCTCCCATTTAGGTCGGCTTGGACGGGTTATGAGGCGGGACGGGGAGGGCTGGATGATTTAGTAGACTTAAGAAGGGCTGATGAGTCCAGGTGGGGAGTTGAATAGTTTTTGCGACCGAGTCGCTAGGAAGCCCTGACTCACCCCAGGCATTAAAGCGGAATATTAAAGTCTTCCTCCTTTCCGAAAGAGCAGTGGCTAAATAAGTAATGTCACTCGGCACAACTTCCGGCTAGAGTTTCACCTTGCCAGAAATGAATAGCTGTCTAATCTAAGAAAAAACGAAGTAGGATACAAAAAAAAAAAAAAGGCAAGAACCACTCCTTTCTGGAGAAACCAGAATCCCTTCCTCATATGGGGTGGACATATCGGGATGGATTATGGTATCAGCACGAAGAGATAGATTAGTTGTTGTGTTAAAGAAAATAATATTAAACAAAAAAAATGTGTTACTTGAGGCTAGAACCCCTTTAAGATCTCTCGTGCAATAGAATAGATAGAATAACTAAATAATAATATAATATGAATTACAAATAATTATATATAATATAAATTATCTATTTCATTAATTTTTCATTATTAATGAAATTAAGTAAAAAAAAAGCTTGATTATTTAAACAAATCCATCTACAATCAAGTCATTATGATTGAATATGCTTACAATAATAATATATTCTCTTAAGCGTAACAACTAGTTGCTATGTAGTAGGTTTCTGTCAGGCCCTTCTTTAGTGTAGAGATAATGAATTTTAGATATCGGTGGCGTATTGTAATTGTCGCGGGGCTTTAAACGAACAGCGTTCTAAATGTTAGTTTTCACCATAAGCTTTCAAAAAAATTGTGCTTTGTAGGAAATATATATATGTATAGAAAACAATGGGTATAGAGAAATTTATTATAAAATGATAAAAAATAAGCACCTAAGTTAATAAGGGGTTAACGTAATAGTAGAATAATATGATTAATATTAGAGGTTCAACTAAAATTAACTAACTCTACTAAGAAAACCCATAATATGATGATATTCTTGGCACTCTAAAAAATAATGCCTCTTAAAGTGCAAATAAATATTTATTTATTTTATGGTTGTTGGGCTCAGATATGCGAGTCCCCAAGGTTGGGAGGAGACACCCGCCGCGGGCTAGGGTCACTACAACCTCTATCCGCTGTCCGGCGAACGCCTAGAAAGAGATAGAGCGGGTGGGCCTGTGGTCTATCAACCTTGCTGCCGGCCTAGTCGGTGGGCAGTTTTAATTCGTTTTGATCTGACTCCATAAGATTTTAGAAGGTGTGCTCCGACAGTGCACTATGTTCAGGAGAGAGGTACAGGGTAGGTTTATAGGTAGTTTATGTGGTCTTGGAATGACCACGAATGTACACTAGGTATCTAAGGGTAGGCGAAAACCGTCCGGATCCCAAAGGAGAGTGTGAACCGGGGAGAAGCAGACTGGATTGCCATGGGAGACGCTACTAGGTAAAGTTTGTAGGGCCACGGGAACCGTCGTCCGCGAGGGAGAGGCCTCTCCCAAGGAGGGGCCAGTTTTAGCGAGACGAAGGCAGGGATTCCCACTAGGCAGGTGCGGGGCCTGACAACGCTGGACTAAAACATGAGGTGTTCAAGGTGCCGGTTTGTTAAGTTCTATTTTCCCCGACAAGACGCGGAGTTTATATAGGCAGGCCAGCCGTAATGGGGATGGTCCCCCCCACCTGCGACTGTTTCCTCCACTAGTTTCTCTACTCTCTCCGCCTGACGTCATAAGCTTTATTAAACATATGGAAACATAGATAGATATTTTCTGAACCGAGAAGAGGGGAACTTGTAATTATTCATAATTAAGAGGTCGCAACAACAATGGTTTTTATATAAATGTCTACAGTGGCACAAATAAAACAAAAGCCTTGCACACTCAGTTGAAATTAGTTTGTTCAAATTTGGTGAGGGTATCGCTGACCTGGATTTGGGTGGTGAGATCTCGCCTGCTCAAGCCTTTGGAGTATACTTGCATTTGTTTAGTAAGGACCAACCTTCTTGAACCTTTCACCGATCCTGAGGCATATTGAAATCACTGCAGGAATCATCCAATTTCTGTCACCGGTAAACATACACACAGCTGAACATATACTCAACTAATTTTACTATATGTAATTTTCAGTGAAATATAACACAACAAAAATAGCTTGAGGTGTAAAGCAATAATAGTAGGGAAGATTAAAATATTATGAGAATTAAAAAAAAAAAATGGTATCAAACTGAGTAGGGTCTCAACATAATGATCTAGACGTGACTATAATAGAATACAATTAAGTCACTCACTACGATCAAAATTTTTAGAAAAATTATCTACCAATCTTTACATATAGAAATATATTGCAAGGAAGTTAAATTTGATGATAAAAATAAAAAGATCCTTCTGAAAAATAATGAAGGGTCCTTGCAGAACTCCTGTTTCTATGGAAAACATTGGCGTGCCAAACCCTGTCAAAGCTTTTGGTACATCCAGAAAAGAATAATGTACGCTTTAAGCGCCTGAGGATATGTGATCAACAACGCGGAGGCCTTGAGAGGATTGTGATAAACAGAAACCAGTATGCTGAGAAGGAAGGTCTTTGGATTTAAGCGGGTACAGACGTTTTTGAAAACGATTTTCGGGAGGATTGTCAGACTAAATGGAAGGAAATATGAGGTGACATTGCGTACTATTATTATTTATTTACGCCTCAAGCTATTTTTTTGTGTTATATTTCACTGAAAATTACATTTAGTAAAATTAGATGGGTATTGGTTTACTAACTTTTGTGAAAAGAACAATAATAGTGTGTTTTCAAAGTAGAGGAAAGTGCGTTGTTCGTATAGAATTGTTAAAATGTTTAATAGCAAGTTATAATATTTGCACGGACTTGCAATGAATTCTTGAACGGAAAGTTCCGTAGACAAAATGTACGCGGACCTGATAATGATTCGGGGACAGTAAGAGTACGAAAAGAGAACAATGTTTAGGCAGCTTTGTTGTACCTAAATAAACAAAAAATTATTTAAAAAATGTTATTTATGTAATTATCAGTGCTGTTTTATAGCAAGTAAAAGGATATAAGATGTGTATAAAATGCCAAGATATATTACTAGCTAGTTTTCAGGCAAAAAATAGCGTACAAGAATGCGCTTGTGAAAAAAAAATCCTCCTCTCCTTCTTGATACAGAATTTTTTATAAACACCACTACAGTGTTGGGTAAAACTCGCAACCTTGCACCACAAATATTAAATGAGATAAGATTAAACAATCTTAAAATATGACACAAAGTAACCACATTCTACGATACTTATATAGAACCTGACATGGCACAGACCATGCATTTCAGTCAATTAAGATGGGGAGGACAAGTTTCTAGGATGGGGAATGAGGAAATTTCAGAGTGGCGGCTACTATACAGAAACATACATCAAGGAAGACCTAAACTCTAATGGAGTTGGTCGGAGCTTGGCACATTATCAGTGCTAGATACTGAAGGAGGTCACCACAGAATACTTAATATTTCCAACACGTCAAGGAGTTGTGACACGAAAAGTAGCTAAGCATAGTAAACGCAACCTATAATTTAATAAACATACACTATATAATATATAAGATATATAAGATATATAATATAAATAATATAATAGAATATATAATATAACGTAATATTTAAATATATTTGCAGTGCGGGTTCTTCAGTTAAGCTGAGGTCTCTTTATAGTTATTTTATTGACACAATATCATAAAACCAACAAAGTTTTGCCATTTCAGGCTTCATCAAGGACTACAATTTTGAACAAAAGATATATATATATATATAATTATTACAGAAACAAGATATATTCTAATTTTGTATGGTAACCTTTCTGAGTTTTTAGTTCGATAAACTTTAACTTATATATATAAGTTAAAGGATATAAGTTCGCCACCGGGTAAAATGTGATAAAGGGAAGGAAAACGGGTAAGACTAACTTCAGTTCTCGAAATAGACTGTCTTTATTTCTCTTTGTAATCCGACATATACGGGATCATGGGATGTTTACGTCCCATGATCGCATTAGTCAATACAGAGCTACCTCTGACTTTAACTCCCCCCTGCCAGTTCCCAACCATCCGTCGGGAACTTAACAGCGGACTATGTACAATATAAAATAAAAATAAAAAAAACAGAAACTTCATACACAGGCTAAAAATAGTAAAAACTAAAACAAACAAACAAAAAAAAAATACATTCACTGATACAGATTTATGATCTGGAGTGATGAGTGTATAGGGGTGAGGGCGTTACCCGAGACTCTCGCTGGGAGGATGTCCCCGCTGGTATCTTCAGCTGTTCTACATGCACGTTCCTGCGCTTCCACGGTTCGTGAACACTCTGTATGGTTACGATATTGTGTTCGCAAATCGCGACCACCCTAAAGGGGCCCTCGTAACGGATCAGCTCTTTACCCCGGTTCGATGCAATCTTGCGGTATACAGTGGTCCCTATTGTGACGCGACCTTCGATGGGTTTGACGCCCACGTTCTCCCTCGCCACTCTCCTTCGTTTTTCGGCCGTAATCCTCGCGTAGGCCTTCCCTCAGAGTTTCCCCAACTCCGAGCGGTTGTTGACGAGGAGTGTGGCCGTCTCGTCTCCCTCCCCCGTTCCTCGGGTGTCTCGGCGACGTCCCCGCAGGCCAAAAAGAATCTCGAACGGTGAGAACCCCGTAGCCGTGTGTATCGAGTGATCATAAGCTATCACCGCTAGTGGCATAGCCTCGGCCGGCTCCAACCCCTTTTCGGTATGATAGACGCGGAGATGATCCCCAAGGGTACTGTGGAGTCGCTCAATTCCGCCCCTGCTCTTTGGGTGTCCCGGAGTGTTGACATGCCATCTGACATCCAGCAACTTCATCTGCTCTATTATGTCGGCGTTGTCAAATTCCCTGCCACCATCTGATGCTATTCGATCGGGGACACCATAAAATTGGAACACCTGCGCAATGCTCCTAATACGGCCTCTGAGGACTTTTCGCGGACGGGGTATGCTATGGCCACCTTACTAAATAGATCAACAACGGTTACCCACTTTTGGCCCTTCCAAGTAAAAGTGTCCGTTTGGAGGTCGGTCAGGGGTGTCTGTGCCGTGGGGGTCTCTTCTTGCGGTCCTATCGGTGGGTGTCGATCGTACTTCGTGCGATGACAGATCTCGCACGCTCCTATCGTCCCCTGGATGGTTTTGCGCATTCCCCACCAGAAATACCGGCGCTTCAATGCCTGCGCTGTTTCCTGTTCCCCCCGATGATTCGTTTTACCTTGGTGGTATGCAAGCGTAATTTCGTTTTTCATGGTATCATCCGTGACTGTTTCCACCATCATCGTGCATCACACGAACGTCCGGTCTATCCCAATCCGCTCCGCTCGCCATAACCTCTTAATTTTCTCCCAAATGGTCCCGTTCCCTACATAGATATAGTGCGTTTTCCCCGGCTTGGAAGCTTCGTTGAGTAGGCGGCAGATCTGGTCGAGTTTTACTCCCGGCTGCGACCAGATGGTCGTTGTTGTGGATCTGTTGTAATCGCTGCAAGCAATCTTTGTCAGTCCCACTGTTCGCGTCTTCCAGATTATCTGACGACGTTTATCGTTGACTATTTCCTGTAGCTCTTCCATCTCCGCGTATCTGTCACCTCCCGAGCTCCCTCCTCCTGTCGACTGGCCATCTTCCGCGGAACCAGATCCTCTTTGTTCTACTCGTTCTACCAGTGACCCCCAATCTCTTGCCTTATCTAAAGAATATATCCGCATATTCCCTTCCTGCGCTCGCCTAATTGCTCCTATCCGCGCTCCGCCGTCGTTCCCGACATCACCTCTCGTTTCGAGCACCTATATCTCTTCCCTCCTATACGAATGTCCTATCTTCCCTTTTCGTTCCTCACCCTTGCTCCTACCTTCGCTAGCAGGTCACATCCGATGATCCCCCCGTATTCCTTGGGCATTTTTCCCACTATATAAACTCTGAGTTCCTCCCCGCCTCGACCCCATCTTTCTAGTCCTATTACCGTTTCTCCTTCTACTTTACAGGCCCCACCCAGGGTAAACAAGCTACAAGAACATACCTGTATTTAGGGTATCCTCACTCCCACACACATCCTCTCCAGGGTCTCCCTACACATTATCGTGTTGGTACTCCCAGTATCCACCAGGCACTGCACTCCGCACGCTACTTGAATAATCGGCAGACCGCTGTATGTACCGCTCACGCTATTACTTATTAGTGCGCGGTGGCCTCGCCTCTGCCACTCTTCTCAGATCTCTCGTTCATTCCTCTCTTCGGCCGCCTGTCGTCGACCGCTTCTTTTAACAGTGCTGCTCCCCCAGCCCGCTCCGCTTCCTGATTCCTCCCTCTCATTGTCGGTATCGGATATTTCAGAGGTTTCTGACGTCTCTGACTGCGGCCTCTCCCTCCTCCGCACCCTCTGAGCGTTTACCTCCATTTGCTCTGGTCGATTTCCATTTCGTCGACGGCTCATGTGCGGGCACTGCTTGGCTACGTGCCCATCCGTGCCACACTCGAAACACCTGGTGCGTGGGCACTGTGCTGCCAAGTGTCCTATTTTCCCGCACTCGTAGCATTTTCTTTCCTCGCGTCTCCTGGGACGGCCTGCAATCGCTAGGTTCCTGCATCCCACCACCGTTGCCTCTCTTCCGCCGTACCCCGTCTCCTTTCTCCTCCAGGCTACCGGTGTGGTTTTGAGCCTTCTGTAAGATACCCTCTTCCAGCCCTCTTCTTCATAGCCTGTAACTTCCTCTTCTCTGGCATTGGTGTCCACCATCTCCTGGGCACATTCCAGGAACGTGCGCTCTCTAGAAAGTCCCTCTTTTCTTCCTGTTTCCTTTGCCAACTGCACTTTTAAAATCGTCAACAGGAACGCCATCCTTGCTTCAACCTCGGCCGCGCTCACGGACTCCCTCATCTTCTCGGTGATACTATTGTATTTCGCTAAGAGTGTTCCCGTATACTGGCCGTTCGTCTGGTGGGGCTTCTTTATCTCCCGGAACATCTTGAAGATATCCTCTTCGGGTGTCTATCTTCCCCCTCCGAACGCTTTCTTTAACCGTTCTTTTACGGTACTTCATGGGGTCTCTTCGTCCACCTGAATCATATTGAGGATGCTTCGCTTCACCCTTCACACGAGCGCTGCTCTCAGCGTCTCCTTCGGTGATAAGGTCTTCCACTCGTTTTCCTTCTATTCGCGTAATTAGCCTGTCACCTCCCTTCAGGAAGTGGTTCAGTTCCCCGGTCTCTTCTGCAAATCACTCCAGATCGGAGATCGATTTCTCACATCTTGAGCCGTAATTGCCTGAATTTTCAGCCAGGCCATTAGTATTGGCATGAGCGGCTGCCATAGTTGTTTGGGGGAGCTGTGGTATATCCGCTGCTGCGTTGAGCACCCCTGGTCTAAGTACTCCCTCTGGCATTCCCGTAAAATAAGAGAACAAGAAAAAAGGAGAGAAAAAAAACGAGAGACGAAATAAGAGAGAAAAAAACGATAGCTTCCCGGGTTTCGGCACCAGTTATTTGCCACAGGGTAGAATGTGATAAAGAGAAGGAAAACGGGAACATAAGACTAACTTCAGTTCTCGAAATAGACTGTCTTTATTTCTCTTTGTAATCCGACATATACGGGATCATGGGATGTTTACGTCCCATGATCGCATTAGTCAATACAGAGCTACCTCTGACTTTAACTTTATATATATATATATAAGATATGTTATATATATATATATAATTAAATCAGACCACGAAGAGAAAGGCTTTTTAAAAACACTTTTATTAAAGTACAAGCACAAGGTTGAAAAATAAAGAGATTGCCGTGAATGACTGAGATATGACGCGTGACTAACTGATAATGGAATGAGAGCGAGAGCCGCAGGCTCAGCCTATTTATAGGAGGAGGTCTTAACATGGATTAGTCAATGTTTAGTAGTAATTGTCGTCATGTAACTCCTCCCTCCCGAAGATTAAGCATTGCTCCGGAAATGTGCAAAAAGAAATCTAATTTTACTTAACAAGATATTTGGCACACACTCAGTCAGCATTCACAGTTGTTTTTACAGAGTAACATTCAGTTGAAAGTATTAATGATAAATAAATTTTTAAATGGATATCATACTTGAAGTAACATTGCTCTAGCATTATTAATTCTCAATTAATAAGAATCATTATAGTACGTAAATTCAAGTTTGCAGTATGCGTATAGTATACCAAAGGTGCAATAATTTTTATAAAGGTGCATAAAGCGAACATAAAATTTCATAAGAAATAGCTTAAAAATGTAAGAGGAAACTTATACTTAACATAGTATTATTACTATTGGTTCCTCGATTTGATTAAATATTAAAGAAATTATACTATACAAAATGTAGCAAAGATATTAAATGGTATCGTACTGTATTTGATATGGCATTATCAAGATATACAGTATGAAATGAAAATTACTATTATCAATCTTAATGAATCAAATTATAAATACAAAAATTAAAATAACATTTTCTTATTAAATCAATATTAATCTGCTTTATTCTTATAACATTGGTAAACGCTTAAATACCAGAAAATAACTCCATTAATTATTCAATCATTTATACCTATACAAGAATAATTAAAATTATTAGTTCCTTACATTATATCTCGTTAACCGGTTAATGTATATAAAATATTAATTACAAGTAAACTTGTTGCTCAGAGTATATTCTAGAAATATTTTAAGGTTACATTGTAATGGAAAGGTTTGTTCCACTTATAATTAATAGTTCTTACTTAATTACACATATGAATAATTATTATAGTTAGATTCTATGGAGAATAAACAATTGACAATTAGTCTCGTGCTTAATAGTTGTTGGCTTAGGTAATAATCCTTCAGTGTAAGTACCCTGTATGTAACTGAAGCTTAAATGACGAATAATCAGATACGTATTTTAAACTAAAAGTAAATATTTAAATTCACAAAGCTGATTAGATGTAAAGGTTTAAACATCGCCTAGTTTGATTCTCGAGGAGTGCAATTATTTGACTTTTAATTCTTAAGAGGTAAACAACTTAATCCAAGAAATAAAACATAGCCAAATTCTAAATTTGCTATAATCTCTAAATAGCAGATTCTTTGTACCTTAAACGATCTGTAGGTAATTGTTTATAAATGGAATTAACATAATTCGTTCTGGTATATATGTGAGTGAATAGCTATTATACTGAACAGTACACAACAAACTTAAAATATTTAAAACAATTTCGTGCTCTTCATTCAGATTTATAACTAACTTTAAAGAACAATTGATCAACTTGATACAAATTAAATTATCTAATGTTATAGCCGGTGGCTGAAATGTTTTCACAATTACATTCATTATAAACTAATATAAAGAATAATTGATATTACGACATATAATAAATTTGTCTTTTAGATACAACCAATACAAATGTAGCTTCCAATCTCTCTTGCCAAAAAACCAAATTCTTTAGAAACGGATAATATACGTAAATATAATATAAATAAATTTTTCTACTGAACATTATGACGTTAGATTAGCCAATCGAAATATAACCCATTCACAATTTACTCTATAATTAATTGATATCGTTTGATCATGATTTATTTGATTATACTTCATTAATTTTATCAATTTCGTCAATATCTTTTAAGTCTTGTTTATTACTTACTGCGGCGGCTACTAGGACCTGGATCATGATGAGTGTCCTCGTCATTGTCCGTAACAAAATATTTTTTCTTCTGCTTATTCGGTCTTTTAATGTTGTTTATGTGCGTGTCGCCTATTTTTATTTTGTTGTATAGTAAACTCTTTTTTGGTTTGATCCGGGGTGTTTTGGCGAATTCTTCTGAGTTAAGCTCAGGAGGTTCTTCACGGTTTTGGTTGAGTTTCTCATTACGGGTTTCTTTAATGAATTCTATTTTCTGTTTTACTTCCGTATGTAAGTCTTTTAATTGTTGAAAATAGTTATTGACATGTATCTCTTGAATGTCTTGTGTATCATACGAGTCCTTCGTCTTTCCGAATGTTATCTCATTTGGATTTAACTTTAAATTTTGATTAAGAGTATTATTGTATGCTATCGTGCTTGTTTGTACGATTCTTTCGAAGTTAATCTTCTTGTTTTGATTAATGTTTATCCTCATTATTTCGTTGAAGGTGGCATGGCATTTGTTTAGTATCCCTAATGAATTCGAATAGTTTTTACTTGTATAATGGATTTCTATATTCGTTGCTTTGCAAAATTGTTGAATCAAGATGTTGTTAAATTCTTTTCCATGGTCCGCGCAAATACGCTCTGGTATAGGGTATAAGCTGATGTACTATTCCAAGGTTTGGCATATAGTTAACGCGTTTTTATTGCTGATCACCTGAGTGTATAATCGTTTCGAGAAGGTATCGATGGTTGTAAAAATTATTTTTTTGTCAAACTGCAATAAGTCCATCATAATCTCCTGAAATGGTTTGTCGGGAGTCGGTGTTGTTAGGAATTTACTTTTGATTGGTTTTCTATCATATTTATTTGTTTTACATATTTCACACTGGTTTATTATTTCTGTGATCTTATCTTTCATATTCGGAAAGTAAATTTTTCTTTTTAATCTGTCGTAAGTCTCCAAAATCCCACGATGGCAAGTCTTTCCGTAATGATAATCGAGGATCGCCTGTTGTTGATCACTCAACTCAGTGATATCTTCACATAGCAGACAATATCTCTTGAGTATTACAGTTTTGTATTCTCTCTCAATTAATTCTTGGATCTGTTTGAAATAATCTTCGTAAATCTCGTTCAAAGTGCTGAAGTTTGCTTGACAGTATATACCATAGACTTTGTTTGGTCGTAATACTTCCAGCAGTAATTCATTTATTTTTTCGGGATCATTAATGTATAAGGTATAACGATTTTTTTCAAATATCTTTCCGTAGGTAATCTTGTTGGTCCCTCTTTTTATTATTATCTGATGTTTTTCGACGTTTATACACTTGTCGCTATCCACCAGCCATACCTGCTCATTGTTGCTAGCCTGTGAATGTTGTGTTATTAGGCTATCTAAGTCTTCGTTAGTTAATACCGGTAATTCTTCCGTTGGTTCTAAAGTAGTTTGATTATTTGTTTCCTCAAGTTCTAAGAGTTGATCTAAGAAATCATCGTATTCTTGAGTTCCTTCCTCTGGAATGCTAATATTAATTTCTACATCACCTTCTAAAGTGTTGATTTCATTTCTTCTCGAGAGACAGTCAGCGACATAGTTCGTTTTTCCGTTTATGTGCTTAATTTCGAATTCAAGCTCCTGAAGTCTCCAAATCCACTTCATTATTCTACTGTTTCCATTTTTCATACTGAATACCCACGTTAGCGGTTTGTGGTCTGTCAACAGGAGGAACTTTGTTCCATAGAGATATGGTTTGAAATGTTGTGTGGAATAAACTATGGATAATAACTCTTTTTCTATGGTACTATAATTTTTCTCTGTTTGCGACAAGACTCTTGATGCGAAGGCAATCGGGTGTTCTACGTTATTTGTTTTCTGGCTAAGCACTGCACCTATTGCTTGGTCGCTCGCGTCCGTTGTCAATATAAATTCCTCGTTCCAATCCGGATAGGCCAGTATCGGTGTATTAGTCATTTCCTGAATTAGTCGATGAAAACTGTTTTCAAATTCCTTTGACTCATAATCTTTTGTTTTAATGGCTGAAGTTAGAGGTCTCGTCATATTGGCATAATTTCTTATGAACTTTCGGTATTAACCTGTCATACCCAAAAATCGCCTAAGGGATTTTTCGTCTTTAGGTTTTTCGAATTCTAAAATAGCCTTTATTTTAATAGGATCCGTCTTTAATCCATCCTGCGTTACAACGTAGCCCAGAAACTTCAACTCTGTTTTGAAAAATTCGGTCTTGTCCAATTGGATGCTTAAGTTGTTTTTCTTCAACGTCTGTAACACCCTTTCAATGTCATTTAGGTGCTCTTCTTCATTTTTTGAATAAATTATTATGTCGTCGATATAAGCCATGGTTCTTGGTGTGTTCTCTATGGCCATGTTTATCATACGTTGGAAAGTTGGTGGTGCATTACACAAACCGAACGGCATTCTCAGGAACTCAAAATGTCCGTCGTCTGTGCTGAAGGCTGTTTTTGAAATCGATTCTTCCTCCATTGGTATTTGATGAAACCCTGATTTTAGATCGATGGTTGTGAAGTATTTGGCTCCTTTTAATTTATTGAGTACATCTTCTATGTTTGGTAAGGGGAATTTATCATTCGTGGTTTGCTGATTAAGTTTGCGGTAGTCTATGACCATTCTCACTTTCTTAATCCCACTAGCATCCATCTTTTTCGGCACTATCCATAGTGGCGAGTTATAAGGTGAATTGCTCTTTCTGATTATTCCATCCCTTAACAGTTTTTGTACTTCATCTTTAATTTGACCTTTGAATTGCTCGGGGTACCTATAATTTCTTGTGTAGATCGGGTCATCATTTTTAGTATTGATCCGATGTTTTAATAAATTAGTGGCTTGGAGTTTTTCATTGTCCTTTTTTATGACTTCTCCATTATTCGAAATTATTTTTATTAATTTATTAGTTAAATCTGTCGGTAGGTGTTCCGTTCTTAATGCGTCGTCTATTTCCTGTTCGTTGTCCATCAAGTTTATTTCGTTCTTTGAGTCATTGAATTTAAATGTATTGTCTCCGATCACTATGTGATTTTCTGTACAATCTATGTTCATTTTCAAATTCCTCATCGTTTCGAAGCCTAACAAAATATCGAACCTATTGGAAAATGGGTAGACTAAAAATTCAGTCAGTTGGTCTATACCAAGTGCATTTTTTATATTTACCACAACGCTTGCATTACCGTCGTCGTAAGCCGTGGGCGTTTTGATAGAAAATTCCTTTTTCCTTAATGTGAAATTATGTCTTTTCACTACGTCTGGGTGTATATAGTTTTTCGTAGCCCCCGTATCAATCAACCATTTGTTTTTCTTGAAGTCTATGATGTATGGTAAATCATTTGTATAGTGCAGTTCTTCGCACTGTTTATTCACCGTATTTTGCTTATTATTATTTAAAATATTCTCGTCTAAAATTGTTCTTTTCCCTCTAAGGGAGGCGGATCGGTTTGTATTTGCTCTGAGTCTAAAAAACGGTTTTCCGAGCGGTCTAATTTCTCTTGTAATTCTCTGATTATTCTGTCCTTATCGTCTTCAATATAATGTGCTCTATCGCTAGCCGTTCGCATGGAAACTGTCTGTGGATAGGATTGATTTTGTTGGTAGTTCATCGGTTGGTTCCACTCTGGATTTTGTCGTGGTTGGTTAAAATAGTTATGTTGTTGTTGTGGATTCCATTGCTGTTGGTAATTATATCTTTGGGGTTGCGCGTTGTTATTATTATAGTTATATTGGTAATCGTACCTTTGTTGTTGTTGTTGGGGTTGCGCGTTGTTATTATTGTACCGTGGTCTATATTGCTGAAAATTAGGATTATAATTATTGCCTTTGTATCCCTGATAATTGTTATTTGATCTTTGTCGGTATTGTTGTTGGGGTCTATTAGATTGTTTATTGTACTGTTGTCTTGGTCTTTCCTCCGTTGCATCTTTATTAAATACACGGTTTCCGTATACCGATTCTACCACGAATGAGGCTTGTTTCCTCAAAATGTTGTAAACATCGTTTAGCGTTCGGTGGCGTAGGTGCTGTAGAAATATTGCTATCGTCGGATGCAAGTTTTTAACAGCTTCTTGACTAATGTCGTTGTCGTAACGTGCCATTTCTTGGTCCTTATCTCGTATCTCGTTATCTGTGTATATTCTTGAGTATAAATCACATCTTTTTATTTGCAATCGTTCGATATACTCAATGGGGTTTTCGTTAGGTCTGGGTTTTGTATTGGAAATCTCTCTAGCCAATTCGCAGATTGACCGATTGTCTTGGTAATGTTGTCTCAGGAATTCAAGTAGTTCCATTACCGAGCCAAACTGTTTATCGAACGTCGCGATTTTGGCGTTCCCCTCTAACTTGGTCTTAGCGCACATAAGGATAAGTCCTTCATTTCTGATTCTATTTGGGTTTTCGGCTTGGCAAAATCTAGTCAATAAGTAAGTCACGTTGTCAATGTATAATATAAGGTTTTCGGTTTTCCCATTGTAACTTGGGATGAATGTACAGTCGCTGTTTTTAATTTTCTCATGTTCCATATCTGTATCTGTTTCGTTTCCGTTTATGTTTCTAATGGAATTTAATCTTTCGACCAAAGACATATATAAAGAATAAAAATAAGTTTTAAAATAAAATATAATATAATGCTGGTTTCATACCCTGTTGTAGTACTTCGTTCCAAGCGGTGTCTTCAGGCTTCTATACTCTGGTGGTTGACAATTTTTGTTGACCTGAGCTTAGGATATTTGAAAATACCGGCAGTTCCTCCTTGAAGTCGGTGTGTTGAGTCTTGCTCCACAGTGACGTTCTTCTCGCAAGAGTAGCGACGGTCGGAATTTTATTGAATCGTCTATAATTGAATAAAATTCTAGTTGTCTGAACAGCCCTCAGGTCCCTGTTCGGGCGCCAATTAAATCAGACCACGAAGAGAAAGGCTTTTTAAAAACACTTTTATTAAAGTACAAGCACAAGGTTGAAAAATAAAGAGATTGCCGTGAATGACTGAGATATGACGCGTGACTAACTGATAATGGAATGAGAGCGAGAGCCGCAGGCTCAGCCTATTTATAGGAGGAGGTCTTAACATGGATTAGTCAATGTTTAGTAGTAATTGTCGTCATGTAACTATATATATATATATATATATATATATATATAAATTACGTCTAGCGGTACGGCAATGTTAAGCCTAATACCTTGTAGCCTAGGGTAAACAAACCCGTAACGTGTGTATAGAGGATCAGGAGGAAAATAAAGCCAGTTATAAAACAAACCTTCTTATTATATCATCTACCTCCTTCTTCATTCCTTTTTCTCGATCGTCTACAGCTGGGAGACGATTACTGGTGCCGAAACCCGGGAACTACGAGTATTCTGGTAAACTACTGTGAGTAAAATTTTAATTTTTTTTTCCTGTTGTTTTATTGGGAAAAAGTGACCTAGTTACATGGTAGAATTACGGCCTGCGGCTTTCGAAGTGCCCGAATTACCTAGGGAAACGATGGCCGAAGCTCATGCAAACTCCCTGGCTTGGATGAAGGTGCGAGCGGCGACGTCACAGGACCTGAGGAGAACAATATCGGACCTAGAGAAATTCTCAGGAGAGTTAGGCGAATTGAACCATTTCATCAAAGGTGGGGATAGGATTATGGAAAGAGTAGAGGCGAAGGCAAGTGAGGGTTTACTCGACTCTGGGGACGTAAAATCAATCAAAGCGGGCCTAGTGTGTAGAATAAAACGGAGCGTACTAAACCTAATACAGGCCGACGAAGACACCCCATGGACCGTGGTAAAAGAACGACTAAAGAAGGCATACGGGGGAGGCAGATGGACACCAGAAGAGGACATCTTCCAGATGTTCAGGGAGACCAGACGGCCCAATCAAACGAAAGGGCAGTACGCTGGAGAACTCTTGGCAAAGTTTAATAAAATAACGGAAAAAATGAGAGAAACGGTGAACCTAGCGGAAGTGGAAGGCCGGATGGCATTCCTATCGACCATTCTGAAGGTACAGTTGGCCAGGGATACCGGCAAGAAAGATAGTCTACCGGGAGACCGATCGTTCATTGAGTGCGCCCAAGATTTAATGGACACTAGTGCCCGTGAGGAAGAAGAAAAATTAGAGGCAGACGAGGCAGGGTGGTCCAAAGTGATGTACAGGAGGCCGAGAATGCCGCAACAGGCATGGAAGAGGAAAGATCAACGGTATGCGGAGAAAAAAGGGGCGGCGGTTGAAGGAAGGAGACTTAGCCAAAGGAGACCGAGACCCAGCGGGAGGAAGGAGGACAGAAAATGTCACGGATGTGGAAGAATTGGACATTTAGTGGCGCAGTGCCCGCGAACAAAATGTTTTGAATGCGGAATTGAGGGACACATCGCGAGGCAGTGTCCATACATTTTCCAGCGAACAGAGAGGTATAGGCCGGAACCGATGGAGGTAAACGCACAGAGGGTATGGAGAAGAACCAGAACCTCCTCCGAATCGTCAAAAACTACGGGAGCGTCGGAGACAGAAGAAGAAGAAGATGAACCCAGGAGCAGAAGAGGAGAGACTGCAGAGGACGACAGGGACTACGTAAGAAGCAGACGATATGGCACGGAAGGAGGAAGGAAACGGCAAGCGGTGGCCTGAGGAGCGGGCTGGCAGAGGGGTGGCCGCACGTTAATAAACTATAGCGTCAGAGGGAATTACGGCGGTATACCCATTATTGGAGTGGCGAGAGGAGTGAGATGCGTGATAGACACGGGGAGTTCCTGTACTATTCTCAGCAGGAAAGCGGCGGACAGATTGTGTGTGGGCGAGGGGTCGTCGCGGATTCAGGCATGCGAGTGCAAGCTTATCACCCTGGGATGGCCGTGTAAAATCGAAGGCGAATTGACGATGGGATTGGATAGGTGGGCGAAAAAGGGGGAATATTTGAAAATACACGTGGTTAGGAAGATGCCGCGCGAGTACGATGGTATCATAGGGTGCGATCTCTTGGGAAGGTTAGGAGCAAGAGTGAAGTGTTGTAACGGAATATGGGATATTAGACTGGGAAGAATGTTATGCCGGTGTACAGGAACCTTGGGGGACGGGAAGGAGCGAATCGGAGCGATCGATCGGGAGGACAACTGGGAACGCGCTATTCGGCGAGAGTATGCCGATATATTTTTCAACGAAGGGGACAAACTGGGAGTGACGGGGGAAACGTTCCATGAGATCCCACTGAAGCAGGAGAGAGTGATATATATCAAAGAGAGACGATACCCGCAGGCGCTGCGACAACATATAAGGGACGAAATCGAGGAATTGAAACGACAGGGCATCATAGTAGATAGTACGTCTCCATACAACAGTCCCCTGTGGGCAGTGAAAAAGAAAGGGTCGTCCGGTGACGAAAAATACCGCGTAGTAATAGACTACAGGCAATTAAACGACAATACTATAGACGAAAAATACCCCATTCCTCGCTTTGAAGACATCCTGGACCGCCTAAGTGGAGCAAAGGTATTCAGTACACTGGACCTGAAGGCGGGTTACCATCAAATTCGGATGCGTCGTGGAGACCAACACAAAACGGCATTCACGTTCGAGCGGGGACATTACGAATTCACCAGAATGCCGTTTGGGCTGAAAAACGCGCCAATAACGTTCCAGAGGCTGATGGACGAATTTTTAAGAGGGATTGGGGAGTCGTTTTGCCAGATATATATGGACGACCTCCTGGTTTTCAGTCGAGATGAGGTAGAACACCAGGACCATCTGCGACAGGTTTTTGACAGAATTAAGCAATTCGGGCTGAAATTGTCTGCGGAGAAGTCGCTTTTGGGACAAGAGCAGGTGAAATTTTTAGGCCACATAATTTCCAGAGAGGGAGTGCAACCCGATCGTGGGAAGGTGGAGGCCATCCAGCGGATGACTATCCCGAAAGACGTAAAAGGAATCCGGCGCTTACTCGGATCCCTGAACTACTACCGCAGATTCGTTCCAGAAATGGCGGAGTACCTGGTCCCTATTAACAATCTCCTTAAAAAAGGACAAAAAGTCGTCATTACCCCGGTAATGGAGAACAATATAAGACGTTGCATGGAGCGGCTACAGGAAGAGCCTATACTAGCGTTTCCAGATTTTGCACTCCCCTTCATGATTACCACAGATGCGAGTGAAAACGCGTTGGGGGCGGTACTCTCGCAGGATCGTGACGGGGGGGAGCGACCAATAGCATACGCTAGCAGACGCCTTACTGAATCCGAGAGTAGATATAGCGCGCTAGAACGCGAATTACTGGGTATCGTATGGGCGATAGAACACTTCCGGCCCTACGTATTCGGGAGGAAGTTTCGGGTTAAAACAGATCATCGACCCCTCCAATGGGTGGGAAAACTGAAAGAGTCATCAGCGCGGATTACCAGATGGAAGGAGTTCCTCAGTCAATACAACATCGACATTATTTACAAACCGGGGAAGGAGAACGTCGTGGCCGATTGGTTATCCCGCGCGTTGGTCGTGAATGCGATCGAAGAGGAGCTTCCGGGACCATCACGTGACACCCACCAATTCGTCCAGGAATGGTCACCCGGCGAGGAAGGGGAGCGGGAGGGGGCTCCAGCCAATGATGTTCCGAGTGACGGGAGTTCAGTGGGGGATAGGCCCTCGGACATTGAGGACCTCGACGCCATAATAAATGACAAGAGGCGCCAGATCATTTGGCTCACCAAAACTTCTGGGCTCTTCAAGATGGAATCTGAGAAGTACGGCCACTGCAACATCGTCAAAATCTGGTCGACACCGGGGATAAACGACGATACGATTTGCCGCGCTCTGAAGGACGCATCTACTCCAGGGAAAACGCACCACATGTACGTGGGAAATGCGACCATCTGGGGACGCATCAAACGCCTATGGAGGACGGAGAGGATCGGAGTCGATCGTACGTTCGTCCGATGTACCCTGAAGGTGGAGACAGTAAAAGAAGAAACGCGGCAGAGAGAAGTGACCCTTGCATTCCACCAAGGGAAGACAAACCACCGGGGAATCGACGCTACCCTGCAAGCATTGAAGAGGAGATATTTCTGGTTGGGTATGAAAGACACGATTGCGAGAGTTATTGGTACCTGCGACACATGCCTCACCACGAAATATGATCGCCACCCCCCCAGAGCAATACAGGAGGAGACACCAACGGCAGACCAACCGTTGGAGGATTTGCAGGTGGACACGTTCACATGGAGGGGATACAAATGGGTCACCATTGTCGATAGGTTCAGCAAAACAGCGATGGCCCATCTGATAGCAGAACGATCAGCGGAAGCAGTCCTAAGGGCACTACGCACAAGGTGCCAATTTTATGGCGTACCAGACACGATAGCTTCCGACGCTGGTAGGGAGTTTGATAACGCCGAAATAAGGGCTGAGGCGGCGGCCTTAGAGATCCGTTGGCATCTCAACACCCCAGGACACCCGAAGAGTCGAGGAGACGTAGAGCGGCTGCACAGCACGCTTAGCGACCACCTACGAATTTACCATGGAGAGAAGGGCTTAGAACCAAACGTGGCGATGGAAAAGGCAGTCATCGCGTATAACCACTCAATCCATTCTGCCACCGGTTTTTCTCCGGTCGAGACGCTGTTTGGACTTCGAAAATGCCGGCGCGATAGCAGGAGTACGGCGATCGATGAAGAACTGGCCGCACGGGTAGTAAGTAATCAGATAGCGCTAAAGAAACAGTGGGTGGCCGTTCGGGGAAGGCTCCAGGATAAGAAACGGCGACGGGTGGCGCTCGACAACCTCAAAGTCCGCGATATTCTGGGCAATCTTAAACTCGGCGCGCTCGTGTACCGGAGAAAAGGGTCGAACAGGGGTAAGGAACTAGTGCGGTACGAGGGTCCTTTCCGAGTGATCGCTCTCCGCGAACACAACGTGGTCACGGTCGAAATCATTACACCCCCGATTAAACGGCGGACGGTACATGTGGAACAGCTCAAGTTTCCCGCGGTGGAGCCTGGGAGCCCCGTCGTCGAAACATAACTCCGGTGTGTGTCACAGGTGACCAGTCCCGAGAGGCCTATATATATATATTTTTTATTGGTTTATTATGTTTTTTTGTGTTATATGGGTCTGTGCTGTGATTTTAGATGGACCTGGAAGACATTTTTCTTTTCAAATTTTTTTTATTAACAGAGTATACTTTTTGTTTTGTGTTGCTATAGATACATAGCTGATGTCGCATGTTAGGAGTTTACGGGGAATGTCCGTAAACTGGTAGGGGGGAGTTACGTCTAGCGGTACGGCAATGTTAAGCCTAATACCTTGTAGCCTAGGGTAAACAAACCCGTAACGTGTGTATAGAGGATCAGGAGGAAAATAAAGCCAGTTATAAAACAAACCTTCTTATTATATCATCTACCTCCTTCTTCATTCCTTTTTCTCGATCGTCTACAGCTGGGAGACGATTACTTATATATATATATAAGTTAATGTTTATTGAATTACAAGCTAAGAAAGGTTGGTAATAAGAACACGTAGAACGTTATAACAAGACTGCTTTATTTAGACCAAGATACCTCTATCTATAGGTATTACCTGTAAACATATACAGATAACATATGTTTGGGGATTAAGGCTGGGCACTAGCGGCGCCTGGACTTAACTCCCCCCCACCAGTTTACGAACACCCATTCGCAAACTTTGAAGTCCAACACTCGGACGTCTTAGTCCATTCAAATAATGCTCCGCTAATGTTACAAAGGAGCAAAGGCCAGCCCCGCCCGTACACAGCCTGTAATCCCTCACATTAAGCTCTAATCCTATAAAACGTAAAAACCAACTGTCACTTGTAAACAAAAAACATAAAAGAAAACTTTGACTTTTAAAAAAAAACAATACTTCTGTGGGAAAAATCACATAACTATAACTATTTACAATGTTCCTTGCGTGTATGCTGCGAGGACACTCCAGCTCATTCCTGATCTACAACCTCCCCCCCTGGTGGAAGCTTTAACTGTTCTATGTGGACATTTCGCCGCTTCTTAGGGGGTCGTATACTCTCAATTGTCACGACGTTGTGTTCCCTAATCACGACCACTTTAAATGGGCCCTCATATCGCACCAGCTCTTTGTTCCTATTTGACCCTAGTTTTTTATAGACGATAGTCCCGATTTTAAGTTCCCCCATTCGATCCCGGACTTTGAGGTTTTCCCGTTCCACTCGTCTCGCTTTGTCCCTCGTTATCCTTTCTCGGACTTTGTCGCATATTTTCCTCAAACCGACAGTATTACTCGCCATTTTCTCCGCCATTCCCTTGTCTGCTACCGTCTCTGCCCCATTTCTCCGTCTTTCGCGCAGCCCAAAGAGGATCTCGAACGGGGAGAACCCCGTCGCGGTGTGGATCGAATGATTGTAAGCGGCCACCGCCTTCGGCATTGCCTCATTCGCCGGCAGACCCTTTTCCGCGTGATATACCCGCAGGTGGTCACTCAAGGTGCTGTGCAATCTTTCTATCCCTCCTCTACTCTTAGGGTGCCCTGGGGTATTAAGATGCCAAGAGACATCGAGAGTCTTCATTTCTTTTCGGATGTTGGCATTGTCAAATTCTCTGCCCCCATCCGACGAGATCCGGTCTGGTACTCCGTAAAACTGGAACCAGGTATTTAATGCCAGCATTACCGCGTCTGATGACCGATCTTGCACCGGGTGCGCCATGGCCACTTTGCTAAAGCTGTCGATTGTGGTAACCCACTTATACCCCCTCCAAGTGAAGGTATCCACTTGTAAGTCACTCAACGGTGTCTCGGCGGTGGGCGATTCTTCTTGTCACCCCCGTGGCGGATGTCTGTCATACTTCGTAGTGAGACAAACTGCACATGCCCCTATCATTTCTTGTATGCTCTTTTTCATTCCCCACCAAAAGTACCTCCGCCGCAACGCTTGCAACGTTTCCTGAACTCCACGGTGGTTCGTTTTTCCTTGGTGATAGGCCAGCGTCACTTCCAGCTGCTGTTCTCTGTCTTTGAGTGTCTCCACCATCGACGTGCACCGAATAAATATCCTATCCACTCCAAGTTGTTCCGTTCGCCAGAGTCTACGAATTTTCTCCCAAATAGTGGCATTCCCTACAAATACATGATGGGTCTTTCCGGGTTCCGAGGCATCTTTCAATGCCCGGCAAATTTGGTCGTTCCTAACCCCTGGTGGCGACCAAATCGTCGCGATTTTACTTCTCCCATAACTGTCATATGCGATCTGCAGCCGCCCTGAGGTCTTGGATTTCCAAATGATCTGCCGTCTTTTGTCGTTCACGATCCCTTCTGTTACTTCCATTTCAACCGGTCTTTCGGCGGCGGAACCTTCCTCTTCAAGGGTTTCCTCACCTTCGCTATCTCCTCGCGTACCAAGGCTTCCATCCTCCCCGGGTGTCCATTCCCGGAGAAACTGTTGGTTTTCCCCGGATGGTTCCCCTTCTTCCAATGCATTCACAGTAATGGCTCTGGACAGCCAGTCTGCCACTACGTTCTCTTTCCCGGGTTTATATATGATCTCCATATTGTACTGGGACAAAAACTCTTTCCACCTCGTGACCCGCGCCGAGGACTCCTTTAACTTTCCTACCCATTGTAGGGGTCTGTGGTCGGTGTGAACACGGAATTTTCTGCCGAAGACATATGGGCGGAAATGGTCTATAGCCCAGACGATACCTAGGAGCTCTCTCTCTAGAGCACTATACCGCGCTTCCGTTTCTGTGAGCCGTCGACTAGCGTACGCCACCGGGCGCTCCCCACCGTCTCTCTCCTGCGACAACACTGCCCCCAGTGCGTATTCGCTGGCATCAGTGGTGATTGTGAAGGGATGTTGGAAATCGGGAAATGCTAATATTGGTTCCTCTTGTAAGCTAGACATACATTTCCGGATGTTCTGCTCCATGATTGGGGTAATTACCACCCTCGCTCCCTTTCGCAGTAAATTATTAATAGGCACCAGGTATGCCGCCATGTCCGGCACAAATCTTCTGTAATAATTAAGCGTCCCCAGAAGTCGACGGATCCCCTTAACATCTGTGGGCACCACCATCCTTCTAATCGCCTCGACCTTCGTAGAGTCTGGCTTAACCCCCTCCTGTGAGATGGTGTGGCCCAAAAAATTGATTTTTTTCTTCCCCAACAGAGACTTCTCCATGGACAATTTTAATCCGAATTCGCGGACTCTTTGAAATACACTTCTTAGGTGCTCAACGTGCTCTGCCTCCGTTCTGCTGAAAACTAACAGATCGTCCATGTAGACCTGGCATACCGCTTCGTCTATTCCCCTCAAAAATTCATCCATTAGGCGTTGAAAGGTGATCGGGGCGTTTTTCAGTCCAAATGGCATCCTGGTAAATTGATAATGCCCCCTCTCAAATGTAAAGGCCGTTTTGTCTTGGTCGTTCGCACTCATCTTGATCTGGTGATAGCCTGCCTTTAGATCTAGGGTACTAAATATTGTCGCCCCGTTCAATCTGTCTAATATGTCCTCAAATCGGGGAATAGGATACTTATCGTCCGTCGTGTTCTCGTTTAACTTCCGATAATCGATAACTACCCTGTATTTCTCCGTCTCGTCCCCAGGTCTATTTTTCTTCCTCACTGCCCATAGAGGACTGTTATATGGCGAAGTGCTATCAATTATAATCCCTTGCCGTTTGAGACTCTCTAGCTCCTCTCTAATATGCCTACGTAGTGCCTGCGGATATCGTCTCTCTTTCACGTATGTGACGCGTTCTTTCTTTAACTGGATCTCGTGGACCGTCTTCCCAGTCGCTCCTAGCGTGTCTCCCTCTACGTAAAAAATATCCTCAAACTCCCTCTGTAGGCCTTCCCTCCAGCCCTCTATTTTATTAACCGCCCCTATCCGCGCTCTTCCGTCCCATATAGTCCCTTGACATTTATATTCCACTTTCCCCAACTTAATGTTCCATTTTTCCCCGATATTCTCCACACGCGCGCCTACCTTCCCCAACATGTCGCACCCAACTATCACCTGGTACTCCCGCGGCATGTTTCCTACGATATGTATCTTTAGATCTCCCCCTTTCTTCGCCCACCTATTTAGCCCTATGACTAACTCTCCCACTACCTCGCAAGGGCCTCCCAGGGTGATTAAACTACAATTACATACCTGAATCTGGAGTGCCCTCTCTCCGCCATACAGCCTCTCCAGCGCTCCGCGGGACATGATGGTGTTGGTGCTTCCCGTGTCCACCAGACACATCTCTCCTCCTTTGACCCTAATTATTGGCAACGCACACATCCTCTCCCGAATTGCATTACATCTCAGGATGCGGTCGCCTCTCTGCCAACACGCTCCTCAGGCTTCATCACGTTGCTCCCATCTACGTGACTCGACCTTCTGCCCTGTCTGTCTCCTGTTTCTGCTGCGCCTCGCTTCTTCTCCTTCAGTTCCCGAAGTCCCTGATGACTCATCTTCTGATGATCCACTCTCCCCATGTGTCATTATCCGTCTCTCTCTTACTTCTTGAGTGTTTACCTCCATTGGTTCTGGTCGTTGGTATTCTCTCCTCCGGAAGATATACGGGCAATGCCTCGCGATGTGCCCTTCCTCGCCACACTCAAAACATTTTGTTCGAGGACACTGTGCTACTAAATGTCCTGCCTTCCTACATCCGTGGCATTTTCTTTCTTCCCTGGGCGGGGCACACCTCGGTCTCGTTCCTCTAAATCTTCTTTCTCCTGTCGTTCCCTTGTCTCTGCCAATAACGGACGTTTCTGGTCTCCTCCAGGTTGGTTTCAGGGTCCGGGTTCTTTTGTATGCAACTCGGCTCCACTCATTGTCGACGTCTTGCACCCTCACTTCTTCCTCCTTGGCACTAGTGTCGATCATTGATTGTGCACACTCCGAGAACGAGCGCTCATCAGAGAATCCTTCCTTTCTTCCTGTCTCCTTGGCCAGTTGCACTTTTAGAATTGTGGATAAGAATCCCATTCTACCCTCCACCTCTTCTACGCTAATCGACTCTCTCATCTTCTCCGTTATCTTATTGAAACGGACTACTAACCCCGCAGCATATTGCCCGTTACTTTGTCTTGGGGACTTTGTCTCCCTAAACATTTGGAATATGTCCTCCTCGGGAGTCCATCGTCCTCCTCCGTACGCCTTCTTTAATCTCATCTTAATTAATTCCCACGGGGTTTCTTCATCTGCCTGAATTTGATTCAGTATACTTCTCTTGACCCGACATATCAGGGCCGCCTTCAACGATTCCGCGTCTCTGGGATCTATTAAATTTTCTTCTGCTTTAGCTCCAATTAAAGCTATGAGACGGTCTCCTCCTTTTAGGAAATGGTTCAGCTCACCCAGTTCCCCAGTGAATCTCTCCAGCTCCGCAACAGCCTTCCTCAGATCCTGGGTATTCATCGCTTTTACCCTCATCAGCGCGAGCGCCGTGGCATGAACTTCTGGCATAGTTCCCACTCTTCTAATATCTGCTCCCTCTACGAGATTCAAGACGGGCTGTCTCAAAACTCCTCCTTCAGTCATCTTCTCTCTTTCGCGTATAGAAGAAAAAAAAACAAAAAAAAATTACGCTCGCACTCGATAACTCTCTTTCTCCACGGTTCACGGGTTTCGGCACCAGTTAATGTTTATTGAATTACAAGCTAAGAAAGGTTGGTAATAAGAACACGTAGAACGTTATAACAAGACTGCTTTATTTAGACCAAGATACCTCTATCTATAGGTATTACCTGTAAACATATACAGATAACATATGTTTGGGGATTAAGGCTGGGCACTAGCGGCGCCTGGACTTAACTTATATATATATATATATATATATATACTTACTTAAATAATTATGAAGAAAGCTATAAATTATGTAATGCAAATATACCACTATAGTGTTGTGGTAAGTTACAAGATCAGCTGGGGAAGGAATAAATAACCTGTATCTATTTTATAAGAAATCAGATACATTTGATCATTTCTTTAAGTGTGTAATTAATAAAAATAAAAACCTAAAAATTATCTATTTAACATTACATTTAAATTCTAAGTTTAACTGTTTACGGTTTTACGTTATTGATATTCATGAAGATACTAAAACTTAAATGAGAACACAGTGAAAATATACACATGTATCTTTATAAACATAAATACCCTATATAATATTCATATTTGATTATAAAATACTCCAGTCATCTAAAGTATACAGATAAAATAATTATTTCTTAAAATTCTTTTTTTTTCTAAATGAACTTTTTAATAGGAGTCATAATACATAAAAGGCGGAGGCAATTTTCAAATATTAAAGTGTGAAATATTATCGACGAGACGTTTTATTGCCTCCTGGAAGTAATTGGGGATCATGACCGTTTTCTTTGATTGCCTTTGAGCTTGTAAGTGCTACTTTCCGACTATCAACATCCGTAGCTGACTGTTAAATTTTATTTCAGGATAAAAGTTTAGTGGGCTGTTCGTGTGTACTTTGGCCAGGTTTTAATTTACTGGCGGCTCTAAACAAAATGGATTAATTATTGAATATATAGGCGCTATTGAACATTTCCAAGACTCTACCGAGGAAACCAAGATTCTATCCATTTTATAATTTGGTTGAAAGGTAAATGGAACTTTTATTCTAGAAGGAGTCATCACTAGTTTTCCGACAGTTAATTTGTTCGCTCTAAATTTAGTTTTACTTCACTATCTTTAAGGTCAAGCGCCTATCGCCATTGCTTGCATAAAGTACCTGCTAGTGTACATCACCTATGGGTGTTAATCGTGAACGGTAGTCAGACAATTCAAAGCATGATCAAACGGGTCGAATCCGTAACCACAGCTCACTAGGCTATAGATGTTCGAAATGGAGGGCTGTGTATCATTAACCTTTAAAGTGTTAATATTAAATAAACTTGTTTTATTATTCATAAAACTGACGGGAAAAATTATGAGAATATTTCTTATATTAGTGATAACTGGTAAAACACGACAAGCAAATTAATCAAATGAGAAAACTTTTAAGAATAAAACTAGTGATAAAATTATCTGAAATCATCGAGGGAGAAAGTAATATCGCTTTGAATTCAAGATTGAGGTCAATCACATTTTGCATTTAGTTCCTAACCTACTATTCATTATTAAGTAAGTGGTCTGAGTGTAAGCGGGGTGATTCAAGGGAATATAATTTTGAGGAAAAAAAATCAGTTGAAATAAGTTTTTAATTTATATAATAGCTTTCAAATGCAAAAAAAGGAGATCGGCTTGTTAAAAGTATCTCACTGCCCATTTAGTCTTTCTTTTTCAATTTTTTGTTTTTTTTAAACGCATATATCGGGATGTATAATGGTATCAGCAAGCAGAGATAGATTATTTGTTGCGTTAAAGAAAATAATATTAAACAAAATATTTGTTACATGAGGCTGGAGACCCTCCACTCGTGCAACAGAATAGATAGAATAACTAAATAATAATATGAAATGCATTACAAATAAATACATATAATATAAATTATCTGTTTCATTAATTTTTCATTATTAATGAAATTAAGTAAAAATAAGCTTGATAATTTAAACAAATTCATCTACAATGAAGTCATTATGATTGAATATGTTTACAATAACAATATGTACCCTTGAGCGTAATAACTAGTTGCTACAACAAAAATGGCTATAAAATAGAAACCAAAAACTGTGTTATATTTTAAGTCACAGTGAATTCACAATCACAATGGGTTGGTGCATTGTAAATATGGTACGAATGAGATAATCCATCACAATTATCTGAGAAATGTTAGATAAATAAACAATTGGTTGATTAAGCATACGATTTAACACAAACAAATGTACACAACACAGCGGAAAATGAAACAGCTGTTCAAATATAAGATTCAGATAATATTATTTGAGAGGTTTTGTCAACTGGCCTTGCTATTTACAGCAAATTAACAGGAATTTGATATTTATATTTTGGTGAGAAAATACTCAGAACAGAGTTATGTAGGTTTCATGGGGTCATACGTACCTACCCTCACGGTTGTATCCCAATCCACTGCTGGATCGAAACAAGGCAAACGCGGTCATTATGTGAGCGTTTGAGCCGTATCACCTACAACCTCATATATTCAACATACTCCAAATAACATGGTTTTCAAATATAAAACGCAGACTTAATATATATTAAAATTTTATCTAGGGCAATGAGTATCCATCAGACCTGAATCACCTGACGTGATTCAAAGCCAATTACGGTATATATATGTAAATGATCAAACATTCCTTTTTTTTTTTTTAATGACCTGTCATTTGCCAATTACTGTCAATCAGTACCAAATATTTCATCATATTTGCTGAATACATCGAGATCGTACAAAGACTATTGTTGTGTAAAACTCTTTATTACGAATAATTAGGAGTTCCCCTCTTCTCGGCCCAGGAAAATATCCATCTATATTTCCATATTGTAATAATAAAGAAACCTTAAGACGTCAGTAAGAGAGGGGTAAGCTAGTGTACGAAAACACCCGCAGGTTGGGGACCCCCCCCCCCCCACCACGGCAGGCCTGCCAATATAATCGGCTCGTCTTGGTGCGGTCCGCAGAAGACTCAGAACCGGCACTTGGAACACTGCTATCTCTCTCTCTCTCTCTCTCTCTCTCTCTCTCTCTCTCTCTCTCTCTCTCTCTCTCTCTCTCTCTCTCTCTCTCTCTCTCTCTCTCTCTCTCTCTCTCTCTCTCTCTCTCTCTCTCTCTCTCTTTGCACTGGTACTTGCTGTTCTACACAAACCATGGCCTTCTTATTCAACTACCTCTGCATCTCTCTAATCCTAACCTCGCTATGTCTTAGTCCGACGTTGGCAGACACCACACCTTCCTAGTGGGAATCCCTGCCTTCGTCTCGCTAAAACTAGCCCCTCCCTGGTAGAGACCTCTCCCTCGTGGACGACGGTTGCCATGGCCCTACAAACTTTACCTAGTAGCGTTTCCCACCACAATCCGGCCTGTCTCTCCGGTTTACACTCGCCTTTGGGATCCGGACGGTTTTCGCCTACCCTTCGATAAAGAATGTGAATTTGTGGTCATTCCAAGACCACATAAACTACCTATAAACCTACCCTGTTCCTCTTCTCCTGAACATAGTAAACTGTCGGGGCACACCTTCTAACATCTTATGGAGTCAGATCAAAACGAATTAAGCTGCCCACCGACTAGGCCGGCAGCAGGGGTAAAAGACCACTGGTCTACCCATTTTATCTCTTTCTAGGCACTGGTCGGACAGCGGCTAGAGGTTGTAGCGACCCTAGGCCGCGGCGGTCGTCCTCTCCCCACCTTGGGGACAACATCATCATTAATGACCCGACAACTATCTTGTCCAATATTATAAAAATACTAGTAGGCAACTGTACTGTACTGTCTATCCCTAATAAAAACATTATAATACGAGATGTAATATACATTTTAATAATCTAATCTGGACACCTATAATTCGGATTTTATATTACCAGTAGAAGAGATGTGGAAACGTTTCCCCAGTGGTGCAATTGGTTGGTGCGGTACATTTACAGCAGTGACTCGTAAGCTTTGCCAGGGGTTTGTGAGTTCGAGCCTCACAACTCACCCGGGGAACTTATTTTTTGAAAGATTCTTTAAATTAACACGTTAATAAGTATAGCAGTTAACTACTGCTGGTGGCTTTTCTTTTGGATTTGGTCTTGTTAGTTTTTAATTTCGCAAATGAGCGAATAAGTTGAATAATAAGAGAGGTGAACAATATATGATAAAATGTACGATAGTATTTACCTTTCCTGTAATGGTTTGACAAGTTGTTTGATTTTTCGGAAAGCTATTTATCTACATGTAATCACTCGTGAAGTAATCACTGCATCCCTCTCTCTCTCTCTCTCTCTCTCTCTCTCTCTCTCTCTCTCTCTCTCTCTCTCTCTCTCTCTCTCTCTCTCTCTCTCTCTCTCTCTCTCTCTCTCTCTCTCTCTCTCTCTCTCTCTCTCTCGTTGTCTAGCTCTTTCCGGTTCACACTCGCCTTCGAGATCCGGACGGTTTTCACCTATCTTCACATTCCGACTGTGTACTCGTGTTCATTCCAAGACCACGTAACTTACCTATACCTAGTCTGTACCTCATGTCATGAACATAGTATACTTTCTGGCACACCCTCTAAGATCTGATGGAGCCAGATTAAAGCAAAAATAAGCTGGCCACCAATTAGGCTATCAGCTAAAAGTCAACGATCACAGGTTTATCTCTTCTGACTGTCCCCGACCTGTGACTAGACCTGCTACAGGTAAGGGGAGCTACTCCCCTGGTGGGTGTACCCGACACATGTGCTAATAGGTTTCAGGAGATACTAATTTTATTTATATTTTAGAATGAACAGTCAAAATACTCATAATGAGTTTTATTGTTATAGAAATTGACTATTTTATTTACTATGGGGTAAGACGAGATATACCCCGTCTTGCCCTCGAGATGGTACCTCGTCTTCATTCAATTTTTTATAATATTCGAGAAAAGCTCAATAACAAATCTAATACCAAAATCAAAACAAGGGGATAAATTGTACATAAAATAACGCTTAAAAGAAAAAAACAGAATATTATTTAAAATATGAAACTTACCAATTCAATTTCAGTCTTAAATCATTTGAAAATGGCGATTTGGAATTTCGTGAAGGGGCTTGCTTAACTGTTTGCTGTAATACATCTGTCACCTTGTTCATAAACTGTCCTTCTTCAAGTATTTCGAATTAGTGTCACTTTGTTTTAGACATTGTCAAGCGAAATAAAAATAATCTTGCCTTTTATCCCATCTTACCCCACCTTCCCCTATTACATTTTGTTAATCCATTGTTGAAAACTTACATCCTTTTTTCAGGTAGAACTCGGTTAGAACTTGAATAAGTAGCTACACATCTCTTCTGTAGGGAGCACAGTAATGAACCCTGGGTAAGAAGGGACCCACCAGCGTACAAAGATTAATTTATAAAAAAAGAGTTTACTTCAATTTCAATTCACATATTCATGCACACCTACCAACGGCAATTCTTTCATAACACCTATCTAAAAGTTAAGCCTCATTCTTCGATCTTGATAATAATCAGCTCTTATTGTTTGTATAAACCTAATTTTGTGATGTACAATTCTATTAGGTTAGCAAAGTTCCTTGAAGTTTATCAATATTTATGGTCAATAGAATACCAACGTACATTAACTAATAATTTACAGTTACTAAAATATTATTTGACAAATGTTACAAAAAAAGCATTCATTATTAGATCATTTTTCATATATTAACAAAATGGCTAATGTTTTATATAAAGTTTTGTTCTTTTTCTTAAGTGGTTTAATAGAAAACGTGTAACACGGAAATAGATAAAATCATTTTTTTTTTTGGAGCACCAGAAAAAATATTTTTCCACGAGAAATTCAGTTACTAAAAACATTTAACATGTAATAGCAGTTAGAATAACACAAAAACACGATATATATGCATATGTATAAGCCATTACTTGTTAAATGTTAATAGTACACCTACTTTGATAGTATCCTTGTCCATAATTATTTTCTTCTATCACAGGAAGAGGCTGTTTCCAATTTAGATTAGTTAGTTAAAATATATGATATGACTCATCAAACAATATTGCCATATTTAGAAGTTCTTTATTCAATATGTAAAGTTCACATTTTCCCGGGTAGACTTATTAAAGTCTATTACTTCCATAAATAATAATAATAAATTATTATTTGAAACTGGTTGCAATAAAGAAAGTAGTAATACTATATTTGAAAAACTAATGTTGACCGCTATAGGGATCTCATTATATCTGTTGAATGTCTTGTATCGTACATTATTCGCTTATATATACTTAATTATTGATAACATTGTTGCAAGCGGGTTTAGGTGATTTCTTCACATTGCAGACATATTGCTAGACTAATTAATCAAAATGAAACGTCCCACTTCATTTATGTATGAAATATAGTTTTAATTGACCCATAAGCCGTCAAAGAGCTGACTTTTACCACCCTTCACAATAATTATCGATAATGTTCATAAACTTATAATATTATATATATCTAACAGTCTTGGATAGATCATATATTTTATACGTGTACAATGCAATGACTATGGACCGATATCTAATTAGTGTATCTTCTTGACTTAATTATCATGATGCAAACCTAATATTCTCATAAATATCGCAGATGCTCATATACGATACACAATTCTATAACAGTGCATTAAATGGCTTCACGACATTATCGCCAGTATGAAAGTATGTTTACGGCTTCCCGAGCAATACTAGGAACCCTTAGGTAATGTTATGGACTGCGAAGCCCGGGGCTTTTCATAAAAAGTTTTATTACAAAAGCCAGCCATCACTTGAATGTAGAGGTCAAAATGCCCATAAAGAGTTTATTACATGAATATTCACTAGAAACTGAAAGAGCTTTATAAAACGTATAGTGCGAAGAGGGCTACCATTATTTATAATATATTTTAATTCAGTTTTCAGCTCATCAGGCTCAGAAGGGACCTGACGTGATCCAAGGCCAATTACGGTATATATATAAGTGATCAAGCATTCCTTTTTTTTTTTTAATGACCTGTCATTTGCCAATTACTGTCAATCAATAACAAATATTTCATCATATTTGCTGAATACATCGAGATCGTACAAAGACTATTGTTGTGTAAAACTCTTTATTGCGAATAATTAGAAGTCCCCCTCTTCTCGGCCCAGGAAAATATCCATCTATATTTCCATATTGTAATAATAAAGAAACCTTAAGACGTCAGTAAGAGAGGGGGAGGTTCTGTATGAGTGCACCTTTATTATTAACAACAACTTTATTGTGATAAAATTAGAATCTGCCTCGTTGGGCAATAAGTAATTGTGATAAATGGTCTCATATATACCATATTTACAATTTCCATTCACTCGCTCATGCATACAGTATTTACAAACAGCCCAGAGACCGCCCAAGTCTCCACAT
Source organism: Acanthosoma haemorrhoidale (assembly GCA_930367205.1). Classification (NCBI taxonomy): domain Eukaryota; kingdom Metazoa; phylum Arthropoda; class Insecta; order Hemiptera; family Acanthosomatidae; genus Acanthosoma; species Acanthosoma haemorrhoidale. The sequence goes on along the minus strand of OV884009.1, from coordinate 40,067,156 downwards.
GATTGTCACCATCCTCGCGTGTGAAAGAGGAAGCGAGGTCTGGGAGGTCCCCACACTCTTCCGTCAGCACGTCACCGGATAAGAGCCAGCGGAGGCTGAACAAGAGCGCGAGAGCCACAGACGGTCGGGACATGATTGGAGAAACTGGCCATTGCCAGGACTCCCGCTGTCACGCATTTATAGCAAGTCACAAGGCCACTGCCGTTGTAGTCTCTGAGAAGGATTTTAGGGATGAGTGGCAGAGTGTAATGACTGTTCTCGGGAATTAGGGTGGTTGGATAAGTCAATATGGAATTTTATGAACTTGGAAGGGATGAGTTCAAGAATGTAGGGTATATTAAGATCATTATGAAGGGTTTTGTTGGTGACGTAATAAGGATATTTACTATCTTAGGACTTTTGATTGAAAGGATGGGATGCTTTGATGTTTGACTTTTTTGCTATCCCCCATAGCTCTATTCCGTACGCCCAAATGGCTTAAGTATAACTTTGTAGATTAGTATTTTTTTTTCATTTGAGAGATGGGATGTCCTTCGAAACAGTCTGTACAGTTGTCTAAAGCGTTTGTTTAGTTCTTGTCTTTTTAGCCTCGTGTGTGGGTTTCATGCGAGCCTTTTGTCGAGGTGGAAGCCCAAGTACCGAACTGTCGTGGATACAGGAAGAGGAATGGAATTGGCGGCAGAGGGTAAAGGTAATGTGGAAACATTTTGCTTCATTAACTATGATTCGCCATTGGTTGCACCAATACTCGATCTCATAAAGGTGTTTTTGAAGGTTTTGGGATGCTATATGGGGGTCTGGATGGGATGACGGGACTGTAGTGTCATTTGCAAATGTTGCCAAGAATCACTGTATCACTAGATCACTATAACACAGCCAGATCGACCTGTTATTACTACTAACGTACAATGCTAAAATTTCAAATCCATTGAAAACATACAAATTTGTTAAACGTTGCAATATTGGATTTGTGTCTTATAAAATTGAATCTATAAACAATTTTGTAACACTAATAATACTTTCTATCCCACCTCTAGTTTTTATTATTTACGATTATATCCACACTCGTGCCACAGTTTTACTTTGTATAAATACACTATCATTTTTAGGTTGTGAAGCGGAAGATATTGTTCTAGCAAAGCTGAAAGGCTCGTGGAGATCATTGTAGAGAGTTGACATCGTGAAACAAGACTTTGACTATTAATTTAAGCTTTTTATATATTTAGGTACTTCTGATACCCGAAGAATTGTCCACCGCAATTTTAGTTCGTATCTTCTTGTACGTGGGATTTTTACAGGTCGTTTGTCCGAGAGAAATCCAAGGCAATATACGAAATCGGATGTAGGCAGTGTTGTAAACGTGAAATGAACAGGCCAGTAATTGTCTTATAATCAATCATATAATGTATGTAAGCATTTGCTGTTTTATTTCAGGTGCTTTTGTTTAAGGTTATTTAGTGCAAAAAGTGAAGCTATCAATCTCAGATGAAGGGGTTACTTTTACAATTTTTGGAGTTTATTAATTTCTGATGTCTTGAGCGTCTGGGACTCTCACGGTCTTGGTCAGCCTCCACTGGCTCGTATCCGGTGACACGCCTGACGAAGGTGCGTGGGAGACTTCCAACACTCCGCTTCCTCTTTCGCGTGCGGGGCAGGCGACAACCATGTGGACTTGGAAGGTCTCTGGGCAGTTTGTAAATATTGTATGAATGACCGAGTGAATGAAAATTGTAAATATGGTATGGATGAGATCATATATCACAATTACTTATTGCCCAATAAGGCAGATTGTGATTTTATCATATTAAAGTTGTTTTATTAAAAAAAAAACGAAATTCCGATTAAACTCTTAACTGAAAATATAGGATTTTTTTATAGTTTATTATAGACTAACGTCACCATCTGCAGTATTATTAAACAAGACATCAACATTTAATTTGATACTAAACGCGATAGGAAAATAGATATTGTTTATTAAAAAAGTGGTTTATTAATTAACCACCCTGTAATATTTTACAAATATTAAATTTTTTTAGTATTACATATTACAATTATTAATGATAGATCAGCATATTATAATTTTACAAATAATTTTTATTTTCATCATTGGGGCGTTAATTAGAATTTCCAAGCAATACATCATACCTCAATGTAAAACCGGGGCTGTAAAAAAATGACGTAATCTATTGTAATTATAGTCGAGTAATCTTACAAGGCATAATATTATGAAATATGTATGAAAAGTATCATTATATATCAATCCTTTATTTAATGTATTGGTATATGTGGACTTACCACCCATACATAATTTGTAATAAGGTAAAACTTAAATATTTCAGTTTATTCTAGCTCGTAGTTCTTCAGTGAATAAATTTGCTCTAAGAATTTACATTGTTTTGATGTGTTAGTTTTAGTAAATTTTTTTTCTTATTTGTTGGGTTCGAACTGTAACGTAAGACAGGGTCGTCAGGTAAATTAGGTGAATATATAAATAATTTGTTACATATATTTGTAACTTCTCTTCCGGTGACCCAATGTTGCAATATATATAATTTTCATTCAATACTCTTGTAAATGTGATACAGAAATATCTTTTTAATTACAATGAAATTTACTTACTATTATTTGTCTTTAGTTACTTTTTATTGTAATCGGGTTAATTCAATTAAATTTTCCATCGAACTCTATTGTACTTTACTTAAAAGTAAAATTAGGCTCACGAAAATGGCGAATCCAGGCCCTTTACTTTTTTTTATTGGCTAACAATTATAGAAATCAGTTAGATTACAGACCACAATCAGTAAGGGTTTCTACAATAAAACCTTAAAAATACCAACGTCGGAACACACACACAAGTAATAGTTAGCGTGTGATATAAAGAAAATTTGATCTAAAGCTTAATGTTTGGTGAAATAAAAATTTTATTCACATTATAAAATATATATATACAATTTCTTGTAATGAATAAATGATGAGGAATTTAAAAATGTGATATCATTCTCACAATTCGTAATCTTTATTTGTTATGGCACAAAGTAGAAATTGATTGTACACACAGTTTGTTACGTACAAACCGTAAAACAAAGCAGTCAAACACACAAACTTATCACATTAAATTTAGAGTTATCTTATTTTGAGTTTATTTTTTGAATTTTTTTACAAATATATATATATGAACTACATATGTGGTTTACACTAACGCATTCTAATCACTGAAACATTGATCTGGTCATGTTGTGAGCTGTTTATTGTGTGATGAGGTGAGTTGCGTGTGCGGTGATGAGCCTCTACTGCTTGACACGTAAGTGAACCATATTTAACTGGTGCGCACAAAGACTTGAAGAATCACGCGCATAGTTCAAGTGAAGAGGACAGGGTAATGTCGAGAATGTAATTCGACTTTACCTCAGCTCTCTTCTCCCGACCTAACGCTATACCGCAGACTGGTGGGAAGGCTTCCATTGAAAACCATGTCACGTGGCCAGGAAGCAACAATACATCACATTATAAGTATAATCAACTACCAACATTTAACAACCATGCATTAAGTAGTAATTAATGCTAAAATAAAAACTACGATCGAAGCAAATAAAATAAAAACTAAATTATAAATTATTAGTAGGAGTATTGATACCAAAATTGGTTTAAATTCACTGAGAGTACGTTTAATTACTTTAACCCTCCGTAAGGGGCGCGGGGTATAGTTGTACCCCAATTGACTACGACGCAAAACAAGTTGTATCATTTTCACATTGGGGAGGTTAGAGTCAAAGTAGGTAACAAATAATACCCCATATATGGCTCCATATTTCACCCTATCTTTTAACCGTCACCTGCCATTGGTGCTTCAATAGAGTTTTTCGAATTTTCGATAAAAAAATTGTTAAATATACAGATTTTATTCATATAATTGATATGATATTGTGTTGAATATGTTCAAGCACTGATCTAAAGCAGATTAAGTGAATTAAGTGTAATCAATGGATGCGAGTTGGTCATTTGCAAGATAAATGCGGTAAATGTTTAAAGAGCATAACTTTCTTCTACTTGTATCATTAAACATGTGAAAACCAGAAATTTGTTAAATTTCGAAAAAATACGTTTTCTTTAACAGTTTCCTTCAATCTGATATGATTTTAAACTTATATATTGCAATGTTGCAAGTTTCGGATTACTAATATTCTAAATGAATGTTAATGTGAAATAAAACATTAGCACATTTTTAGGCAACAGTCACGGGTATTATAGTGGGACTTTAGAATAAAACTATAGGCGCGTACAGTGTATGAATACATCGCTCTGCTTTCATTCAAGAACTGTTTGTGTGTCCTACGGCAATTTATTTATGTGTTTAAAAATGAACCGAGCAATCTGAAATACATTATATTTTTCCAAACACCTCAAAGTATGCTGGAGTATGGAAAAAAAAATTAAATGTGAAAACTTTCGAGCTCGTTTTACTTTTGATGATTCTCAAGTTCCAGTTCAAATGCTACTTAAATTTTAATATTCTGATACTTTTCCCAAGTCTTATATACCAAGTCACAATTATTGCGGCTATCATAGTAAGAATTGCGAAGGTACTCCAACGATGAAGCTTGGGACCAAGGAATAGAAGTAACTCATTTTATGCCATTCCAGGCGATTAAAAATAAAAATGTTATAATTGGTACCAGTTAAGAACAGTAAGTAGGTATAAAAAATATTTATTATTAATAAGTATTTTCCTGCTAAATACTAAGCAGGTTTTAAAGACGTAAGCCCTTTTCGATAATGTTTTTTTTTTCATTTTCTGTGTCATTAATAGAGTTTATTTTAATTTTCAAATAACTGATGTAAAAATATAATATTTAGTATAATAAAAAAAATAACTCAAGTAGTAAAAAAAGTGGTTGGCCAATTGATCAGTTTACTCCACCTTCTAATTTCCTCAAACGAAGGCAGAATCGGTACTTTCATTAAGTGATCGTATTCTCATTTTTTTTCTACCGGTAAGGACACAAAAAAAAACTAAATAAAATTAGAGATATTCTAACTTTTGAGAGCCAACAATAGAAATTACTTATATATGGCTCATAAATAGTCATTATAGTTATAAACAATTTAGTACCGTTTCAATAGAATTTAAAATAGTTTTAGCTTTTCACACTTTTCGGGAACATAATCTTCACTGACCGCCATGGTTTAACAAATGCAATGACGCAGTTTTGGGTAAATTCCGAGTTTTTTCATTATTATTTTTTAAGATACTGATGTGGAGACTCCTACCCTCGCTTTGATATCTCTAAATACCGCTCCTTCACTTTTTACTTTTGATTTAATATTTTTGTAACTATAAAAAAAAATGTATTAATGTAAAAAATATAGTCGGATGATAATAATACTTTTTAACAGTGAAAAACAAATGGTGATGCTGCTAGTTTTTGTACATTAACGTTTTGAACATCCGTTTGCTTTAATAATTTGAGAATGAATAATAAATTTTAATAAATACGTTATTATTTATTGTCTGTTTGTACATAATTGCACACTTCCTGTCGTTAAATAAATGCATTTATCTGGGCCTCTCCGGTTTGCTGGACTGATACGGCAATGTGTGCTTATAGCCGTGCACAGACAATAGGAGCCTGCAGACGTCAAAAGAACCTTGGTCGTCTGTGCCCAGTCTATCTGCGGACAGAAGTGGTCATCCCCACCTCAACCTTTCAGCAGACAGCTCTCTTTATGCTTCGTTCATCTGCTTCTCTGCCAACGGTTTTTCTGACCAGCAACTACCTGTCTTCCAGTTACATCAACATTTATAAATTGAACTGAGTGTGATGTACTTCAATATTTATTTTTCTCCTACCTTTTTTATAAACATCTTTATTTGAAAAAAAAAATACAATTCGCTTGTGCAGATTCATTTATTGGTATGTAAGAATTTGTTTAAAACATTATTTGTCTGGAGATCAGCTTAGGTTGAAAAAAGGTATTCGTTAGGTTTTCATCAAATTTATGAAAGGACAACGTTTTGGCACATAATATATGATGGTATGAGTATGAGATGATTGGAGTGAGATGTAGAATGTTTAAACTATACTGAAGGAATGAAAAAACATTCCTTAAATTAGGTTTAAGTAATATCTCACTCCAAACATATTTTACTAAGACCCGAGGCAGAGGAAGCAAGGGTGTTGAAACGTTCTCTATTAAAAACGCGAAATGTGAAAATCTAACACCTTTCATCAGTCTATTTAAATATTCAAATCAATTCATCTATTTATTAATAAATTCTCAGCATAAAATTCAGAGTCGAACCTAAGCCTTCCAACGTTTTCATTAACCTAAGCTGATTTTCGAACAGAAGATTTATATATTCACGGCTAACAATAAACTGGTATACTAGAAGATCATGATTTTTATCAATCGTAAATAAGTATAGTTTTATTTTATTAGTTAAGATCTAAATTTAATACAACAAGCGGTTTCTGCTTCTAAATTATATTAAAAAATATTATATAGCCATAGCGCACCTATCAGTCTACAGTAACGCGTCCACGTTGGTAGGACTAAAAGAAAACTGGACATTAAGTAACGTCTCATTTTGATGATTCACCATTCTACTGACATGTGAATGAACACAAATAAACATGAAAGAACCCTGCAAAAAACTCACATGCTCCATCTCTTAGATACCACACGTATTTTAATGGTGACATATGCTCACGTTTTTAATCATTTTAAATAATAATAACAATGATATAGTAGTAACAATAAGAGGAAAACGAAATAATATTAAAAAAAAAGATCTATAGCATACACAAAACTATCTGTTGTGGCAACCTCTTAATTACGAATAATTATAAGTTCCCCTCTTATAAGAAAGAGAGAGAGAGAGAGAGAGAGAGAGAGAGAGAGAGAGAGAGAGAGAGAGAGAGAGAGAGAGAGAGAGAGAAGAAGCTAGTGGGGGAAACAACCGCCGGTGGGGGAACACCCCCCACCACGGCTGGCCTGTCTATATAACCGGGCCAGTCTTGATGCAGTTTTCGTCTAAGACGAAGTTGAGCCTCATCACTTAGTGTTGTATAAGAACGATGAAGTTTTAACCACAATAAAAAATTTATTATATTTATGCACTTCTCCAAATGCATGTAAATGCAGAAAGAGAAGAAATCTGTAACCCAATTATTTTATTATTTTTGTACATTGTATTGTTTTCTTTTGAGGTTTTGAAAAAAAAGAAATATGCAGTTTTCAGAACATACTGAACTGGCACTTGGAATCCTGCTTTTTCTATCTCTCTCTGCACTGGCGCTTGCTGCTCTACTCAAACCATGCCCTTCTCATTAAACTACCTCTGCATCTCTCTCATCCTAGCCTCGCTATGTTTTAGTCCGGCGTTGTCCGACCTCACACCTTCGTAGTGGGAATCTCTGCCTTCGTCTCGCTAAAACTAGCACCTCCATGGGAGAGACCTCTCCCTCGTGGACGACTGTTCCCGTGGCTCTACAAACTTTACATAGTAGCGTCTCTCACGGCAATCCATTCTGCTTCTCTCCGGTTCACACTCGCCTTTGGGATCCGGACGGGTTTCTCCTACCCTTAGATACCGAGTGTGAATTCGTGGTCATTCCAAGACCACATAAACTACCTATAAACCTACCCTGTTCTTCTTCTTATGAACATAGTGCTTTGTCGGGGCACACCTTCTAAGATATTATGGAGTCAGATCAAAACGAATTAAGCTGCCCGCCGACTAGGCCACCAGCAGAGGTAAAAGACCACAGGTCTACCCATTTTATCTCTTTCTAGGCGCTAATCGGACAGCGGCTAGAGGTTGTAGCGACCCTAGCCCGCGGGCGTCTCCTCCCCACCTTGGGGACTCGCACATCTGATAACTCCCGACACTATCAATAAAAAAAATTGTCATGAGTAAGTCACATATTACGTCTTATTTTAGATTACTGAAATTTGTTTGTTCAACAGATGATTTAAAATCTTTAATGCTGAACCTGTACTAATTCCACTTACTCCCTCCGTGTACGGTCAGTGAGCGTGCGAATTTGTAATTATTATTTTTTTATTTTTCTAATTTTTTATTAATGTATTTTAAAATTTTGATTTGTATCTAATATTTTAAGGGGTTATTTATTTATAGATTTCCTAACATATTTTGAAATAAAGTGTTAACAATATATTTTTGTAATATTTTCTGCATTGTGTGTGCTCCGACCTTAAACTGTTATAGTGGCATTGAATTTGGATAAAGTTATTTGGACGACAGTTGTCGTGGTCCATACATAATGACATATTTCCAGCTTTAACATATCAATGATTCCACGAATAATCATGATTATAATTATAATTTATTACACATTCACAACGAAAAAATGACTGAAAGTATTATAATAGTAACAGCTGGGGGCTCAACAAGATAAAGCATTCCTACAGACCTTCTCACCATAAGTAGGTGATTATTGAACATTAAATAGATAGCACCCAGATAAATATCAAAAGATTATTTACAAAATACATTACATGCCTGAAATAATTAACGTACAAGTATACCATAAAGACTAAAGAACAAAACAAATACGTAATCGACAAGCTCGACCTGAAAGACATGTTAATCTCTCCTTATACCAATTAAAATTGTGATTTACAGTAAAGAATATGACAATAAAACGATAAACCACACTATGAAAAATCAAAGTAAAATGTTACAGAGACAATGAGTCAATGATATCCAAACATACTAGAAAGGATGTCAAGCACCGAGAGCTTGCTGCAGAAAAAAATCAGATTCATGAAAAGAAGGAGAGGCTCAGAATATTTATTTAAATGCACCATCCAGTTCATTGGCAACACCGAAAGGTCACCTATCTATATCACATGATATTAAACCTATCAGAGAAAGCGTCTACCAGAAGCCGGTCGGGAAAATAATCATAAGCATTATTAGTGTGCACATGGGTAATGGTGAGGTGTTACCTCATTTTTTCTTCACTAGCCATGATCTCGTTTACTGTGTTTGAGTGAGGAAAGGAGGTGATCAGAAAAGCTGTGGGGTTCTGAACGATGATGGACGACAAGGCACGATATAAGCAATCACATCAGCCAAGTAAGTGGTGACATTGAAAACAATGCCGATCCCCCTCTTTCTCAACTCAGCTACGCTTATGGGCGCCAAGAGGTCTTCGATACTATCATGGATGCACCTACGGTTGTTATCGCCATTTACGTTCGTCGTTGTGTATGAGAGCCATTAATTTCAGTCAACTCATTAACACCTATTGATGGCTACATGCCCTTATACTTTCTAATTGTACCTTCAATTTAGGTTCCTCTTCAGTTACCTTGGTTATCTGACGACCTTGCTCATCTAAGCAGTCTGCACCCTTTTTCACAGTCTCGCTAAAACTGGCCCGGGAAGGCGGGTGAAACAGTCCAACGTCACCGGAAAATCTTAAATTATCATTATTATTGATTACCCACATCAGGAGGCAGTTTAGAGTTTGCCATGAAAATAAAGTTTGTCAATGGAGTGCGAGACGAGACATCCACAAATCCGCAATCATATATATATAATTCCTTTATTGTGCTAAAATTACAATCTGCCTTGCTAAGCAATAAGTAATTGAGATATATTATCATTCATACCATATTTACATTTCATCATTCACTCGCTCATTCATTCAGGACATGATTGGAGAAACTGGCCATTGCCAGGACTCCCACTGTCACTTGATTATAGCAGGTCACGAGGCCACTGCCGTTTCAGTCTCCGAGGAGGATTATAGGGATGAGTGACGCAGTGCAGTAACTGTGCTAAAGGATTAGGGTGGTTGAAAAGGCTACTGTGGAATTTCATAAACTTGGAAGGGATGAGTTCTAGAATGTAGGGTATATTAAGGTCGTTATGAAGGGTTTTGTTGCTGACATAATAAGGGGCATTAACTATTGTTCTCAGGACTTTTGATTGAAAAGATTGGATACGCTTGATGTTTGACTATTTTGCTGTCCTCCATAGCTCTATTACGTATGTCCAGATTGGTTTAAGTATAACTTTGTAGATTAGTAGTTTATTTTCTATTGAGAGATGGGATGTCCTTTGAAGTAGTCTGTATAGTTGTCCAAAGCGTCTGTTTAGTTCTTGTCTTTTTAGTCTCGTATGTGGGTTCCAGGTCAGTCGTTTGTCGAGATGGAAGCCTAAGTACCGTACTGTTTCGGATACAGGGAGAGGAATAGAATTAAAATAAACTAGTGAACAAGACTTGTGACAAAGGGTGAAGGTAATGTGGGAACATTTTGCTTCATTAACTTTGATCCACCATTGGTTGCACCAGTACTCGATCTTGTCAAGGTTTTTTTGAAGGTTATGGGATGCTATGTCGGGGTCTGGGTTAGATGACAAGACTGCAGTGCCATCTGCAAATGTGGCCAAGAAGGTATTGGGTATAGAGGGGACATCAGCGGTGTATAGGTTATAGAGGATGGGGCCCAGGACACTACCCTGTGGAACTCCTGCATTTATAGGATAGTAGTTTGAATATTCTTAACCACAGCGGACTTGGAAGAAGCGGTTTGAAAGGTAGGACTGTAGGATTAGGAAAAGGGTCTGTGGTAAATATCTTTTGAGCTTGTAGAGTAAACCTGCGTGCCAAACCCTGTCAAAAGCTTGAGCTATATCAAGAAAGGCAGTAGTGCAATACTGTTTGGTTTCAAGGGCTGAGGAGATGTGATCAACAACGCGATGTGAAGGCCATGTTGAGCAGTGGAATTCCGTTGGCGGAAACCAAACTGGTGTGTGGGAAAAAGGTTTTTGGATTCCATTATTGGAAGTAGACGTTTTAGTAGAAGTTTCTCAAATATTTTTGAGAGGATAGGGAGTAGGCTTATTGGACGGTAAGATGAGGCGTCATTGGGTGGTTTACCGGGTTTGGCGAATAGGACAATTCCCAGAGGAGAGGAAAGTGCGTCGTTCGGATAATGCAATTATATATGTAAGTTAGAAAGATTATGGCTTTAGGAGGAAGTTGTTTGAGAATGTGAGGGGTAAGAAGATCATATCCAGGGGATTTTCGGTGAGGTAAGTTTTTCAGAAGGTATTTGACCTCAGAGGGATTAACGGCTTTTGGTGGAAGGGAGAGAGGTATAGGCGAAGTGAGGAAATCTTCCACAGTTGTGCTGTGAGTATGGTTTTGATGTGAAAGGTGAGGTGTGACCGTATGGGTAAGATGCAGAGCAAATTCCTCCAACCTATCCCCATCCGAAGCCGCCCAGGACCCATCATCACGACGGAGTGGGTGTGAAACAGGTTGATACTTTAGAATTTTTTTGGTTACATTCCACAAGGAGTTATCCCTGGTAGACAGAGAGGAGAGGTAGGAATTGAAAGAATCGGAACGGAAGGATGCCAATCGCCGCTTTACCAATCGGCAGTACTGATTGTACGTGCGGCGATCAGCAGGATGCCGGGATCTTTGCCACACTGTTCTGGAGCGGCGTTTGGATTGGATTAGATCTTTGAGATGCTGAGGTAAACGATTATGATTGTGGATTTTTGGGTGACGATGCCTCCCAAGCCGACCGCTGGACCAGAGTAGTGAAGGAATGCACTGCATCGTCTAGGTCTTGGGATGTTTTCAGGGACAATTTGAGGTCTACAGACTCTGTAAGTAGCTGGCGAAAGTGGCCCCAGTCAACTGGGCCCCTAATAAATGAAGGAGGAGAGAGTTTGCGAATTGGTCTTAGGGAAATGGTTATTAATAAAGGACTATGATCAGAGGAGAGGTCATCGAGGCGCGTGAGTGAATAGTTTAGTGTTCCTAAACTATTGTAGAAAAAGAAGTCAAGGAGATCAGGAATTTCGGTTGGGATCAGATGGCCAATAGGTGGCTGTGTCAGGAGAGATAGTGGAGCAATGTTTCCGTGTGAGTGCATCCGCAATCAACCAAAACAAACAACGATCATCGGCTGGATGGTCAACCCCAGTAGTTCTGCTGCTGCAAGGTTATTCAGCAAGATCCCATAACAAACAGCGAGATAAATTAATGTTTACCAAACATCTCTTGTTGTACGTACACTACGCAACTTCAAGGAATCGCGAATAACCGGTATTGCCACCATCTATACATCCAAATTACTTAACATCCATCTATCCACTTAACAAAACTAAATAATTCATTATAAAAACATTAATTTTTCCCCAATCACGTTTTCATCCTGAACTGGGCTGACCCCTAAACAACAAATAATAAATCTGTTTACACAAATAGAGTACTTTTCCATTATTAATAATAAACAGGTTCCGTGTGCCCTTATTAAATTTATATGATTGTAAAATCATATGCGTGGTTGATGCTAGTATATAACAACGCCAATTATCCAAACAACTCAACACCAATTATCCTAAAGCCGGTGTGATGGTAATAGGATTTATTAACTTTGACGTGAGGGGATTACAGTATCTATGTTTCGCGAATAGCTTGTTATCCAGATTATATAGTGAAAAGTTTTTGAGAGGACACGAGTGAATAATCTTGTAAACGATTTTAAACACATTTCACCATTATTACATATTCATTAAGTTATTTTTTTAATTTTTACTAAATAAAATAAGAAGAAGGGTGAACTTGTATTGTATTTTTAAAAATATATGTAAACGAAACGAATGATGTCGAAAGCGAAAGACGGTGGCGGCTAAAACTTAATTCAGACAAAACAGAAGCTTTGTTTGTCGTTCGTCATCAGCTCTCCTAATCTTTAAACCTAGACATTACCAGTTCCTTGTCTCTCTCCAATCTAACAATTTATTATCCACCATTATTATTCTTTCAATTTATTTTTTATTAATTTTATTCATTTCCAATTTTAATAAATCCCAGCAACCTTTCACGCTCCTTTCCCCCTTGTAATAATTCCTCCTTATAATATTTTGCTTATTTTCTCAGTTGGAATTGTAAATGAATGTCATTCACCTCTACTCATTTATATTTTCTGTTTTAGACTTATGCTGTTGGTTTATTGTAGGCATCAAATTTGCACTCTCTAAAAGGTAATTATATTATTGTAATGCACTATGTTTTTTTATTTTTGTCAGCTAGAAATACTTTTTTGTACCTATTTGTTATTGTTAATAGAAAAACTTCCCATAGAGTGGTTATTTTCTTATTTCATTTAATTTCAAACGAATTCGATTTTAGGTTTCAATACGAACATTTCGCTTATAGCTAACCACAATACACCACAATAAAGACAGAAGTGTCAAATACTTGCTGTTCATCGACACTACGCTCATGGGCGTATGGAAGATTCTAAACTTATCCAGTTATATCCACTCTCAAATAAAAAACTTAACAGGAGCCGTAATTAGTGTTTAAATCAACCTAGAGGTCAATGCTTAAGTATAAGCCTACCTAGATGCATGTCTGAATTGGAGCTAGCCTGAATATTAATCGATAAGATAAAATATTTCAGAACAAGGTTTTCCGGAAGGACCTCAACAGACGAATAGTTTCTATGGAACTGGAATTGGCGAAATGACAAAAGAGAAGATTACAGAATGTAAGACTGTTTTCTGATGGCAATAAACACAACAGCGCTTGCCTGTGTGGCGTGTTAGAGGTTAAGCCCAAACCGTAGACAACATGTGCTGTCTATGGAAAACAAATGAAGAAAAAAAGCAATCCTTGTGCTGGTACTACATTAAATTGCAGTTTGTTTCCCAAAAGCAAAATCTCTGATTTTTGTTTCCCCATCTCACTGTTCTCACATTAGTCCACTCTAAAAGCAACAGAAAAGGTTCTATCGATATCCCCTTGAACTATCAGTAATTCAATTTTTACGCTGGTTTAGTTCGTAGGATTTGTTGACGTCTTTTCACGTACAAATTAATTCATATAATTTAACTAAAATGACAAGAGAAATTAACAATTATTATTACTTTTTTCGTATTTACCGATTGCTGTACAAGGGCGTACCTAAAAGAAACCAAACTATCTTTGTACAAAGTGATTTATTTAATTGTTTTTGAAAATAAAATTTGAATCTCCCCCAATGCACTCTTCATTGGAGTCAATACACTCGAATATGGAGTCAAATATTATATTTCATTGTTCGAAACATTTTTTAAATTCTCTTTTGTGATGCCAGACAGCACGTCTGTTGCAAATAAATTAACACAAGCAGAACGGAACCTTCTGCAGTTACGGTACTTGGCATTCTGACTGGTGAAAAGTTGCTTTACGCGGTCCTACCTGCAAAACCCGGTACTACAAAAAACTCCGACACATACAACATCCGTTCAGTTTCCTTTAGGCACGCCCTGGTCTCTCAATATTGTGTTCGTTTTCACTAACGAGTCAAGAATTTTTTCTGAATGTGTTTTTAACATTTTTTTTTTTTCATTTAAAATTACATTTCATAATATTTGGCTTCAATTTATCCTTTTTATCTTACAAATAAATACTGAAAAATAAATATCAATCATTTATTAATTAATTAATAATAAAGTTAGTAATAAATTATTTATATGTAACATCTTCTGATGCCTGTCTTATTTTTCTACTGATTCCTGATTCTCTGGTAAAATATTTTTTTTCACTATGAAATGGGAATTATCAACTATCGATAATTTTCAATCGAGTATCGCAATATCGATAATGCCTACTATCTGGCTATCGGTCCCTGCTAGCTGTGAAACGGCTGGAGCTGGGATAATTGGAGGCCACAACCTAAGGAAGTGCGCTAACAATGATGAAAGGAGTCGTTAGAGAGCGAAGAGGTAACACAAGTTAGCAGTATGTAACTGTTATACTTACTGTAATTGTAGTACAGTAATACGCAGCAAAATATTTCATTCATATCGATCTTAGATCTAGTGATGAGCTGCTGGCATTCTGGTGTCATTTAGAGAGGTCAGTAACTACTATTCGGAAATACTATGTAATCGACAATCACGCGGGTGATTCCTTCCTGTCCACATTTAGAGGCCATACACTGTAGATTCCCAGTGTTTACGGATTCTTCAAACTTTTGTTTAAAAAAACAGCATTTATTTATGACCGGCGGTTGCTGTGGGGAATGGCAGGTAAAAAAGACAAAACTGTCCCTTGCCGTTTTTTTTTCTGTCGATATCGGACCCCGACAAAATCTCTGTGTTTACCTGGCCCGGCTGTAACCTAAGCTTCGAACAGTTTAATAAACGGTAGCAGGGAATTTAACTCCAGTAAATTAAAACCGAATTCTAGCAAAGAAGAAACTGTTATTTTTTTTTTACTGTTCAGCTTCCCATCTATGTTAATGTTTGTTATAAACAAAACAAATAAAAAGTAATTCATAGGTAATGTTAATAATTAATATTTTGATCCAAGAATCAATGTCCAACCATTTTTAACATCATTATATGAATGGGCTCATGTAAGAAGATCTTCGATCCTTTCGATCGATTGAAGTTGCTTTATCTGTATGTTTTGTAAAAAAGTGGAATACATATCTTTTCGTTAACAGGTAATCATTTTGCACTCTCCTTCAGGGTAAAATCACGGTGGAATTGGGAAGTTTTATTTAAGAAGGGGTGATAAAACTAGACTATGTAAAAAAAACTATCTGAATTCATACCAAAAAATATAAGACTTTTTCCTGGAGCGGACTTCATGGCCTGCTATAGAAAGCGAGGATTACGAACCCGACGCTGGTGGGGAGACCATTTAGAGAATTATCATCGAATTAGCATAACAACTTTGCGGTTTTAATTGTGTTATTTTTAATTGTTTTTGGTGTATAATAAACCATTTGTCTTAAAAGATGAGCTTTCTTGAACCTAACTCATTCCTATTCGGCTTCTTGAACTCGTCCATGGAAGAAAGGCATCAGTCCACACATTTTGTAAAATTCATCAAAATTTGACGGCTACAGATAATTGAATGAAAATCAATGTGACACATTTGGATTAAGGTCTTTTATAAGAATGGTGTGTTTTTTTTGTTGCATTTATACATGCAGACCTAATTGTAGGACCCTGAATTTTTTTAATTATTTTCAAAAAAGTGTTGTCTAGTGGTCTTCCTTCATGAAGTCATTTATATATAGATGCAACAGATAGTGAGTTGTTTGATGTTGTAATCATTGTTTGAGCAAGAAACTTACAAACAAATGCATTTAACTGGGCTCATTGGTTGTAATTGGAATCCGAATTATTATTTTGGTATAGTGTAAATAAATTCCGTTTTAAAAAGACCAAAGAATGATGTTTCAAATTCTGGTATATTCAATTTGTTGAGAGAACCAGCAGTATTAGTTTCAGAAGAAGTAGACCAGCTTCCAAAAAACATCAGAATCTAGCAGAAATTTGGTCCTCTGACTTTGGCTTAGGATTAAATCCATCCATTGATAAAAAATAATTCTGAAATAATGTGGCAATGTTTTTTTATGTAACACGTTTGTGAGAAGGATTGCCCTACTGAAAAAAAAAAAGTGTATAAATGTGATAAGAATAGTAATTTGTTTTAATGAACTTCCTTCTCAAATTCTTGACCATTAGATATTTAGATTGATTGGAGTTGATAGCTTGAAAACGTACTCCTATTATTATTGACTGGGCAGGGGACCGTTCTAATTTTTTGAAAATCCAATTTTAATCTATAGCTGGTTACCCTATTACATTTAATATTTTTTGTAAATATGTTCGGGATGACTAAAACCAGGGCGATTCTACGGTAGTTGTAACGAAAGAAGAATTATTGTGTTTACAGTTAGTCTTTAACTTTGATGTTTTGATTTCAACTTTTTTTTAAATGTACAAGAGGAGTTGAGTGTGTTGCCCTCATAATAATAATGGACGTACACGAAAAGGTAGAAATACATATGAATTTTAATGAAATTCCAACATTTCAAAAAAAGTATCGCATTAATGTATGGAAGAGCTTCGTTATATCAGAAATCTCAAACGGCATATTTAACTCTTCCGCCTTGCTTTTATTTGAGTGTAATATGTTCCCATTAAAATGCAAGTAATAAAAATTATTATTTCATTTAGACGTCCATATGAGTAAAAAACTCGTGGTTCACTCGTTGTTATGGAACTTTTTTTCACAATATAACAAACCTTTCTTTCAATCTCAAGACTAATCTAAAATCTTAGTTCTCGATCGTACCACATACTTCTCAAACGAAACCTATAGTCAACATTGCCAGGAACCTCCATGTAAATTATTTAAAACCCTCTTCAGATTGACTGCTTTAGGAAAGAGTGTAAGTATCAGAGAAAAATGGCCGTGTTGCGGAACCCGACTAAGGTTTTGAACTTTAGGATATTGTGTGTATAAGAGTTGATCTTTGGAAATAGTAAGGAATCATTGTGCACGGAAAGATCTACCTTAACTCGTCACGGAGATGAAGGATATGGGATGCCGTAGAGACCCGAAGACAAAACTAACGAAGCAGTTCATGACTCGTTTCAACTTATCACCGCGAGCCCTACCGAGAGACCAGCATATGGCACGCAGGCATTCAACACAGTCAAAGTGTTGAAGAACAAGGGAGGATACAAGGAAGGGACGTGTAGGCTGAAGTAGGCAAGAGCTATGTATCAGCTTAAGTCTAACTATCGGGAGAGATTTGCTAGCTACGGAGTCGTTTTAATGTTAGAGCAGAAAGTGATTACGGCGCCAAAATAGGAAAATCAGAAATAGCTGAGGCGACCTCTAACGATCTTCCAGATAGGCCCATTTCAAAACATTCAAACTTTTGCTCCCCAACCCAACCCATTACACCACGCAACTAACTACACAAGCAACTCAAACAACCGAGGCTATCTGCTTTGCTATGTAAAAACTTTCTTTGAAATCAGCTTTTATACGTGCAAGACCACAGTGAAATGAATTACGTAGATTCGAAATAAAAAGGTTTTTATTATGATATTGAGGGAGGGGTGTAGTGTCAAGGGGTCGTCCATGATTGCTACCCGTTGTCAGGAGAAACATTATTATTTTCTATCATTCACAAGTGCGTACTAGACTTGCCAGTGGTTTGCCATTTGGCGACCGCTGACTAATAGCAGCAGCCTTTGTTTTCGAAGCATTCAACCTTAATTTGTTCTTGTTTACTTAATTTCGCGCTGTTGTTTGTGAAAAATACCGTGTTTTTTTTTTCGCGTCGGTTGAATATTTAAAGAGTGCACGGAAATGTAGACAGCCGGACAACGGTGGCCCTGAACTTAAATGAAAGCAGAGCCCGTCCCTTTGGTTTAGCTGATCACAGATATCAGTCGCAATGTGAATAACGAAACAGTCTCACATAAGAGTGACTAAAAGCAGAATGTTGAATCAGCGCTGCGCATCAACGGGGACCGCTACTGGAGCTAGAGGTACATGGATGAATCTATTTAGACCGGTCACCTATCTCCTGTAATGGATGTGCACACGGGCACTCCTCCAATTGGATAAAAATCTACCCCCCCTCCTGAATTATTGAGCTGTTCTTATTTAAAAAAAGTGGTGAACCTTTATAGAGTGGCTTTCATTCCATTTTAAATAATGTCTCGCAGGATCTTACTTTCACTGTCGCATGATATCTTTGAAATACGAGTATAATACCAAAACAAATCATGACCTCACGCCATTGAGAGCATCATTTTGGCCACTGTAAAGATTTTGATAACAGTCCACTTACGCCCCTATATATTCTACTTACATATTTTTAAAACTGACGTGTATATTTAGTTTGTTATCCTATTTAAAATGATAGAAAAACTAGAATTTCGTTCCTGTTAATGATTTTTTTAACATACTCGGTACATCAAATAGAACCAACAAGCATCTCATCCCTAAAAACAAATTTCTTTTTAAGATCTGTCAAATAAGAATAAACGTTTAAATATCAAGAAAATCACCTTATACATGCAGGCATCATCAGTCGGGACATATATATATATATATAAACCACTGATTGAGATATAGCCAACACGATAAAAATGATAGTTTTAAAGATTTTTAATACAGTTTTGAAAAGAAGAACCACTGATTTCATTGGTCAGGACATGAAATCAATTAAAAAAAAATTGCATCAGGCCATAATCAATAAATACTGCAAACGGGATTCCTTAGCAAACGGACACAATCCTGCATTCATTAATAGTCTAATAGGAAATTTGGATCCGTTTTCACATCCTAAAACATACCTCTTCACGCCAACAATGAGCCAATTCCAAATTGTACACTTCCAAAAATGTGAAAGGTTAAGAACGTGTTATGAATGTACTTCATCACCCCTAAGTCTTGCCATCATGACTTTTTTAGGTGTGTGGTCTCTGTAAGCCAGAGGCAGAAGTCTGCGGACTGGACACGGAGTTTACCCAACTTATGTTTTAACTAACCAACATCATGAGATCTATCTTAGGATAACGGTGGATTGAAAAATCAGCCAGGATGTCAACATCCAGCAAACGACATATCCCAAAAGTACGGCATATTGTATGGGATTAACCTCCAAATGACCCATATTACACCAATTAATCCTCTGAATATTAGTAATCTTTTGATACATGCGTTATTCTAAATAATGTTTAATATGATTTTAATAAAATAAAAAAAAAACCTCACATTGTGCACAAAATAATATTGGTGTTGCACCCTGGTAGAGGCTTTTCCAACTTGTACAATAAATTTTCTACATGTGAATAAGAGAAAATTCTATGAATGTAAATCAATGAAGTTCCAAAGAAGAATGTGATGAGGAAAATGTTAAAAACAAGGAGCTGAAAACAGCTTTTGCTAAGCAAGTAAAAATTTTCAAACATAATTTTGGTTTTAACAACATACAACTTTTACTTAAAGAACCAAATAAAAAAAAAAAAAAGACTTGATGAAGAATGTAATACCACTCAAAATATAAATTACAAAGAATGTATGTGATTAACCTTGATATTTGTATTGAATGTAAGGTAATTACCAAATAATTTAAGTTTTAATTTTAATAATTATGTACTTACAAAAATTACCGGATGTTTCTGATTTCTTTTGAAAAGATATTTTTTAGTATTCCTTCTCCCATTTGTTCACTTCATCTCTCCCAACACAATTATGGCCTGTTTATGTAAAAAATCTATTTTCCAAATTATCCATACATGTTTATATACATCCTATTCATAAGCTAGTGTCTGTCTAAATATTGTTCATTTATATTTAATAAATATGCCATTCAATACCTTTATTTATTTTTAAAGTAATAGTACAAATCCCGTTTGGCACATACATAAAAACGTTAGTCATGTCAATAGACAACAGCTAACTCATAACATTTCAAATATTAATATTGAGTATTTTTTTCTTTGCATTGTGTTTCTTTTAAACATACAAAATTGGTATTTATCTCGTTTCTTTGATGTAATTATGTATATGTATGTATTTTTCTCTCTCTCTAGCTAAACAATAGTTTTATTTTTATTTTCCTTTTTTTTGTTATTTTTCTGGGAAAATGCAGGCACCCATTGTCTAGCTTTTTTGCTGAATTTCACAGCCGGTAATTTGCAAGGGATAGAATTAATTTTTGGTTTTGGCGAATTAATTTTACTAGCCCCTTCTTCCACATCTTTTGGTCCTCCGTGTTCGGATATTGTGATTTCAGTAAAAAGTAATTGTATTTACAGCATTTCGTCTTGATCCTTTTATATAATCATCTTCCCACTCACAAGATTTGTTTATTTAATTGGTACTTTTAATTGCTAAATTCTGCCATCTACATGCGCCTCCCAAAGTTAACCAGGATGATTCGGAAGAGCAAACGGATGCTCTTAGCGATGAATTCAAGGACTTAGCCGATGATATTAATGAAACTAAAACCGCTGGGTTATCAATGGGAACTGACTCAACCAAACAAAAAATCGTCACTGCTCGCATTTCTCGACTAGACAGTGCTTATGAGAAGTTTTCAGCGTGCTATTCGAACTTGAGAAGGGTTGTAAAAAGGTTGAAGACGCCCTTAACAGAATACGAACTGGTTTATAAAGAAGTCCGTGCCAGCTATTGGGTTTTTCTATTACCTCTAAGGAACCGGAATCCACTGGGAATGGATCAATGGTTGAAAGAGGCGAAGAATATTCGCAATTACGCTTTCGCACAATTAACAATACAATTGGAAATCCATTTTTCTGCAGCACTACCTTGCTCACTAATTCTGCACCTTCATCTGAGCTTCAGGAGTTAACGCAGGTGATGACTCGTTTTTGGGTAGTCGTGGAGATAAATGATGTTCCGAGAAGCAATCCACTTGATATAAAAAGTGAGGATCATTTTAAAAGGACGCACTCTCGAACACCCTCCGGTAGATACATGGTCCGTTTACCCTTTAAAACGCAACATCTCAACTTAAAAAGCTCAAGGTTCATGGCCTTAAAACGTTTTAAAAACTTGGAAATAAAATTTGAACAAGAACCATCCCTAAAATGGGAATATGGAAATGTTTTCGAAAAATATTTGAAAAATGTTATTTATCGCCCAGTTCTCAAGCGGGGAAATATTTTCTTCCACACCACTGTGTATTAAAAAATAGCACAAGTACCAAATTGCGTATAGTTTTTGATGGTTTGGCTTCTACCGTTAATGGATCCCTCAATGACTACCTACTTTGTGGTCCTAAACTACAACCTGAGATCACTCGTTGCAGATGAAGGAGACCAGTTTCCTAATGCGTCTTGAGCATTGTTAGGGGAAAGGTATGTTGACGATTTATTAACTGGTGCGTTGGAAGAGGCACAGACACTTCAAAGAGAACTTTCAATTGAAAAGTGGTGCAGCAAAGCAATGGAACTCTTAAAGCCAGTTTTGGTGAATGAGCCGAAGCCCATAATCTCCTTATCTAGTTTGGAAGATAACGTGGTGAAAATACTCGGAATGCAGTGGGATGCTCAACAGGATAATTTTACCTATCGAATACAATCAAGATCGTTTAACCAAACGAGGCATCCTTTCAACTATTGCCAGGATGTATGATCCTTTAGGATATTGTGCCCCAGTCATCTTTAAAGCAAAGGCGATTCTTCAACTATTATGGTCAGAGACACTCGATTGGGATGACCCAATTCCAAGCACTATTTCCAAGCCCTGGGAAATACTTTTAAAAGATCTGGCGCAATTAGAAGCTATTAAGATTCCCCGTGGTCTTAAACCACGCTCCCCAGCAGACATGTCTGTTGTGGGATTTGGTGACGCATCTTTTTTAGGTTATGCGGCAGTTCTCAATCTTCGTTCTCAGAATCAATCGGAAAGGGTAGATACCCATCTGATGATCACTAAAACCCCATTAGCTCCATTGAAAACCCTTTCAATTCCAAGGCTACAGCTATGCGCTGCTCTACGTCTTGTCAACCTTTTGCGATCTGTTCAACTCATTATACAACGATTAAAACCAACCTCTATTTTCTTGTTGTCTGATTCTTCCACCGTTTTATGGTGGTTAAATACACCTGTTCATCAACTGAAAACATTCGTGGCCAATCGAATAGTGAAAATATTAGATTACTCTTTTCTCCCTAATTGGCATCACATTCGTTCAGAAGATAATGCCACCGACATTGCGTCTCGGGGAACTTCTTCATCAGACTTGGTCAATCATTCAGTTTGGTGGAAGGGACCTGACTGGATGAAGAAACTATTGTCGGAATGGCCATTAACTAAACCAACAAAATCATGGAATTTTTCAGACTTACCTGAGACAACACCAGTTTGTACTATCTTGGCTACCACAACCAATGCATCGTTTTTCTTTGAATTTATTAAAAAATTCCATCTTGTTCCAAATTAATTAGGGTACTTGCATATGTCCAACGCTTTATCGTAAATTCTCGCCCTTATTCAACCAAGAGAAAAGGTCAATTAAGCTTAGAGGAACTTCGTCAAGCTACTCACACCTTGGTGATTGGTGAAAATAGTTCAAAGACATCATTTCCCCTCTGTAAGCTCCAAAACTTCTCTTATAACATCGTTAAAATCTTTATCCGCTTCCATCGATTCTCGTGGAGTGTACATGGTGGGCGGTCACCTCAGTAATGCCCCTATAAATTATGATGCTAAACATCCCGTGTTGTTACCCTCTAAATCACATTTTGTGGAACTACTTGTAGACCACTACCATATTGTTCATTTACATGCTGGAAATCCGCTCCTCCATTCAATACTACGTCATCATTATTGGATTATTTCAGCAAGAAGTCTGATACGCATTCGAATTCACCGATATTTGAAATGCCATCGCCTTAAGGTAAGACCTTACACACCTTACATAGGAAATTTGCCATTGTCAAGATTCGAGCAAGGCCGACCCTTTATGAATGTCGGGATTGATTTCGCTGGTCCATTCTCAAGCCGGGAATCCTCTCGCCGTAAGGCTGACCTCGGCAAAACATATGCCTGCTTATTTGCGTGCATGAGCACAAAGGCGCTGCACATTGAGATCGTGTTGCAATTGACAACAGCAGCTTTCTTAGCCTGTTTGGACAGATTTATAGCTCGAAGAGGACTACCCAGCAGAATGTTCTCTGATAAAGGAACAAATTTTGTAGGAGCGTCACGACATTTAAAAGAGCTATAATCCTGGTGGAACACCTACTCCCTGAAAAAGGACATCGAAAATTACTTCGTCAATCGAGAAATGGTATGACGTTTTATCCCGGCAATTTGCAAGGGATAGAAGTTTGGCGAATTAATTTTACTAGCCCCTTCTTCCACAAAGATTATATTATTAAATTATATATATAATTATCACAATTCATATTTTTTGTATTTTAAACAAGATTGTATACAACACAGAATATTCAAAGACGTAGAAGGTAAAGGAGCGATGCCACGAGATGTCAGAGATGGATTCAAAACGGAACTACAGTTTATTAAAATTAAATGATTTTGGACAATCTACACGACATTGTATACCAAAAATACTTCATTTTATATGCTAAACCACCTCGGCTACTCATAACCATCCTTAGAATAAAAAGTATTGTAAATAGCTGAAATATTGAAATAAATAATGAGTTATTTAAAAACGGCATAAAGCGTATTAAATACGTGATTATTGTAGGCTTTCAAAATTTTTGGAATAACTTTAAAATTATTTTTGTGTTGGTCTGTTTAATGTGTCCTTAACTGTTGGCAAAAAATCATAGCTATAAATATCAAATAACATTTATGAACTAAGTCGATTTTTTTTTTATCAGGCTTCCAGTTATTCTTTTTTAACCGAAAATCATATTTCAAAATTTCACATTGATTAAATCATTTCTGCGTGGTATAACCCATACAATTACAGGGAGACGGACGATCGCTCCTGAACTTGAATGAAAGTAGAACCTCTCCCTTTGGGCATGTCAATGAATAAAAAAATATAAACTACAGATGACTCATGTGCTGCTTGGTAGCTGGCACAGTCGTTGCTAAGCCGCCTGCCATCCATACGCCGGACGACCACAAGTTCGAACTTGCTAGGTCCAGGATCGATGAGAAATGTATTCATTGTTACTACATGACCTTATGACCTCTCGGTCATCAGTGTATGAAATCCGGTTTTACTTGAAGCGGAATAAAAAATAATATGAAAATGGAATAAAACAGAAAAAAAAATTCTTTATTCTGGAATATAGCCCCCTAAAAATAGTCAAGATATAGATTTCTCTCGCTGACAAAGCAATATAAAATAAATTTTGTTCTAATAGAGTTAGCTTATACATAGTATTGGGCTTATATACATAAATTGATTTAAATGAACCAACATCATATCAAACGTAAATGATTAGAAGTTAAAGAAATTCATTTGTGACTTGAAAGTTAAGGTAAAAAACGGTTACAAGGATATATGTAAATGGGGATTGAATATAATTAATACGAAATAAAAAGAATAATATAGATCATGACCAATAGTTTATAGTTTATAGAAGGAAATTTAAGCCAATGGCGTACAGAGGAATCAAGCGGACAACAAGTTATATGAAAATAATAGTTTGAGTCCAATATCTTGTGTTGTATTAATCCTGTATTTCAGTCTATGTATGGATGTTCAAATATAGTTTATTTTTCTTGTAATATTTTTCCAAAGCAAAAATCTCACGAAAACCTATCCTCTCATATGATTCGTCTTCTCAACTTATTCAGTAACACTCGTTCTTCTTACCCTCCTCGTTGCCTAAAACACCAGTGGCCACGCAATCTATTGATTATAAAAAGAGTAATGTGCTTCTGAGACTACCTACCATTCCCACTCATGTCCTGTGACATTCTGGTTACACCTAAATGGCGAAACAGTCGGAGGAGGAGATTGAAGGTGCCCCTGCCCTTTCACCAGCTCGCAGATTTCCTCGGGAGTTGGGCGAGGATTTATAGGCAGACATGTACAATATGTACATATTGTATGAATGTTAATTGTACAAGTATGAATGAATTCTTCCATCCCAATTAATAATGACGTACATTGTAATTTTACAAATAGAGGTATTTAAATAACATTTTGTATACGACATTCTTTATAAATTGTTTTGGCGCTTGATTCGCGTTTTGGTATAGTTCAGTCTCACTATTTCCTGTGGGAACCAAAGACACGTTTTAATTACCTAATAAGTCATATTCTATTCCTTTGTTAGCTGAGCTAAATATAATAACAGCTATTAATATTTCAAGTGACATTAGAGAAGCTGTTCGATTGCGATTCTCAAACGCTTTTCATAAATGAATTATCCGATTTTAGTGATTCACTTGACTTAGTTGTATAGAGCTTAGGTTTGGGACTTCCGTAAGTAACGTATGCATGCACCATACCTGTATCCAACGATACATGAATTGTTATCGTAACTAACACATATATTTAGGAAAATATACCTTATTTTTTTTAATCATTGTTCAAAAATAAACCGTCAAACATAACAGTTTGTTCTAGATCATTTTAATAATAAATTGAACTTTCTGGAGGACTGGTTTGTACCCAGATCATTTATAGATATTTTTCAACCCTCCTTCCTAGATGTGAATATTTCAGAAATTTAAGAGTAATAAAAAAAAAGAGTTTGGTAATCTTGAAAAAATAATTTAATGTGATTTATATTTTAGGCAAATGATTATTCACTAAAATATAGCAGGTACAAACTAGCTTATTCTAGTATACCTCAGTTAACTTCAAATGCTGTATAAGTTTTTTGGAAGTGCTGAAACAGCACAATGACCTCTACCGCTGAAACCAATTTCATAACCTTTATGTCACGAGGCCGAATTTGATCGGATAACCATTGAAATCACCACTGAATATAACCTGAGATGTTATTTGACTTTATGAGATCAGCGGTGTTGGTCGGATCGGGATTGGATCATCTAATATCCCCTTTCAAAACCGAGCTCCATAACGTTTGATAGGTAGAGCTAGGCTAAAGGGCTGAAGGGGGGAGGGGGAGAAACGCTGAAAATAAAAAAGTCCCAAGGAAATAAGGCTGTGCGGGGGGGGGGGGTAAGGCTTTTCTGTAGGGGATAAGTTATTTGCAAGTTAGTTTGAGGGGCTTGGGCCTCTGGAAATATAGCCCTGTATGGACTGAGTGGGAGCCAGAGATCAAAGGGTATCAACTGTTGACTGGAGATAAATTAGTAATTGGATGGGTCGTGGAGGTATGCTCAATGGCAGGGTTGTCTTCAATATAAAAATGAGCTTAGTATAACATTTTCTTCTAACTTATAAAATAATATTATAAGAGAACGCAGGAGGAACAATTTCATAGACGTTTCACTTTAATAGGTACGAACAAGGAATAACAAATATACTTTGATCAATAGAATAAAAAAAAAATCAATGAATCCACAAATAATCGTTTACATCATAAACAAAGTAAATGTAATTGATGTTTGTAATTTTATTAATGTCAAAATTATCCCCTTACTAGAAAAAACTGCGATTCCTGACATTTTAATAGTTAAATACGAAGCTGAAGTCATGCTTGATGTTTTTTTGTGATCGTAAAAAAGTTGACAAGACGCTTTTAATAACCGTTTCAATGAAACCATATTCCCATAAAGTTCCGAGGCTTATTAAATATCATTTATCATGAAGCGGCGGTCGTTAATTTTTAAACCTTACTCAACATGTTAGAAACCTTTTTATTTTTTAATATTAAGTGATTTAATAGTAAATGGTGCATTATTGTTTTTTCATAAGGTTACTTTTATCATAAGCCTCCCTAGGACATCAACTAAAAGTTTCATGAAAATTTCTCCCTGCTATATAAAACTGGGATTGACTCAAAGCTGCGAACACGTTGTTTGAGACAGAAAAAAACAACGTATTGTTAATCAGAAAGCACTATGCATTGGGGTTCAAGACACACTAATACAAGAGGACCTGCTTTGCTGTCTGCGGTCATACCGGAACATTGCTCCACTATCTTTTCCGACACAACCACGTATTCGCCATCTGATCCCATCAGAATTCCTGGCTCCATCTTCTACCATAGTTTGGAAACACTAAACTATTTACTAACGTGCCTCTATGACCTCTCGTCCGATCATAGCTTTTCGATTCTAACCATTTAACTGCCTCCTCCTTCATTTATTAGGGGCCCAGTTGATTGGGACCACTTACACAAGATTCTTACAGATTCCGTAAACCTCAAAGTGTCTTTGACAAGATCCCAAGACCTAGAAGATGCTGCGCATCCTTTCACTTCTCTGATCCAGAGTTTGGCTTGCGAGGTATCGTGACCCCAACGTCAACCAAATATTCGCAACAAAAATCCTTTACCTCAACATCTCAAAGACCTAATTCTATCCAAGAGCAACTCGAGAACAGTTTGCAAAGAACCCGACAAGCGTTACTTCATTACAGTAAGGCAGTATTTAACATCCTTCGTGGCATTTAGATTCCTTTAATTTCCACCTCTCCTCTCTGTCTACAGGGGAAAATACCCTGTGAAAAGTCACCAAAAAGATCCTAAAATGCCATCCATATTAACTCCGTCGTGATGTCGGGTCCTGGGCAGCTTCAGCTGAGGAAAGGACGGAAGAATTCGCTCGTCTTTTACGTACTTTCGGATTTGGGGATCTCTGGACTGTTTGTTAACACTGTATGAAGGAGCGAGTAATTGATTTTTTTTTAATAATTATACTGCTTATTGAAAAAAATACAACATGAAATCGTTTAAAATAAAATAGCACTATGGATATTTCAATCCCACCGACACTTCTCCCGCTGTGTTTTCACTTGTCAGTAATTTAATTGCCCCTGGCAATCACCAGAACACACACTTATCACTGATGGAATGAGTAGAACGATCCCTGTACAAACAGGAGGAAACTTCTTCTTTAGCCGGAAGTATGCCCAAGTATATACCCTGACACCATTACACCTGACATCTAGAAGGTCAATTTTTTTGAGAGAACAACAATTTATTAAGATAAAATTACAATCTGCCTTTTATTAGGCAATGAGTAATTGAAATAAGTGTCATCATTCATACCATATTTACAGTTCATCATTCACTCGCTCATTCATACAATATTTACAGCCCAGAGGCCCCCCAAGTCCACATGGTTGTCACCTCCCTCGCATGCAAAGGAGGAAGCGGAGTCTTGGGGAGTCCCCCACGCCCCTACTTCAGCCGCGTCACTGGATAAGAGCCAGCGGAGGCTGACCAAGAGCGCGAGAGCCACAGTCGCTCAGGACATGATTGGAGAAACTAGCCATTGCCAGGACTCCCACTGTCACTTATTTATAGCAGGTCACGAGGCCACTGCCGTTTAAGTCTCCGAGGAGGATTATAGGGATGAGTGGTGCAGTGCAATGACTGTGAGAAGGTCAATTAAAATAAATAAATTATACATTATTACCTGTGTTTTTATTGTTGTATCGTTTGGGTTAAATTACAGAAATACAAGAAAAATTTCAAATGACAACCACAGATATTTACACCATTAGATATTGTAAATATTTATCATTTTTATTTTTTCAAAAGTGCCCCCGCGAACCCTCTAATAAGCAAAATTATAGATTTACGATTATAAGTTATTGTAAAAGCTAACATTCAATATGTCCTTATCATCATACATAAATGTATGTAATGACTCTCTCTCTCTCTCTCTCTCTCTCTCTCTCTCTCTCTCTCTCTCTCTCTCTCTCTCTCTCTCTCTCTCTCTCTCTCTCTCTCTCTCTCTCTCTCTCTCTCTCTCTCTCTCTCTCTCTCTCTCTCTCTCTCTCTCTCTCTCTCTCTCTCTCTCTCTCTCTCTCTCTCTCTCTCTCTCTCTCTCTCTCTCTCTTTCTCTCCCCCTCCCTTCCTCGAGCACCGTTAAGGTAGAATTTGCTATCTACAGTAAAGGTTTTCCAAAACTTTGCGGGTTTAGGAACCTGGAATGGATTAACAAATAAACTGTTAACAGAAATGACTGATATTCAAAAGCAGCGGCACGATATTTTTAAAAACTCGTCAGATTATTGAGAAAAATATTTAAGTTAACTTTTGACCCAAAGTACTCACCAAAACTGTATTTTTTTTAAATACCCTTAAATTCTGCTTCATTATCTCGCGTGATGTTACTCCAAGAATCCTTAGAATGTGAGAAAACTTTCAATCTATCGATAGATATATAAATATTAAAATATAACATTTTAAATTAGTTTCTGCGGTTGTATTAAAAAAAATAAATAAACATATTTTGGTAGTAAATTTTATGGTTGTAGGTATTTTTTTTTCAACTTTCCCATATACAAATTAAAGGATATTTCAGTTATACTTAGTAGCATTTTAGTCTGGCTAATATATTTAATGAACTCAAGTACATAACATGAAATTAATAAATTCTCTCTCTCACTCGATAGAAAGTATGTAATCTTAAAAGATTAGATCAATTGTATTATTTTCAAGATCACTATGACAAAACGGACGTTGGAACGGTTCGTTTAACTGACGTGTAGCGGAAAATCGTTTGTGCTAGTCACAGTTAGAGGATATTATTATTGATTTTCCCTCGTGTTTTCAGGGAGTTATTAAAGGTGGAGTAGTTTTGATGGTGGATTTGAGAGCCAGAAATGAAAACAACGAAGGGCGGAAAACTCTGTTTAGAGATAGATCGGGAAAATAGAACAACGAGAGGGAATGTTTTGAAAGACTTTTCCACGTGAAGATTATAACGGGAAAAATATCAGAGGTGGGGTGGAATGTAAACACAGGGAACTAAGTGAAGCAGTGCTTAAAATGCACTTTTTCCTGTTTTCTAGCTTAATAGACCTTCACAGGGGCGCAAAAAATCCTCTGAGTGGAAAATTCCCTTTTTATCTCTGATATTCTGTATATATATATTCATTTAGGTTTGCATTGATTTTATATTTTTGTAATACATGTCTGTCGGGTACTGGGTGGGATGTTGGGGAACGAGTGTCGGTGAACAAGTGGGGATTGGGGCTAAAGCTGAGACATATGTGTATAAGAGAAGGGTAGTTCCGGGAATTGGGATGGAGGTCTTAGAAGGAATGCGGTTGGTTACTTAAAAATATCAATGACTTCCATGAAGTCACGAGGCAGGTATACAGTTCTGCTCAACCCCCTTCTACTTTTAGCATTGTAAATAATGTTAGCATTACAATATTCTTAGCATTATATAACTGAAGATGGTTTACAACCCGCGATTTTCAAGTATTTTGTTCTAATGCTCAAATAAATAGACTGGAAACGGTCATTGAACTTGCTTTGAATACTACACCTCATCGTGTAACACCGGTATCACCTATGGAATTAATACTTGGATACACTGGTATGACTTATGGTTTGGTAATGTTATTTATATTTGTTTAAATTAATTTACAACATATTATAACCAATTTACAATATATATATATATATATACAATAGAGTATAGGGTGATTTATCTTATGTAGTTAGCGGTCGCTACAAAGTCAATCTTGCAATATTTATAGAGCGTCAATTCTCGACTCGAAGTAGGTTAAAATTAATTTAATTATATTTAAAATGTTGTTTTCCCCAAAATTTTAGCGGCATTATAAAAGTAATCAACATCTAAATAAAAACCTTGTGAACATAAGATAAGTTTGTATAGTTCCAAACTAGATTGTCATCTGAAAAACCTGTACTAACAAACAGAAGAACTTTTTTTTTTTAATTTGACAGGAGAGTGTCTAAAAATGAATTAAGATGTTAATTTCTGATTTTTTTTCAATTTAAGGGCACTTTAAAGAGGTAATAAAAGAAATTCAAAGATATTCCAAAAAAAAAATGCATGCAGGTAAAATTATGTTATTTACTTTTAGATATGTCTTTATTTGAAAAATTACAATCTGCTTATGCAGCATTAATTATTGTGATATATAAACGCATTTATACCTTATACAATATTGAACTAACTCAACATATACAGTTCATACTAATTCCAACGTTCATTCATACAACTAGTACAAAAACTGCC
This sequence comes from Acanthosoma haemorrhoidale, assembly GCA_930367205.1. Classification (NCBI taxonomy): domain Eukaryota; kingdom Metazoa; phylum Arthropoda; class Insecta; order Hemiptera; family Acanthosomatidae; genus Acanthosoma; species Acanthosoma haemorrhoidale. The sequence goes on along the minus strand of OV884009.1, from coordinate 40,035,744 downwards.
CAGAAGCCCCCATCTCTCGCAGGATTCCCCCTGTGGAGAAGCCAACCAACCGGGGGCAACCAAACTCCCCTCGTATCACTCTTTGACCATTTCACTTTATAGCGAATACCAAAAAGAGGGCACGAGAGCCGCATACGCTCGGGACAAGAGTGGCAACGCTACATGAGTGCTAGTACCCCATGAAATTCTCATCTATTACCCATAGATTGCGAGGCCACCACCGCTTTAGGTGAGGAAGATTGTAAGGATGAGTGTTACAGCATAAGGAGGAGTTAGTTGACTATAACATTTTGACGTGCGGATAAGGAATTCGGTAAATCTCGAGGGTATAAGAACTGTAGGTACGTTGAGATCCTTATGAAGGGATGAGTTTGTGATATACAACGGAGCCTTGACTGGTAAAATAAATTGCTTAGCTACTCATATTTTTTTAAAAGCAATTTTCAAGGGTCCAGATTGATTAATTAAGTATTTTCGGTCAAAAACATCAGATACAGTTTACAACCTTGTAATAATTCTTGTTGAAATACACTTAGGTGCCAACCACTAGTGATGTTGTTCATTCTCTTTCTTCACTAGCCTTACACCATGTTGATCGGTATTTTTGCAAAAGATTATTTCTCGATGTAAAAAAAAAAAAACATTTATTTTTCTGGATCAACACTGCGGTTATTTAGTGTGGGGTTTCCCAACCCTATGCGATCATAGAACGACGTTCATATCACCTGCATATTCCATTGTGTTTTCAAGATAAAAGCGGTCTATTTGGAACGAGAAATGCTTTCAAAGTCAACCGATAAGGCGTGAGAGAGTAGTTCAAAGCTTATCGTCAAATGAATCTTTGAAATTTATCATTCGGACGAGCATATGAAAAGAGAGTTGAGGTAAATTAATTTCAGGCGAAAAGTGGAACGGGGCTTAGAACAATTATTCCTTCACAAAAAATTGTTTCGGAAATCCTTGAAATTTATTACTATATCGAAAGCGCACGGTCATGAAATATTTTTTTTACTTTAAAATAACCACTGTATGAAAAAATAACACAATTTTTTCACAGGAAGTCTTTACAGTATCTACAAATTTATATTTTTGTTTTCACGATTTGTCTACGTTTTGCATATTCAGGCAACATCAGGAAAGTGTAAAAAATTTTCATGACTAATCCTTCACATTATTCTAACGTCATTGGTACATTCCCAATATGTTTAACAATTTCTTTTACAGAATTACCTGAGACAAGACATTTCCTTCCATCATGAACTCAAAGTGAAAATCAGAGCGTTGACTAGTTTTAGCATAATAATTTAGCACAGTTACATTTTTAAGACTGTAAGAAAAGTATTTTCCTATTCTCGTATACGTTCATACCTATTTTGTAGCAGCCATGATATAAATGATAGTACCAAGGAGAAGTAAGGAAGTTGGAATCTACAAACAGAATACACAATTTAATTCTCTTTAGAAGTGCAGGAACGTGAGGATGAACGTGACTCACAGAAGAGAAAAAAAAATCCAGCCCCGTACTCATGGATGGAATATATAAGAGGCCCCACAAATGGATTACTTCGTTACCACATCTTAAGGAGTTGTAACCGAGTTACATTTTTCAGGATGTTTATTGTTTTTTGTTGTACTCTAGACGAATGTCGAATAACGATAGTTAAGAAATACTGAATACTCCAAAATTCAATCAACTAATAAAAGAATGAAAAAGAACTAGCTTTATTCTTGGACTTTATTCTTGTTTATTCTTACGTCCCCTAATAATTATAATAAACATATTGTGTGTAGTCTTATTCTGGAATTTAAAATAATGGAATATTTTAAATGAGGTATAACATAAATGTATAAAATATGTATACTAAATAACATCTGACTGAAGGGTAAAGAGGTGATGAAAGGAACGGATGAAGTTTAAAATGAAAGTTTATGAATCAGACAGCATGTGCAGCAATGGTGTACTGTTCAGTGGTGAGTTTTTGAAGGTTAAAACGGTGAAACGGTTAATTTTCACTTTCTTCCCAAACTTGATGAAAGTAGCCCTCAGATGTTCTTTCTTCTCTTATGAAGTTCTTTTATGAATTACTTAAAATTTTCTTTAAAAAAACCAAACCGTTCGAGGGAAGGGGAACAAGACGCGTACTGCCTTGTCTTGTGTCGGATGCACAAGCCATACGGGAAAGGACGAGCCACTCCGCATTACTTCGATCAATGACGAGGCATGACAAACTTCAGACTAGGCTCGCCCAGCCCCACGCCGTGGGAACAAGGCTTTATAGGAAGGCATTGGATCTCACTTAACATTTCATGGGGAGACAAAATATTGCTTCCTCCTTTAATTACTTTGTAAAAAATAATTATATTCCTCCACGATTTTGAGTAGGACGGTGATTATTTATCTAACTGATCCAGGGGATAGAATTAAAAATCCCAACGTCCTGAATATACGATAAATATTTAGCGTAATTGTTGAGATTTTAGGAGCCTATAGCTGTAAAAGTTCACTAAAATTGTTAATCGCCCCTTCACTTTTTTTATGTTTCGTACTTCCATGTTCCTACTAGCTGAATTTAAAATGTTAAAGTATATTTTTGGGAAGCGAAAAGAAATAGATAGGATTCACTAATAAATATAAAAGATTCCTGACTAAAATTTAAATTTAATATCGTTTTGATTGAACATTTGAACTCTACAGCTATAAATCCAGCCATTACATAAAGATGATAATTCTTCAAAACGTAATTAATTTAAAGGCAAATAGCAAACAACAAAATATATATATGATACTTTAAACCTGGGGTGGCCAACCCGCGGCCCGCCTTGAACATTTTTCCGGCCCGTGAGATTCATCAAACTTTTACAAAATATATTTATTTTTTAATGGCCAAAGTAGTGAGAACCAATGTATTAAAAAAATACATTATTTGTGCATTGATATATCCTGTCAAAATTTCATTCATATTTATATATTTAATTTTTAGTGTTATATATTTCTTTACTATGTTCGTTTAGTATCATTATTATTATATTATCTATGTGTACATGTAAGAATAATAGTAAACAAAATAATATTAACTCATTATGTTTCAATGTTATCTATAGTGGGTCTAAATATAATATGGGTATATATAATTTTATATGTGACCCACGGAGTTATGATGCATTTCCAAAGTGGCCCGCAAGATCATTTGGGTTGGCCACCCCTGCTTGAAAGGGCGCCAAAGTTGACAAATGTGAATAATATCCTTAAACTTCATTTATTGATTGTTATTGTGACGTTTTGGGTTGCCATCAGTCTATTATCAGGCAACGTATATTGGGACATTTCAAATAAAAAAGGGAAAAATAAATTAACAATGTCATTAAAATACTTCCCGGTAAGAAAATTGTCAACTTGATGAATAAAATCTTTGTTAATTGGACAGTACTTCTCTGATAATTATGGAGAGGGGACTTACAAAAAAAAAAGTTATGAAACATTGTATTGAGAATCTCTGATTTAGAAGAATTTTCAAACGAAGCCAATAATTAAGAAGCCAAGGCTGAATTGTTAAATACCGAATTCTTATGTTATTTTCCACGATCTAGTGCGGGGCCCTGACTTGTATAGATCATGATTCGCAGAAAACTGGCAAATTCTTCCAGTGAATCATAATAATAATTAATCTTCCAGACCAATCAATCGAGATGTCTCCATTATATATATTATATGGACCTTTATTATATTTCATATTGTCGGTCAATTAAATTAAGTATATTACTTAGCAAAAAAACAATTTATTTTAGTGTTTCTAACATTTGGTATCTTTTATATTTAGTATTCATGTAGTAGACATGGAATAGGCAAGTTTTTTACATGATCATTGTAGCCATTCAATGATTTATGCCATATATACATGCTACACAGGTGGTCTGAAAAGTTTCCGACCTCAACATGAAGATGATAATAAAATAAATAAAAGCTTTGCTAGGTCGGAAACTTTTCAGACTCTGCACATCCCGCTGTACTACTAACGGAAGGATGATCCGTCCTCGTGTTGATCAGTCATGATTGTCAATCAGAGACTTTGTCAAATCTTGTTCCTTACCTTGTGCGTACTGTTAAGCTCTTTTACGTTAGTGTTTCAGGGCATGCAGTAATGTAAGTACCTGTAAAAAAAAAAGATATTAGCAATATTCAAGGATTTTAAATGATATCAAACAACATGAAGCATATATGTTCTTTTTTTAAATATATGAAAGCTCTGTATTTTGGTGTCTCACTTTTTTTTTTTTTTTTTGGTGTCTCACGAAATTTTTATTTTGTATTACTTAATCCATAACTAACAAAATAGTCGAGAAGGTAAAAATAATATGACGGTCCGGTTTCGATGAAGTTGTGGGTTCACATATTGAAAAATTCTCTATCTATCAACAGATATTTTCTATTCCCTGCAGTTTAAGTTTCGTACCTCTCGAAAGTTCAAAACTTTAAAACTTGGCTGTTACGAGGTATCATCCCAAATATCGGGATATTCGCTCTACTTTTTGACTTTTGACTTTATTTACTACACTAACTCTTAGATCTTATATCCTGATGCGAAGTGTATTTTACAGTCCCAGATTCATATAGAGAAATAATATTTTTTACGTGAATGTTTTAATATTGCCCAAGACATGCTAAAAATAAAAGCTACCATATGAAAAGTAATTAGCAATGAATTAATTGTAATAAAAAATAACAATTTTCCTATCTATTTATCTATTCTAACTATTTAGTTAGTAGTAGAATAAATAGTCGGCTAAAGTAGGGGGTATATATAGCCCAAAGCAGCCAATGAGCTGTGGTTTTTTTTTGGCCAATCGCATTGCAGCGATACCTGGCAAGCTCCGAAGGGCTGACTAGCGACCCTAGGGGCTGCCTGTGAACTCTTCTGCAGCTACGTCATTTATTGTTTACAATATTTACACTGTACTTTGTGGTTTGGTAATATTATTTACAATTGTTTAATTTAATTTACAACATAATATAACTAATTTACAATATATACAATTGAGTAGAGGATAATTTATCTTATGTAATTACGTATATTAGCGTATCGTAATTAATTAAGTAACTTAATTAGCGGTCGGTACACTTTTATTAAAGACTTCTAATCAATAGTGATGTGACCGATAGACTTTTATAGCCAATGTAAATTAGCGATTGTTTACGCCGGTAATTCGTTTATTTTAGTTATTGAAGGAAAAAATTATCATTCATTGTTTAAGCCGAATAAGGGGTCTTGCGCTGACAAGTAATTATCTAACAAAGTACCCTCGTAAAATTTATTATAAAAAAAAAGTGTAAATTAGAGATAAATATTTTTTGTATTTGGTTAGTTTTATATAAAGAATTAATAATTATTGATAATATTATAAATGTTCTAAGAATATCTTTGTGTTTCAAATGTGAGTGTATTGATTTTGTTTTATGTGAAATATGCTGGAACGTAAACAAAACAAATAACGGTGCGGGACGCCTCCGAGGCCCCGTAAGACCCTACATCCTTTATAGAGGATTAAAAGGACGGAGCACCGAGATCAGTCGCTTGCAGTCAGTGTGTGTATCCAGAGCTGGGTTGGCCAACACCCGCCGGAGCGCCCCCCCCCCTCATCTCACCACCTTATCGGCCTATGGTTTATGGGGAGCACCTCTGGTTGGAGATTTGACTTGGAACTAGTATGGATATGAGCATATCGATCATCGACTCACCGATTCCATCCACCGGGAACCTCACAGCTGATTGACTAATCCACTATCTAGCTACGACAGGTAACCTCGTTGGACGTAGCTTCCACGTACCGAGGGTTTATGTTGTTTGTTTACGTCGTTCATCAGTTTACACCAAATAACACCAAACTATGCATACGTATAGATAAACACGGACAGTGATGTATTTATTTTGTTCTCATTCTTCGATCAGCAAACTTTAAGTTAATAAAACTCTGGTTTACCAGTTTCAAGTTTAGTAAAGTTTAAGTATTTTTTTCTGTCAAATAGTTTAATTTTTTTTTTTATCAACTAGTTTAAGTATTTTTTTTATCAAATAGCTTAAGGATTTTTCTTTGTTTTTAATCAAATGCTATTTGTTCATTATCATTTAATAAAATGTCGGTAATCTAAATGTCAATTCCCTGTAATATTTCAGGTTCCCCTGTCCTTGGGTAATGCCCTCTCCTGGCATTAATATTTTCCCCAGATTCCTGTAAACATTTAGGGGGAGGAGGAAGAGAGAGAAGGTCGGGGGTTTACAAGTGGTGTCAGGTGTGGGGTGGATTGCAAGAAAATCCACTAATCCGGGATAAACTTTTTTTTTGTTTGATAAATCCCTTTTAAAATGTCGGTTGAAAGTAACCTCCGACAGAGGATAGAAGAATTAGAGAAGGCTAACCTGGCTTTGGCCCAGTCGGAAGAAAAGTTGAAAAATGAACTCGAAGCTAGCCGGACAGAGATAAAGGAAGGAGGGACACCTAAGCCACCAAGGAAGGATTTGTCCTTGCAGGGTCTGATCAAGACGTGGGGAGGGGAGGCGAGTGCCAGGCCGGTTGACGAATTCCTAGAGTATGTGGAGGAAGTAGCAGCTTGTGGAGCTTGGGAGGACGTTGACCGAGTTCGGATTTGTAGGCTCAAGTTGCAGGGCCCGGCAGCCGCCTTTGTCAGAGGAAATGAGGAATTAAAGGGTATTGTCAGCTTTAAGAAGTTTGCAGACGCACTGCGAGAAAGGTTTGGAGATCCACATACTTTTGAATATTATGGAAGAATTTTGCAGGAGACGAGTCAACAGCCAAAAGAGAGGATCCAAGAATTTTCGGACATGTGCATTTCCTTGGGGGGAAAAATGACCAGGTCCGATCTATCTGGGAATGAAGCAAAGTGGTGGGCGCGGGAAGTAGAGAGAAAAGTGCTAGAAGCGTTCATGAGGGGACTCTCGGGTGAGGTATTGGCGGATTGGCGTTAGATGTAGAACAAGCCTTGCAAGAGCATCAACGGGGAAGTAACGTATATGTGTTGGAAGAGGCAGGGGGCAGGTCCGGCCCCTGCCATGAGCAGCAACGAGAGATTGAGAGAAATATGTATAGAAGCTCAGTGGATCCTATCGCCAGAAACGAGGACCAGGCCTCGGCACGGGGAGCTGGAGCGGTGTTTAGCTTAAAGGAACAGATAGAAGACGCTTGTATCAGCGCGATTCAAAAGGCGCTTCCCTCGAGACTAGGGAAATCCGATTCTCAGCGTTGCTATCGGTGTGGAGAGTTAGGACATTACGCAAGGGGATGCAGAATGCCACCACCGGCTAAAGGAGTAAGCAATAACCCGGGCCCCAGAGAAAGGGTAACTTGCTACAGGTGTGGACGGCAAGGGCATATAGCGAACCAGTGCAGATCCAAGCAGCTGCCCGCCGAAAAGAAATTGAACCCCGTGCAGGGGCCCCCCAAATGCTTAAGGCCCGACGGTCACCCCCCGTCTGGGCCGGAGAAACCCAAGCCTGTGGATGAGAAATGGCTTACAGGGGTGGGAGCCGGAGTAGGTAAATTGATAAAACTGGACATGCTAATTGGGGGATATCTCCACCACATGATAGTAGACACGGGGGCCGAAGTGACGCTAATTCGCACGGCGCTTCCGGGAGATCAATTAAGGCCCGCCAGTGTCCGAGCTAGAGGAGTAACAGGACAGGCTCTGCGTATTTTGGGGGTACAAGAGTTGATGTGCCAAGTAGACGGCCTGGAAGTGAAACATCAGGTGATGATAATCAGCGTGAACTTGCCTGGAGACGGAATCATAGGTTTGGATTTGCTAGAAAAGCTAGGAGCCAAACTGGATATTCGTAACCGGGAGGTGATAGTGACGCCGCCCGACGCTGGCCTGAGTTTTGAGAAGCAACCAGTCAACGTACATCCCCTTCACCAGTTGGGAGTGGCAATAAATTCCTTAGAAGCGAAAGGGAGAAGTACAAGGGAAACGACGCAAGAGGAGCCAATTCCAAAGGATGGATCCTCGTCCGACCTAATCCATGCCCAAGAAAGAAAGCACCAACAGAAGAGGAAAAAGAGGGCCAAACGCGGAAACCAGCAGGCCGCGAACAAAGCAGTAGAGACCCCGGGATCCCGCGAACAACCCGACAAGCACGATGAGACCAAGGGGCTAGAAATTACCAGCTCTGCTCGAATCGCAATCCCTTCGTGTAGTGAGAAACTCATTAGAGCAACGATCCACCAGAGAGAGAAGGCAGTGGTGGTTGTCGAGCCGGTACCATTGAAACAAGGTAGCTTAAGAGTAGGGCGAAGTATTGGGCTCGTAGAACACGGGGAGGTTTGGATCCAACTTATGAACTCGGGGCCGGTGGATACCTACCTCGATAAAGGGCAATTATTGGGAATAGGCGCGGAATGGCATACGGAGGAAAGAAATGAAAGGGACGTTCGGATACACCGAGTAGAGGGTAGCGAGAATGCTCTGGAAAAGGGGGCTCAACTATGGAATGTAGACCACCTCGGTGAGTCGGATAAGGGTCTAGTCGAGTCGCTGTTAGAAGAGTTTAAAGATCTCTTCGAAGAACCGGGAAAGGAAGGCTGCTCTACTGGGGTGAAGCATAGAATACCAACAGGGGAAGCTCCCCCGGTGATCAAGCGCCCGTATCGAGTGCCCTTCAACCAACGAGCGGTAGTAGAAGAACACTTAGAAGATATGTTACGCAAGGGAGTGATAGCTCCTTCCGACAGTGCTTGGGCAGCACCTGTCGTGTTGGTACCCAAACGAAGTGAAGACGGAAGGACCCAGTATAGATTCTGCACTGATTTCCGGGGGCTGAATGCAGTAACGCAGGTGGATGCTTACCCCCTACCATTGATTCAGGAAACATTAGAGATGTTGGGACAGAGTAGGCTTTTCACAACATTAGACCTTGCCAGCGGCTACCACCAAATACCGGTGGCCGAGGAAGATCGACCGAAAACTGCATTCACCACCCTAGAGGGGCACTACGAGTACCATAAAATGCCGTTCGGGCTTGCTGGGGCCCCAGCCACATTCCAGCGAACTATGGACCAGGTACTGATGGGAGTTAAGGGGACTGACTGCTACGTTTATTTAGATGACATTATCATCTTCAGTGGTGATATGGATGAGCACTGCACTCGATTAACAAGGGTGCTGGAGCGACTGCGGGGTGCTAATCTGAAGTTGAAAGGACCAAAATGTAAGTTTGTGGTCAGGCAGGTAAAATACCTTGGCCACTTGGTAACCAGTGAAGGGGTGAAACCTGACCCAGAAAAGATCACGGCGGTGACAGAATTTCCAAAACCCGGTTCGGCTCGGGAAGTGAGAGGCTTCCTGGGTCTCGCTGGATATTACCGGAGGTTCGTACCTCAGTTCGCCGAAATTGCCAAGCCCCTCACCCAGCTGACGGGGAAGGGAATGTCATTTCACTGGGGGAAAGAACAAGACGAGGCGTTTACCGCTCTACAGGAGATATTGTGTTCTGACCGAGTGCTGATTTATCCTGATTTCCGGGACCCTTTCATTCTGGCGACCGATGCCTCTGGAATGGCAGTAGGGGCCGTCCTCTCACAACTCCGAAACGGACAAGAAAGGCCTATCGCCTTTGCCAGTCGACAGCTACACCCAGCGGAACAAAATTATTCGGCTACCGAAAGAGAGCTACTTTCGGTAGTCTGGGCAACCAAGCATTTTAGGTGCTATCTGTTGGGTCGAAAGTTTACACTTGTCACTGACCACGCTGCACTTAAATGGATGCTGTCCCTAAGAGACCCGTCCTCACGCTTGATGAGGTGGGCTCTCAGGCTCGAGGAATTCGAGTATCAGGTCGTCCACAAACCAGGGAAGAAGCATACCAACGCGGACTCCCTGAGTAGGGCCGTAGCGGGTATAAGGACGTTCGACGAAGGAGCCCAACGGGTTCTTTGGAAAAGAGGGCAGGAACAGGACGAAGAATGCCAGAGATGGGTCAAAAATAACCCACGAGGGTTACGGACGGCGGCGGATGGTATAATATACTACGGAATAGGTGATGACCCGAATCAATGGAAAATTTTGGTTCCACTAGATCGCCGGCAACAGATCATGGAGGAACACCATAGTCGGCCATGGGCGGGACATCCGGGAAGAGAACGTACCCATGAACTGATAAAGAATAAGTACTATTGGCCCTCGATGGGGAAAGATATAGAAGAGTTCGTTAAGGGGTGCCACTCGTGTGCTCAGAGAAAGACCCCCCCTGGGTTAACAGCTCCTCTAGAGGCCCCCTTCTTTCCCAAGGAGCCATTCGAACTGGTTTCCCTGGATATCGTGGGGCCGTTCCCAAAGAGTAGCCGCGGGAATAAATACTTATTAACTTTTATAGACCACTTCAGCCGATACACTGAAGCTGAACCTATAAGGGAACAGACGGCGGACGAGACCGCTCGGGTTTTTGTCGAGCGTATAATCACCAGACATGGGACTCCAAAGAAACTACTGACTGATCAAGGCAGGAATTTCGTGTCGGCGTTGTTCAAATCCGTGTGCAAGGGTTTAGGCATACAAAAACTCCAAACCACCCCCTACCATCCCCAGAGTAATGGAATGCTGGAACGCTTTCATCGTACACTGGGAGATTCCATGGCTCACTTTGCCAGAAAAGATGGGCGAGATTGGGACCGGTGGGTCCCCTATTCACTAATGGCTTATCGATCCATACCACATTCTGCCACGGGATTTTCGCCGAACTTCCTGTTATATGGCAGAGAGCTCCGCACTCCGGAAGGGGAATGGATAGAGCCTGTGGAAGCGTTGGAAAACGCCTTAACACAAGATGAAGCTGCAAGGATTAGGGTTCGTGTAGAACAGGCCTACGAAGAAGCCCGTGAAAGGATTAAGAAAACTTGGGCTCGCAGAACCGCGGCGGTTAACCAAGATAGGAGATCCCGAACTTTCACCGAGGGCGACGCGGTATACCTACATGTACCCGCGGTAAAACCAGGAAATTTAAAAAAATTTCATTGTCCTTGGACGGGACCATGGATAATAGTCAAGAAATGCAGTGCGGTAACATATGCAATCAGGAATGAAACCGGCGGGACCCAGGTAGTACACGTGAACCGCTTGAAACCGGCTTTTAACAGTGGTCTCGAAACGGAGTATCCAAAGGAGCAACAGCCTGAATCGGAAGATGACGATGACGAAGTAAGGGATAAGGAAAGAGACCAAGAGGACTTCTGGCCGATCCCCCTAACCGACTCTGACGAGGAGGAAGAGCCCCATCCTAGAGAAAGGGCCATTGGGAACGATTCCCTATTGGCCACTAGCTCGCCAAGAAGGGATGTAGTGGCTCCAAGCTGGTGGCCTGAGGGCGAAGCGGAGGGGAGACCAAGTATGATCCGTACGGAGGAAGATGTTTCCTCGAGCGAAAAGGAGCCCTCCCGCCCGGTTACCCCGTTGGTGAACCCATCGGAGGTCTCGGGAGAGACCTCGGTGGAAGATGACAGTACCAACTATCGAGACCCAACTTGGGAGGCGGATAGTACAGAGGCACCGATGTTGCCGCGCAGTCCCTACTTATTGAGAAATAATCGCCGGTCTAGCCGGGGAGGGAGAAACAAAGAGTGAGGGTGTCAGTGCGTGTCACGAGAAAGAAAAGTGTTGACCTAGGGTCAACACTTTTGGAAAACGGGGAGTGTTGTGACCGATAGACTTTTATAGCCAATGTAAATTAGCGATTGTTTACGCCGGTAATTCGTTTATTTTAGTTATTGAAGGAAAAAATTATCATTCATTGTTTAAGCCGAATAAGGGGTCTTGCGCTGACAAGTAATTATCTAACAAAGTACCCTCGTAAAATTTATTATAAAAAAAAAGTGTAAATTAGAGATAAATATTTTTTGTATTTGGTTAGTTTTATATAAAGAATTAATAATTATTGATAATATTATAAATGTTCTAAGAATATCTTTGTGTTTCAAATGTGAGTGTATTGATTTTGTTTTATGTGAAATATGCTGGAACGTAAACAAAACAAATAACGGTGCGGGACGCCTCCGAGGCCCCGTAAGACCCTACATCCTTTATAGAGGATTAAAAGGACGGAGCACCGAGATCAGTCGCTTGCAGTCAGTGTGTGTATCCAGAGCTGGGTTGGCCAACACCCGCCGGAGCGCCCCCCCCCCTCATCTCACCACCTTATCGGCCTATGGTTTATGGGGAGCACCTCTGGTTGGAGATTTGACTTGGAACTAGTATGGATATGAGCATATCGATCATCGACTCACCGATTCCATCCACCGGGAACCTCACAGCTGATTGACTAATCCACTATCTAGCTACGACAGGTAACCTCGTTGGACGTAGCTTCCACGTACCGAGGGTTTATGTTGTTTGTTTACGTCGTTCATCAGTTTACACCAAATAACACCAAACTATGCATACGTATAGATAAACACGGACAGTGATGTATTTATTTTGTTCTCATTCTTCGATCAGCAAACTTTAAGTTAATAAAACTCTGGTTTACCAGTTTCAAGTTTAGTAAAGTTTAAGTATTTTTTTCTGTCAAATAGTTTAATTTTTTTTTTTATCAACTAGTTTAAGTATTTTTTTTATCAAATAGCTTAAGGATTTTTCTTTGTTTTTAATCAAATGCTATTTGTTCATTATCATTTAATAAAATGTCGGTAATCTAAATGTCAATTCCCTGTAATATTTCAGGTTCCCCTGTCCTTGGGTAATGCCCTCTCCTGGCATTAATATTTTCCCCAGATTCCTGTAAACATTTAGGGGGAGGAGGAAGAGAGAGAAGGTCGGGGGTTTACAGTGAGAACCCCACCTTCTTGTCTTAAAACATTTAGCCCAAGAAATGTTTCAATTTCACCGAAATCTTTCAGGCTAAAGATGTTTCTTGATCGTTGTTTCAATTCTTCTATTTTAGTAAAAGTCTAGCACCCTATCAACAAATTACTTGCATAAACAACTAAAAACAAATTACCTTATAAAATATACGCATTCATCATACTTAGACCCTAAAAATCCCAAAGTTCTCAATTCGGTTTCCAATCGCTCATTCCAACATCTTGGAGCTTCAGTACACAGCTTTTCTTGGTTTCAATACATTTTGTGATTTTCCTTCAACTCCTGGTGGTGGTGTCATAAAAATATCTTGATTTATCAAGCCATTCAAAATTGTGGTATTTAAATCCATCTGGTGTACTTTGAATTCCAGCTTTACAGGTAATGGTAAAAATGGGCGAGTGGTTTCTAATTTTGCGCCTAGTGCATATGCTTGTATCTCTTTAAAGTCCTGCTTTACCTTCAAGCTGCCAAACCGGTTTTGTATTAGCCATCCTTTTGCACCTTAAACATCAATTTGGACTCAATGGTGTGCCCATTATTCATGTTTATCTTCAACTACTGCTTCTTCTTCTATTTGCATCTAATGGAAATTTCTTCGTACGAGGTGAGTGGTTCATTAGGCGGCTTGTTTGACTTACCGCTTGTTTTCATACTAGTTTGACATTGCACAATGATGTTGTGTCTGACGAAGTCCACATCTATGTGTTTTTCTATTGCCCTTTTGTCAAGGAAATAGAACCATTTCTAGCCTTATGATCTAATATATTTTATTTTTGGTATATGCACAAATACCTGTGATCCATACGGTTTCTAGAAATTCAAGCCAAACGATCTATTACAAAATAATTCTATTGGAGCTTTACCACAGACAGAATTACGACCTGTCCTATTTAAAATAGATACGGGTGCATTGGTATCTTCACCCCAGAATTCTTGGTTAATTTTGCACCTGTAAGCATTGTCCGGGCACATTCTATTACGGTTCTATTTGTGTTTGTTTAAACCATTTTGCTCAGCCATCAGGCACAATTACTTGTTCATCCGAGACCGAAGTGAACTCTTCTTTCCCGAGTTTCTCCAGTTCTGAAATCCAGTCATTTTTAAAGTTCAAGTTTGCATTCAAAATTGTGGCAGCTAAATTTACATTTCCTTTTTTGCGACAGGTGGGACCTAGGTAAATCTGATTACCTAAAAAGTCACATAAATGGAACAGAATACTTTTAATAGACTTGACAAATACAAATATGCAGACAGACAAAAGCATGCAGTCAAAAAGTCCCCTTTCTCGCCGTTGTAACCTTCACACCTCAATAATACTTATATTTCAACATGATGTAATTAGTCCAACTTTTTCTTTGGAATTTCAATAGGGTAGGGTGACTAAAATGTTGTTGTAATTGACATTACTGAACGTGGTGGAGCACTGTCGAGGCAATTACAGGGCAAAGCTCACTCCGCCCAAGCGAATAATGTTCCAGGACTCAGAGTACAACCACTAATTGAAAACCCCAGGGAGTTTCTCGGTCTACGTCGGCCTTATCTTTCCGTTAAACAGGAGCGGGGTATTTGTATCCACTTGCCGGCCAGTAAGTGCACCCTCCGTGTACGTCGGGTGACCGCCTCTGAAAGACAATGCCAACATAAACATTGATATATTGGAATTTCCGTTAACTTGTCTAATAGCCATCACCCCCAACTCACTCAGGCCCGTGGGAATTCCGTATCAAATGACGACTTTCTTTTCCATTTAGCTCCTATGTTCTCTTCAATATAGAATTACAAGTACAATTTCTAAGCCAACACTACTTTTATAGTAATGTTAAGTGCTTTTGTCTCAGACAACAGCGTGTACCCCATTATCAAAGCTATAAGTGGTAATTCTAGTTGTAGATCTAACGGCTCAATCACTAACTGTCGATGCCACATACTGCCACCGAGGCCATAGATGGCAAATTCAGTCAGTTTGATTTGACTGTTTTTCATAAGTGAAATAACGTTTATTATGGGGATTAATCAGTACTCGAAGCGTAAAAGCGCGACTGTTGTGTTATTTTCAGTAAGTTGGCATATATTTTTTGCTGAGTGCATTACAAGTTAATTACAGCAGTCGTTTTTTGTCTGTAAGTTCTACGGTGGAAATTATAACCGTACATTACACATCTCGGAATATGATGATTAGTATTCCGGTTGAAATACGATAAGTAATCCATTACTTAAAAAAATTGCTAACATACATAAATTACCAAAACACAAGGACATAGGGCGTAATAGTTATGAAGAAATGTTTTTCTATTATAATATAATATAACAACCAATTAGTTTTTTTTTTGTCTTTGGGTTTTATATTAATATTCTTCCTAAATTACAATTTATGAATACTTCTTCCATGTGCATTGCATAAAAGCACACGATTATTTATTTTATGTAAATATCGTAATACGGAATCCTCCTTTAATACTTGCCCCCTTACTGCCTAAAGCAACCTCTCTACCCAAAGATTTCTACAGGTAAGGGATCAAGATATAGCAGGCACTGAGGTAAGTAAAGTCATTTTACAATGTCTACCTGTTTTGTTGTTGCATTGTATCATTGTACATTGTAAAACTAACTCATAAACTAACCCATAAATATTGTATTATGTCATACATTTAGCTTATAATAAGGTAATCAAATAAAAATTTGACGCAGTATCACGGTGTTTATTAAATTGACTTTAGCAACGGAAATCTCTAAGTTAAGGAGAGCTCACACGTCCTGAGGAGCTTAGAAATGTATTCAGGGCATACGTACACTTTGCTGAAACTTGAAAACAGAACATATCTGACCGGCGTGTACATCATATATTATAAATATTTATCCCAGCTGAAATGTGCTTGCATGTGTTTAGTAATGAAGGATGCCGTCAAATAGGAGCCAGATGGCGAGAAAGTCCATTACTGCCCTGACAGTTCTGTATTTCCACTGTCAGCGGTTACAGCGCAATTCAGCCCCCCAACTCCTCCCTATCCATTCTCTGAATCCCCCACATTCGCATAATTTCTGATAGATATTCATCGAATTCATATATGAAACTGTGTACAGCTGATGAATGATATTAAACCAATATACACTTGTACATGTTACAACCGTAAGTAAGACAAATATTATTAATTGATCTACAGATTAGTACCCTTCTCATTTTGCATTCATTATTTAAAACTTTTCCAAACTCATTTTTTATATTAATTATTAACGAAATTCTTCTTTTATTGCATATTTATAAACAAAATAAAGGACGTAGAAAGAGAAAAAACAACATTAAGAGATACTCCTGACCTGAAATGACACGGGAAAAATAGATTGTATCTAGGATCACAAATGCTTAATTTTATTTGTTAAATCATTTTAGCAACTAAACATTTTTTTTCGCTAAAATAAATATTTGGCGAAACGGCCCAAACTTTGTTGACTTGACCTTTTTTTCCCCCCTTCCTGAGGACGACTTCACACACAGGGTTATTTAATTTTAACCAAAAACTAATCTGCATATTCAGAATAAATTTTAAGATAGCTTTCCTGCAGTGCTCAGAGCGCTTGCCTGGAGATCCGGCGTTCCTAGGTTCGATTCCCAGGCATAATTAATAATATATAACAGTTTTTAATTGGTGGTGGAAGGTGACCTACTTGAAGACCAGATTGTAGGATAGGTCCGACCAAACAATATTATTATTTTATTGCACGATTAGTTTGATATCATATGTGAGATGGATTGCTCTAATATGTGTTCACTGGTATATGGGTCACCCACTAAGATACCATGCCATTGTCTGTAGATCTAGCTTTAGTGTTAGGATCATAACCGCAGTAATTGTTTCGGTTTTTTAGGCAATGATTATTTACGGGAACCGCTCTATTTCCCTAATGAGGCTAGTGGAATTTGTCAGGTCGGAATAAATCTGCAGAGGAGCTGGAGATCGAACCCATCTATAATCAGTAGTTCTATGAAGCCTGTCTGATTGATTCATAACGCGGATTATTCGAGCTAATTGGGATTCCTGATCGACTTTGAATATCAAGTCGAACGATTTTTTTTTTCTCATTGTTGTAGCAATGTATAATTCAGAAAAACGTTGTTTGTCTTACTCTGCTTGATAAACCTACTGAAAAGAGATATACGCAAAGGGAAACAGAAAATACCATGGGAGTTATCCTGGACAATAAAGCATGCTTTAATCTAATCTTCCAGGTACCAAAAGGCCGGTAACGGTGCATCCAATGGCTTTGTGGTTCTAAACTTTGCCATTGAACATCTGATCCGATCGTTTGTGGATATTCTTTATAGAAGGATGACCCTTCAGTGCCATGGAAGGAGCACCAAACTTATTAGAAGTTTTCTCTGAGAGAAAATAAATATCTTTTGTCTCTCTCCTTTTCCGAAGTTATATAACTCCGTTGGATTATCCTAACGTTGAAAAAACGAGATCCTAGAATAACCTCGTTAAATCCTTTTCCACAGCCATGTTTTTGTGCCCTTGCCGAGCAGAATGAAATGAGGTCTCGTAACATCTGGACCAGCACTGATACCGTTCGAGATCAAAGCCGTCAGACTTAAATATTTTTTTAATAAAGAGTCCCTTTTCATTGTAAAGTTTTCATTTCAGAAGGGGTTCCCTTCTTTCATTCCAGACGATGTAATTTGTACATTTTTTAAAATTTTATTTTGATCCATTGCGTATTCTTCAACAAAGGTAGAAAACAAAAAGATGCATCAATCATTGGAGTTCTTTATAGGCAAAAGACGTTTATAATTGGACAAATATCTCAAAAATATTATTATGAAAAGTATTACGTTAGAGGCTTTGAAAAAAGTACTCCTCCCCATCAATAAAAACTATTTTTACATACTAGTATGTTTACATGTGAAGCCAAGATAGCATGTACACAAGCTCCATGTAGGCTAATTAACAGGATAGTTAATAAAGTCTATTAGTCATAAGGACTGATCAGAGGATGTGTATAAATGTCATGTTGCTTGCACCGCAATCCACGAATGTTTACGTAGAATGTTATATTCAAGACAAACCACATTGTGGTGTCAACCTCTTAATTATGAATAGTTAGAAATTCCCCTATTCTTGGTCAGAAAATATTTAGTTATGCTTCCATATTGTAATAATAAACTTAAGGCGTCAGTAGGAGAGAGGGAAGCTGCTGGTGGGGGACCCCCCCCCCATCACCGCTGACCTGCCAATATAAACACCCCGTCTTGGTGCAAAGCGAGAACGTACAGAACCGGCACTTGGAACACTGCTCACTCTCTCTCTCTCTCTCTCACTCTCTCTCTCTCTCTCTCTCTCTCTCTCTGCACTGGCGCTTGCTGCTCTGCGCAAGCCATGGCCTTCTTAGTCAACTACCTCTGCATCTCTCTCTCTCTCCTAGCCTCGCTATATTTTAGTCCGGGGTTGTCAGACTACACACCTTCCTAGTGGGAATCTCTGCCTTTTCTCGCTAAAATTAGCACCTCCTTGGGAGAAACCTCTCCCTCGCGGACGACCGTTGTCGTGGCCATACAAACTTTACCTAGTAGCGTCATCCACGGCAATCCAGTCTGCTTCTCTCCGGTTCACAATCACCTTTGGGATCAGGACGGTTTTCGCCTACCCTTAGATACCGGGTGTGAATTCGTGGTCATTCCAAGACTACATAAACTACCTATAATACCTACCCTGTTCCTCTTCTCCTGAATACAGTGGACTGTCGGGGCACATCTTCTAAGATCTTATGGAGTCAGATCAAAACATATAAGCTGCCCGCCGATTAGGCCGCAAGCAGAGGTGAAAGACCACAGGTCTACCCATTTTATCCACCTCATATTATCTCTTTCTTGGCGTTCGCCGGACGGCAGCTATAGGTTGTAGCGACCCTAGCCCGCGGCGGGCGTCTCCACTCCACCTTGGGGACACTCACACATCTGAACCCGACACACATTAATTTTAGACTGACCTTTGCCTGGACTCCCACGGTCTTGAATTTACACCAGGTCATGAGGCCACTGCCATTTTAATCTTCGAGATGTGCGAGCCTGTAATGTCTGTTTACAAGGGGATTAGAATAATTGGATAAATGTTGGTTGAATTTCTTGAAGTTTGAAGGAATGAGATGAAGGATGTAAGGTATATTGAGGTCAATATGAAGGGTTATGTTGCTGGCGTAATAAGGGGCATTAAATGTTTTTCTCAGGAATATTGTTTGAAAAGGATTCCCTTGGCGTTTGTTTGACCGTATTAGTTTTTTTTATAAATTTGTTAATCAAGTTTCTGCTGAGAGATGAGATGTCCTAAACAGTAGTCCATAGTGATGTCTAAAGAGTCTGTTCCGTTCTTGTCTTTTTAGTCTCACGAGTGAGTCCTATGTTAGTCATATAGAAATTTTAACACTATTTCTAGTTTTCAGTTTCTTTTGTTGTTATTAAGACCTGATGCTGACATGCATGATTACATCACTAATAAATACTATACTATAAATATTATACCACTAATAAATTTTTAAAATCTAAAATATTTCTTCATTCATCTAATATAAATAAATAAATGATTCTATATTCATGAATAAATCTCTATACAAAGCAAATTACCCTCAAATTTATATTCACGGCTAACTCTTAGCTCCCAGTTATTTAACTGATATTGTGTTATGAATTCAAGGTTCATAGAGAGATTTATTGTGTTGTATTTCATGTTTCATGAACAACTTTTGTAAATACGAAAAAAAGTATAGTCATGTAATAATAAAAGAGATACGGTCTAAGCATTGTTGAGAAAGATGAAAATCTGGCAGAAGTGGTACAAAGGAAATATGAAACAATGGCTCTACTGAGTTTTCAACAATACTTATTGCTTACCTCATCAGTAACTCGGAACCCGCCGATCGAACTTAATCTTTCCTCTAGGTAATTAAAGTTATAAATTATATAGAGGGTCCTGGAAGCGAGGAAGCAAGTGGTAATTAAAAATTTTCAGAACAATGGGCAAGGTTTTGTCCTAGGAAGGGCGTTATCTCTTCCGATTCCATTCTTGTCGGCCTTTAGCTCTGTATCCAATTTCAATTAATGCTGTTCCCAATTATCGTAGGGGTGGGGGGGTTTACATTACGGAACAAAAAACATACAATCAATAGACCCTACAGCTCTTTTCATTTGGTTTTACATTCGCACACTTCTTTTATAGAGAATTTGTCGTGAAAATATATAAAATTTAGATGTGTTCCCATATAAGATAGATATTAAGCAATTTTTTTTTAAATTTCGTCGTTCTATTTCAGAGTTTAAGACCCTGCGATCGAGGCTGTCTGAACATTATAGTGGTTGTGCCTGCTTGGCGTAAAAAGAAAGGATTTTTTTTTGGGAGATTCCATTTAATGAACCTGACAACCTATAAAATGCTAACATCTCCATAGAAAATGATAAAAAACAATTAATGGTAAAAATAGATATTCAATCATACCGAATAGAAAATAAGAATTTTAGCCAGTAATTAAAACTGCATTTGCCAACCATAATATTTTTTATAACTGTTTAAAATCATAAAAAAAAACAAGTACAGCCTGTAAAAAAAAATTAAGGGCCATGATATGACCAATTATTGGGTTTTTAAAATGTTTGTTGTGGCCACCTCTTAATTACAAATAATTAAATGTTACCCTCATCTCGGCCTAGAAAATATCTGTTTCCATATTTGTACAAATAAAGGTTATGACATCAGTGAGAGTGGGGGGAGGAACTAGTGGGGGAAGCAGCCACAGGTGGGGAACCATCCCCACCACGGCTGGACGCTTATATAAGCAGTGGCATGAGACCGAATTAGCAGACAGTGGATTCACCACTGACTACAACTGATCCCAAGCTTCACCACTTGACAGTTAAGGTAAATTTGGGGAGACCCATTTACCTTACCGCCCTGTACAGAAGGCCGTACGCGTCTCTACAGCAGTACTCAGCCTTGCTACACGCATGCGCGCAGAGATCTAACCACTGGGTGGTGGGAGATCTCAACGCAAAACATACCATGTGGTACAACACCGTAACGAACAAGGCTGGGAGACTCCTGTTGAGAACGCCATTCACGGTCGTTCACCCCCAGACTTTTACTTTTTGACAAAGAGGTAACCCGCAGGCTACATCGACGATTGACTTACTACTGACAAAACAACCCCACCGTATCACTAGTTGCACCGCCCTTGACTTTATTACCTCTGACCACAGGCCAGTACTGTATGCAGTGGATGGTAAAGTGGCGACCCCTCGCCCCACGAGATACGACTATCGTCGTGCCGACTGGGATCTGTATCGGTCGCAGATTTACCATAACCTGCATACGGTACCCATTCTCCGCACGAAAGAAGAAGTAGATCTTCAACTAGCTTTCATAACTGATGTGATCATAGACGCAGCAAACACTGCGATCCCGAAGTACACTCCCATGCCACCGTCTCTGCGACCACCTCCAGACCACATTCTTAAAATTATAGCCTTGCGCAATAATTGGAAGAATAGATGGTACAGGACGAGAGATCAGCAAGCCAAGGTCGTTGTGAATTCTCTCACAACGCAAATCCGGGGCTTGATGAAACTCTGGAAAACAGCGCAGTGGCATGAGAGACTTCGTAGCACTCACGGAGATCACAGAAAGTTTTGGAAGCTGTTGAAGACTACAAAAGGCAAGACAGCCACTGTCCGTCTTCACGAAGGCGACAATGTTCTGACTGCTGAGCAACAGGCAACAAAACTGGCCGACCATTACGCTAGGGATATTACGGCTAGGACGGGATACTACCACATGCCTCCTCCGGTAGATGCTGAACAGAACCACATGTTTGTATCACCGAAGCAGCTCAAGGCGATTCTTCGCCGGTGTCAGGGAAACCGAGCACCAGGGCACGACGGGATACAAACAGTGCTGCTCAAACAAATGCCGAGGAGAGGGATAGTATAACTAGCAAACTTATACAACTCTTGTATAAGATTGCGGTACTTTCCTGACACATGGAAACAAGCCATCTTGTTTTCATTACTAAAGCCAGCCAAAAGTGGAGATCACCCAGCCGACTACCGCCCGATCAGTCTGCTACCACAGATGGGGAAAATCTTTGAGAAAATTCTTTTGAATTATTTCAAAGATTACTGCTCGGAAAATGATATCATTCCGCCAGAGCAGACTGGATTCCAATCCAGTATGAGCGCAGAGCACCCCCTTCTGAAGGTGCAGTCAGAAGTTAGCCATAACATAAATAGAAACATAGCCACGGCTATGATTTCCATTGATTGCACCCAAGCATTCGACTCGGTGTCTCACGGGACACTGTGTCAAATGCTCTGCGACCGGGAATGCCCGGAACAACTATATTCAATTCTGGCTAGCTTCCTGAAAAACAGATCGCTGCGGGTGCGGGTGGGTGATAGCTTCTCCGAAGCTGTGCCACTGACCTGTGGAGTACCCCAAGGCGCCGTCTTATCCCCTGTACTATTCAACGTATACACGTCTGAGATTGTCGGAGCCCGGTACAAAAATACCACAGTTACTGCTTTCGCAGATGACATAGCGGTGTACAGCAGCAGCATGAGTGCCAAGGTAGCTCTAAGACAGGCTGAAGCAGCCTGTAACCAGATCAGTGAGAGATTGGGGAGACTCAATATCTCTGTAAACGCGGGTAAGACTGACTGTGTAATTTTCTCTTTTCAAAAGGGAAAAAGCCCGCTCCCTACTAGTTACATAGTAGAAACGAAGCAAAATTCACCAGCCAACGACCTAGTATATCTGGGAATTAAAATGGACAGACACCTCCATTTTAGTAACCATTTTGCGAAGAAGTTGAAGCATACACGCATGAAGTCTTACCGGCTTACGCACTTATTGACTTCCCCCAATCTATCACTGCGTCTCAAACTACTGATTTACAAGAGCATACTCAGGCCTACTCTGCTGTATGGTGCACCGCTATTTCGTTATCTGACGTATACGACAGCTAAGAAACTCCAACAATTCCAAAACGGTATACTGATGAAAGTGGTCAGAGGTACTTCATTCGAGCAGCGACGGAACAGTGAGCTGCATGAGATATTTGAGCTGCCTACGGTGGATGAATTCATCCAGCGTAGACATATCAAATTTTTCGACTCATTACAATATTTGACAAACCCGGT
Source organism: Acanthosoma haemorrhoidale (assembly GCA_930367205.1). Taxonomy (NCBI): domain Eukaryota; kingdom Metazoa; phylum Arthropoda; class Insecta; order Hemiptera; family Acanthosomatidae; genus Acanthosoma; species Acanthosoma haemorrhoidale. The sequence goes on along the minus strand of OV884009.1, from coordinate 40,012,705 downwards.
GTTTAACACTATAACCCCCGCTCCGTTCCCCCATCGATGGCAGGACGCTGTCGTGGCTGGAACGCTTTAGTTTTAGGTTCTAGGTATAGTTTTTAGTTTGTAAGTTTTTTCTCCCATTTTTAAACCGAAGGTGAGCCCCATCACCTAGATTTGTATTCATAGTATTTGCCTATTAACCACAATCTGTATTGTTGAGTAACACGAACTCCTTCAAATGCATCTGTGCATAGCAGGATAAGGAGAAATTTGCAAAGTTTCTTTTAATATTTTCATTGTATAACTTCATGGGGTTTAGGAAAGAAAAGAAAAAAAAAAAAAAAAAAGAAAAAAAAAAAAAAAAAAAAAAAAAAAAAAAAAAAAACCGAATTAGCATAACGAACCGGACTGTAACTTGGAACACTACTCTCTCCTCTCTCTCTGCACTGGCACTTGCTCCTCTACTCGAAACCATGGTCTTCTCATTCAACTACCTCTGAATCTCTCTCTCCTGACCTCGCTATGTTTTAGTCTGACGTTATCAGACCCCACACCTTCCTAGTGGGAATTTATGCCTTCGTTTCGCTAAAACTAGCACCTAAAACTTACCAGTAGCGTCTCCCACGGCAATCCAGTCTGCTTCTCTCCGGTTCACACTTGCCTTTGGGATCCAGACGGTTTTCACCTACCCTTAGACACCGAGAGTGAATTCGTGGTCATTCCAAGACCACATAAACTACCTATGAACCTACCCTGTTCCTATTCTCCTGAACATAGTGCTTTGTCGGGGCACACCTTCTAAGATCTTATGGAGTCAGATCAAAACGAATTAGGCTGCCCACCGACTAGGCCAGCAGCCTGGGTTAAAGACAGGTCCGCCCGCCTTATCTCTTTCTGGGCGCTCGCCGGACGGCGGCTAGAGGGTGCAGTGACCCTAGCCCACGGCGGGCGTCTCCACTCCACCTTGGGGACTCACATATCCGAGCCCGACAATGTTGATATTGTTTTGTGTTGATTGTTGAATTTTAAGTTTATGATTAATATACACAAACGACAATCGCCATATTAAAAGAGCTAGAACCATTCACAATATATCAGTAAACACCCAGACATATTATTTATGTATATATAAGTTATCATCTCCCGACTGTAGAGGATCAAAGAAAAAGATAGAATATGGATGATAATAATGCACACAGGCTCGATTGTTAACTGGCTTTATTCTGTCCTCATCCCCTATCAATACCCAGGGTTTGTTTACACTAGGCCCTGTGGTATTAGGCTTAACAACGTCTTGCTACTATCCATAACATATATATTCTATTTTGTTTCAGTGAATATTTAAGTTTTAGTTTAGAAACGTCCTGTTGTCTGGCAACTTCATGGCATTGAGCCCATATACATAAAATAGATTAAAAAAGTTCTTTCTCTCTCAAAACAAATGTTGTATGCGGTTTTTTATTAAAAAAAAAATCATTAAAGATTAAGGGTTTCTGATTCTAAAATACAGTAACCCTTTATTTGCAAGACACAGTAGCCCAACTTAGGGAAATGCTTTAGTTATCGTTTCAAACAGGAATAATTTTGTTTTACCACATTAAATTTAAGCAAATCAAAACAAATTCCCGGTTTGAAAATATTTGAATTTCCAAAAACGTAATTTCATAAAACACGTTTTTTATGTCAACCACAATGGGCATTGATGGATATAATTATGTTCTGATTCCTTAGGTTAATAAATACACAACGAATAAAAATATTCTTAAGATCTTCCACTCCAAAATGAAACGCCCGTGCTTTATTATTTAGCCTATGTGGACATAAAAGTTTTCAAAAAAACATTATTTTAGTAAATCCAGATATAACTTTAGTCTTTATGTTGTCACCAGTTGACAGTTTACCTATTCAGGCCTTCTTAGGCCTAGGAGTTATATTATCTTTAAATTCATTATTCTATTAATTCGTTATTGCTTGCCAAATTAGTAACTTTTTCATGATATATCAAAAAAATTATTAATGGTATGCAATAATCAACGAATTATTATCTATTATCTTCTATTATCTATATCTTTATTATCTATTAAATATGTCTATTATAAAGACATTATCTGTTTACAAAAACGTATAGATAACAGGCGCAGGCATCATCCTTGTAATCTGAAATCCTTTCGTATTCCACACTTGAAGTTTTGTTTTTTAAATCATATAGGTTTTTATTTATACATGTTCGGTTGTTTGTAGTTTCTAATTTGTTAAAATTTTCTATATACGGATGAGGTAATTTTTTCCATTTAACGTCGTGAGGTTATCTTTATAGAAATTAGTAAAAAAAAGAGAAGTTATCGTACATTTATTAAAAGCTGTCACGTCCATTTGAGCATTGTTTTTAAATATAAATTGGGGTTTTTGAGCTTATTATAGTCCATACTGTACAGGTAATTTAAAATAGCACGGTTGTGAAGGTACGGTTATCTTCTGAGAAAAAAACAAAACAAAAACGCAAACTCAACTAGAATTTTTAAAGGGCAGCTCGAAGAGGAAATTAGGGATTACAAAGCTCCCCGCATGCAAATTCGCAAAACAAATTATCAGATATTTTTGATACTCAGTGCTCAGGTTCGCCTTCGTTTTAGCCTAACGAGCCAAGTTAGCTTCCAAGCTATAGTGGCGCATTTTATTTTTAGTTATTTTCAACTCTACCGCCCCTGTGGTATTATGTATTATGGTAACGACGAAGTACGGATCTTTTCCGGACGGTTTCGCCCGTTAGTTTCTGAGCGGAATTTAATCGGAGCTAGAAGCGAGGGCATCTGGTGGATATAATCAGACACGACTGGAGACCGTGTAGCGGTTTTTCCCGTCCCGGGGCTGATGAGGCGGCATATTTCCCACCCTTCGGTATAACATCGGCTGGTTTTCATTTCGGAAAAATCCATCAGGGATTGCTCACCCAAAGCTGAACAATAGCCAAGCACGTAATTATTCAAGCTTTTTGATAATTTCAGAGAAATTTATACTAAAAATATGTAATAAACATATTTTTCCTAACGTGTAACTGACCATAAATGGCCATTTAAAAAAAAAAATTTTATAGACTAAGTTTCGTTTAAAAATAGCAGAGTGCGGTTCAAACCTTACATGCGTGAGTTGCAAGGGGTAGGAACACATACTAACAATTAAAAGTTGTAAAGAACTGTTAACTGTACTGTAGCATAGAGATGAAGAGTATCGAGTTGTCAATGTCCGCGGACGGCATCCAGGGATCAATAATATAATATTATCCAACAAAATCTATAATATTTATGAAACGCTACATAGTCAAGTTAAAAATATTTAAATGAAAATAAACCTTAGTACCACAAATATCTCCCATATCATGAGAAATCATTTTCTTCATATTTTTTACTATAATAATTATTATAATGACTTTTATTTACCATAACAAAAGTATTAAACAGTAAACAAACAAAAATGACAAAAAATAATGTGAAAATGATAAGTAATTTATTTTCAACATTTCACCCTCCAACCAGAAACTTTTTATCAATAAATTCATTAAGAACAATAATTATTATCTAATCGATTAAGAACAATAATCTATATAATAATTAACATATTATATAAACAATTTCGATTACTTATAAATAATGCAAAAGGAATAACTATTATGGGTTAAACACTATTCATATTCATTTTAATTAATAATATAATAGGATTATTACCTTATAATCTTATACAACATCCAGTCATTTAACATTTACTACAGCAATAGCTTTACCCCTCTCAATTAGTTTTATGTAGCGCATAAAATACAAGAACGAAATTATTAAGTTCATGCTAGATCTGATGGAATAGCGTGGGGGTCTTATTGAGGAACAGTTCTGGAGGTGCGATGAGTAGGTCTGTCGCCAAGATAGTATGTACGGCTTCATCCCATCACTAACCCATATCCATGACATTCCATCCTTGGAAATTCGATGTCGATTCGAAAGGTAACAATGTAAATAATATTTTTTTAAAATAATCATTAAAGACACTTTTCCCGTTTTTATTTTAATTTCACAAAACAAAATAATAAATTATATTTGATTTAAATTTTGAATTGTCTGAAGTAAATTGAAATGATTGAGTTGAGTTAGTGTTGAGGTAACATGAAGCTTTGTTTACTTCACAACTTTTGACCTTTCGGGATCGATGAGCGGATCCAGATAATCATTTCACTAGACCTGTACGGTCCTAACTCTTCCTGGCTTCCAGGCATTCGGTAACCTGAAGCGGGAGGATCACACGCTACTGGCGTCTGAAAACCACTCTAAGATTGAACAATCGAACTTGCACGGAGAGTACACCACGTGATGGATGCATGTCTTGCCAATCTGTTACTTACTGACCCTCCTCCCCATAATAAAATAATTGTTTACGAAAGCCCCTTGATGCCGCTGGTCATAAACACTCTATACAGAAAATTTGAACAGAAAACTCACTGCCTTAAAATTAGCCTAAATCTAATAAATAAATTTGACCAGACCATAAGATTATCATTGAAATATATGTCTGTCACTGCAGCCTACACAGTCAGCATTTTTACTTACTTTTCCTTTTGTAAAAATGGATACATTTTCCACTATAGGAAGTAAACGTCAAGTTTATCAGTTCATAAAGACAGCTTAGAACATCTCGTTAAATAATGCGTAGTTGATAATTTGTTTTAATCGCTAAAGTGAATATCAAAATATACACATAAAACATCGTTAGAACCTTGGTTTCATAACCCCTTCCCATATGTGCGTAATTATATTTAAATGTTACATCCCGGTGTTGGGAAGGTGAGCGGGTAACGAGGGTGGCCAGCAGGTAATGAACAGGAGGCCGCAACAGGGCAGGGTAATTGCCGGATCGAACTAAAGGTAACCTGAAGCCTAATAAATCAATTTGATAACGCACTTTAAAGGCTTCCCCCCTCGGTATAGCTCTCCGCTGGGTTGCTCTATCTCCCATGCCCCCCCCCTTGCACGTTATCGAAGTTCTGCCAATCATAATCGAATATTTTTCAAATTGAATAGGTAATTTTTTGCGTACTAATACAGGTCGTTTATTATTTCATGTCCAGTATCAGTTAAAACATTCATAATAACTACTTGATACAAGGATCAGGGACCCCGCACTTTGTTTTTGTTTTTTTTGTCAACTCCTTTTCATTTTTCAAAGAAAATTTTTGTTTAAACGGGGAGTGGAAAAAAAATGTGATTTCGATAAATCCTCAGGAAATCAATAGGAAAAAAATAATCTGATACACATCACAAGCAGTAGAGAAACGTTTTAGGATACTAATAAATAACCAGGCACAATTATTGGTAAGAATGGTAGAATATACCAGGAGGTTCGAAATAACGATCGGGATGGCAATAGTGTATGTTAACCCACTAGTTTAAGTAGTAATTTTGTAATTTAAAATTAAACGATGTAACATCAAGAGAGTTAGACAATGTAAAATTATTCTCTTGATTTGAGTCTAAGGATCTAGTGTAATTTTCGACCTGTGGTAATAATCAGATAGAAGTGTGTTTAAGACGCAAGGGAATGGGTACTAAAAGGAATACAGACGCTTCGGAAGTCTGAAACCCACTCTAAAATAAACAATAAAGCCTAACTTGTACTGGGAGAACACGACTCGCTTCGGTGACTGTCTGGATGGTTCTGAACTTAAAAAAGACTTATGCAGGCAAGTTGGAAGGGGCTCACATAACACAAAAAACTAGTGTCCCCTACAGGCCTAGTGGAACAAACTCTCTTATGAGGGGGATTTCACCGCTAATCTCCTTAAAATCAACCTGCTTCTTATATATTAGTATGATCCTAAAAATAACAGCAATATTTATGAAAGGACTAAACAGTGTATTTTAGTAAATACCCACTACTAGTATGAGGGGAATCATCAGTAAAGCCAACAGAACATTGTAAAAATCCATAATCTCCCTATTTCGCTGTACGGAGCTGAAAGTTCCGCATCCATAATGACTAGAGGTAAAGGAAGTACTTAGGTAACGCCGGTGGAAATAGTTTAGTGGTGAGTGAGCAGTAATTGGGAAATGTCCTAACAGATTGTAGAGGCAAGCAAAGGTTCTGATAACATGGGGAGATCGAGCAGTCCCAGGATGAGGTTTAATATTTTAAGGTAAGGACAGAGGCTTTGGACTGACTGCCAACCACTTCTCCATACATAACAGCATATGGTATAATGATAGTAATAACTAAAATATTGACCAGAAAACACATTTAAAATCGTCTTACACTCTTGAACCTAACTTGATTTTTCCAATAGATTTAAAATTATTTTTGACTACCGTCTTTTATGAGTCCTAATCCACTAAGAAAAAAATCAACCAGCTTTAACTAATAAATATGACGTTGGAACTTGGGAAATTTAATTCCAATTCATGTTATATTAACTAAAACTATTAAGCATATTTTGAGTTATTATTTGAATAATCATCTTTAAAATTTTGGATCGGTTTAATGAGTTTTTATTACAGCTATTCTACAAAATTCTTCCCAACAGACTGATAACAATCACAAATCAAAATAAAAGTAGAGCCTCACCCTAGGGGCTTGGCAATAACGATTAGAAAAAATCGTTATGACGAGGAGCTATGATAAATTTATGACATTTATTTACAACTTACCGCTGTTGTTGGAAAATTGTTTTCCAGATGCGTATTGAATATCATTTTTCAAATATTTATTAAAAAGTAAGAAATGTAATATTAATAATCAGTTTCGGAAATCAATTCATAAGTTAAATAATGAAAAAAATGGTTCTTCGGGGAAAAATACACAATGTTCATTTTATAATATATTTATTACTTAAGGACTAATAAAGGTAAAAAATCTTACAATCTGCCTTATTAGGCAATAACTAATTGTGATAAATGTTCTAATTCATACGATATTTACAATTTTCATTTACGCATTCATTCATACAGTAATATAAATAAGTCTTTCGCTTTTTACTAAAGATTTCCGTGGAGGGAGACTTTTGATGCTCCTATAAAAATAATAAAGAACATTAGAATTGAAATTTGAAAACAGTGATTTACTAGGTTTCCTTTGTTTACCGAACCCCCAATTAAATAAAACGTCTTGGGAACAAATTCAATACCAGGCATTATTGTTACATTTCAAATTTTAAAATATGCTGATTAGTGTTTGGCCATAACTAGAATATTTTGGGGGAAAGAATAAAAGTAATTTTTTTTTAAATAAACTATATAGTCCTAACTCAGAAACTGTTGAAGGTTTAAAATTTTGATTCCATTTATATTAAAAGGTTCCATGCAGGTTTTAATGAATATCTTACTATTTCCTCTGTAGGAAATGGCTTAACAAATGAAATGATTTTCGGTTACCGTTGCTAAGTAGTTTTTACATAATAATTTAGAACTGTATTAAGACTGACGAACACTGATCTGTGGATCTGCGAATATCCCTCACGAACATCCCCTGCGCATATAGCACTTATAGTTTAGTTTCGATATTAGTTCTATTTCTTCATTCTTTATTTCGTGTACATATATATTAAAAAAAAAAATACAACTTAAAATTGAATAATTTTTTTTTAACTAAATAAAATTCTAAATTGTCTGACAAAGTTGCCAGAAGCAAACACTAAGTTAGTTACATTACATAAAAACAAAATATAAGGAGTTAGGACTAAGAAAACCGATCAATAGACCGGGTCGGGCATTAAATCGAAATACAAGTTTTTTTTTGGAAAAAGTAGTTTATTTTCATGTCGTAAACTTTGAATGTTATGACAGTTCGAAGAGTTTGTGTGTTTATTGGCTTTATGATGTATGTTTTTTTTTTTCTCTCGGGGCTGGAGTGGGAAATAGATCGAGATTGAATGGGACATGTGACTATTCACCTTGTTTAAATATTTATGTCTTGATGAAAATTGTGTGTATTTTCATTTTACCGTCCTTACTCAGTTATTTGTACATAATTACCATGGTTTTTCAGTAGGTAACGTTAAACAGTTTGAACACTGTTTAACATTTAAGGATTAAATAAGAGTATTACGGAAAAAATAAATAGCTCTACTTTTACGTTTTGTATGGTAATTAACGTTGAAAAGTATAAATTTCCGGTATAATTTATGACAGAAGGAATGCTCATTGAATAGCCCTCCCAGGAGTGAATAAAATCACTGGTTGAATAATGAACTGAACACAATTCAACTTTAAGCCCAAAGCTGAAATGAAACAACCACCGGCCCGCATCAGCAATGCAGATGGCACTGAATATGTGCTATTAAAATTTTAACCCTCATCAAGAGGGTTGAGGGGGTGTTTTTCGGTTGCTTTATTTTCCACCATTCTTCTCCCAAATATGTATCTAACTTAAACAGCTGTGATGTTAAACAAATGAGTTAGTTAATTAGCAATTATTGCCGAGTTTGAAGGATGAGGCTCTTCTTTCAAAAATGTGTCGGGTACAATTCGTCATTCTGTTTATTCTCCGATTGCGGTCGTAAAATTTATAAATTGATCTTAACATTTAAATGTATATTACAAAGCCAGGATCGTGCTGACTAAGTATTAGTTGATATACATAAATAGGAATTATGAAATATAAATAACTAAACGCGAACAATGCCAGGATCGTTCCACCAGCTGTTAAGATTTCTCAAGTCAGTATTATGATTTTTCGACATGGAGATGGATAGGTGATCGTTTTAGTTAAAAACAGTCAGTACCTAATTCAAGATCTCGGGACTTTGAAAGTGAGTTTTTACCTGCGGTAGTTATAGGGTAAAAAAGTTATGGATCACGGAGAGGATTATAAAAAGAGGATTAGAAACTGCTGATATATGAAAAACACAGTCCACTGTGGACTATACAGACGGAAACTACACCATGTGTTGCATGGGCAGATATGAACAGCTGTGCATTCGTCTCGTCAATCTGCTATACTGGTGAAATACCCCAACCATGATAAAAGTGGTGTTCCCAAAAGGTTCAAGGGGTTACCCATGGTACCTGACCAGGTCCTAAGCACAGATGATTTCCACCTAATACTCACTCCCTAAAAATTAACATAATTCTCATAAATAAATTTAATTTCATCCTAAAGATATCATGACAATATGCATGGGTGTGGCATAGACAGGAAAAAATAACATTGCAGTAAAACAAAGATAAGATCACCCCTATTACATAATGAGCAGTGGTTTACTACGTAAAGGCGAAAAAGATATCGCACAACTTTTTTCTCAAACAAGCGGAACTGAAATATTCAACTTGCAAATGAGAAGCTTAATAGTTGGACATCACAGTAGAACAGGCTAAATTACGAATTGGGTACTTCTGTCACATAAATAAACTTATCAGAATCATAAGACGTTATAGGTTGAATGTCTGCGAGTTGAAACTGTCACTCGAAGGTGAAAGGTGGTCTAGAAGGTAGGCCCATTACGTACAACTGACGAATCCTGTCAGTGTATAGGGATATGGACGGTTTTCAATATCTCCACCCCAGCCAGCCGCTCTTATTGAACAACAAACAGCTCGAGCTGAAAGCCAATAATCCCCTTCTCCTCAATACCGTGAACAATATTATCTAGATTAAAAATTGTTTACACTCACCGATTCGTATTAAAATATCCCTTATACCCGGAATATTGAAGCGAATACCCAGTTAGTTGTTAGGTAATATTAGAATTCCTTTTTTAAAAATAAAAGTCATTGCTAATAAATTTGGCCTCTTGATCGCACCACTAGAAGGGAGAGGCTCTACTTTCATTTAAGTACTTTTGCCAGTCTGCCTTTATGTACGAGATACCCACTACTCCCTTTAGCTCCTTGCAACTTTCGCTGATGACATCTCAAACACTTCATGTCCTTCCCCCAAACTGATGCAACCAGTGGCGAAAAAATTGTAAAATGTTTTAGGGCCCACGTTACTATCCCCTCGTGACTGAGATACTGCTAACCAGTCCTTTATAATTAACTACACCTACCCAGATCTCACTTCTCACAGTCCGAAACCTTAGATTTCACGTCACTAAAACAATAACTTGGAGCCCATACGAGTCTCAATCTCCCTATGACAGAGCTCAATTGATTTTTCGTTAAACTGTGCATAAACAGAAAAACTCACCTCTCAAAAGAAAACCCAATACTGATTTACAATACCATCTTGTCTATTTGGACTCACGGAAGTCACGCTTCAAAATCAAGCGCATCTTTCTAATTCAAAGTCCTTGGAATTTATAAGAATTAATAAGCTACTACTACGTAACAAATAAATGATATTTTAACATGATTCCTATCCTAGAAGCCATTCCATCTCTTCTTTACATCAAAGTTCCAAAATCACTGTTTAGCACCACTCATCCCTACAATCACCCTGGCATGTGACTATGTCCTATATCTACAACTAATCCTGCATGATCTATAACAAACTTATTATTGGGAGTACTAGCAATGAATATTTTCCTGCCGTCATATCCAGAGCATCTCGGCTCTCTTGCTCTTTTTCAACCATACTGTCACTAGTGATATGGCTGTAGGAGCAGTGGTTTTCCGTAACCAAGGAGATGGCAACCTCACAGGTTGAATTTACGGGGATTCTATCTATCTATATTTTAATTACTGTTTTAACGAGAAAGTGTTTTTAATAAAGTGGTATAAATGAGATAATTTATTACAATTATCCACTGCTCTAATAGCGAAGATTTTTCTTTTCTAACAGGACTTTCTGCACGTATGTATGTTAGACCATAGCGATATTCAAAATGATTTAATTGATCTGAAATTTCAGAGCTAGAACGAAACATCTCTGTGCTGTTTTGTTTTAGTGAAACTACAGTAACGGAAACTACAGGAAAAATCTTGGCCCTAGATAAACGAATATCAACCGGTTACGAAAGGTTCAACATACACTCGTCTTTCGTCATTAGATCTGTTAGTATGCATGTAGATGATATACTCTGTTTATGTCGCAAAAATATTGTAACAGCCCAGAATTTAAAAATTTTTATTCCATTACATTGCTCAACATGGTGATATGAAACTACGATAAGTTGTATCATATAAAATCGGGCTGGTTTCCAAGCTTTACCCCAATTCGATTCTTCAGGTCCTATTCCATTGCACAAGAGAAGCTATTCAAGATTTAAAATTAAATTTTTTTAATAGTAAAAGACAAATAAAATTTTTGTAACGCAAAACGAATTTCAATGATAACTACAGTTAGGAAACTAACAATACTAATTGTGAAGATAATGCAGTTCATTTAACAGATTTTGTTTGGTCAGTAGTTAGAATAGATTTATTTGTTTTTTTTTTTTTTTTTTTTTTTTTTTTTGTTCCGGCATTTGTGCACCGCGGCCTCAGTGAGACCTATTGTGCGCCGTCCATAACCCTGTCCTATATATGTGACAGGCCCACGGCCTTTGCAAATCTGAGGATACTGAGTGGATCGATCAGTTCACATAGTTTGGGGTCTACAATGCGTTCACTACCAAAGTGAAGGTATCGCCTTCTAGCTAGGTTATCACAGTCACATATTATGTGACGTGACGTTTCTCCCTCTTTCTTGCAGAATCTGCAGATTGGTGATTCCACTATCCCCAAATTAAAGAGGTGCTTGTTTAACCGACAGTGACCTGTATAGAGTCCTGTCACACTTTTGAGTGTCCACCTGTCCATTGATAGAAGTGCTGAGCTTCTTTTCTTACAGGGTCCATCAAGAAACAGTTTCGAGTGTTCCTGTTTCTTAGTTTCTCTCCAAGAGAGTCTTGCCCTGTCCTCTAAAGCTAATTTTATACGCCTTTTTGCGTAGCTGAGGCTGATACCACATATGGGTTCAGGTGCAAGAGGTGTCTGTTCTGATATAATAATAATATAAAACGAAGTATTTTTGATAAAAAAAAAGGAAACTTCGGCCCAATCATTAACGTTTCTCGATATTGTTCCTTCAATTAACGTTGTTTATAAAGTGAAGCTTAACTATGACAAATTACATTTATGATTGATGCGAGCAAACTTTTGCCACTATACGTCCCGAGAAATTGAAGAATAGGAAATGAAATAAACACCTTTATCTAGTGCTTAGCCGTAGTACCTGTGTAAAAGTCAGGGGTAATGTACTAGGCCTGTAATGTACTGTGTAGCTTATTGCCCAACTCTACGCTCTATTTGTGACTCCAAATAATTTACTCAGCTAGGAGTGAACAGTAAACCGTTTTACACTCTCAAGTAAACCCTTGTACAATAAAACAGAAAAGCATCAAATAGCTGTATACGATCTCGTAAAAACACTGTACTCAATACCACGCAACATCTCTTACTACACGGCTAGCTCCCTCCTAGTATATTGCATGTATATATGTATGTATGTGAACTGAACATCCGTATTTTGTTCTATTTATTTATTTAATTCATGGCAAGTCAAATAATTTTTGTAGAGGAGAGTCTTTAGAAAGAAAAGATTGTCTTCTCTTCCTTACTCATGAACTAGAAGCTAACAATGCCCTCAAAGCATTATTACCCCACTCATCACGACTCGTCATAGATCATAGGCAGTTAAATAATCTTTGTAGAGGAGAGTATTTTAAAAGAAAAGAAAGAAAAGCTTTATTATGAAGTACAAGCAAAACACTAGTATATACAAATATTAAGAGTTATGTTACTACATACTGGGTGGAGGGTTTAGGGAGGGGTGTATGGGAAACAAGTGGGGACTGGGGCTAGAGCTGGGACACATATGTGTATAAGAGAAGGGTAGTTCCGGGGATAGGGAGGGATGCGGCCTCTTACTTAAAAAAAAAAACAGGAAACACCAGTGACTAAAGTCACAAGGCAGGCATACACTAGAAGGGGCTTGCTTCTACTTTGAGCATTAAATATAATATTAGGATTACAATATTCTCAGCATTATATAACTGTAGATAACAACACGTACAAGCCCTACACAAATGAAAGTTAAATACAAATAAAAAAAAACCTTTCCCATACATAAGAAAGTCATTGAAATTACCAAAAGATCAACTATGAAACGATGAAAACATGTTGCCAGACATTAAATACTAAAAAATGATTCCTCAAAAAGAAATTAAATTCAATAATGCTAGAACTAATATGAAGAGTAAGCTTAGTTATCTCGAGTTCGGTTCAAGTATTATAAAAAGCTCATTTATTACTTTTTAAGTTATGAAATATTTTAGAATTCTTCCTCTTGGCTGTAATATTCCAAGTATCCTAGATCACATTCCCTCGAAATTTATACTACAGAAATTCCTTAGCGATCCAGCACCATTCCTAAAACCTTCCCATGCCTCAAAATATCCTTTTAACATGTATTTTCAATGGTGGTATTTATAAATTTGAAACTATTATGTTTACAAACAAAATAAATACTATAAAAAGTTTAATGGATATTTGTATGCGCTTAGAGCTCATTGTTAGCAGTGGAATTTAATCTGAGAGCATAGTAATATGGCATAATTGTGTTTATAGATAGCTCGATGATAATGTTAAAAGAACTATGATGATTTTTTTCAAAGGAAGACATTCAAAAAAAAAAAATGCGTCAGAGGGTCATTTTACTTACAAAGAACTAATTATAGAATGTTTTGTATTTACGTAACATTTATCATTCCTGACATTTTTTTTTCTGTCAAACATATAATTAAAAAAAAAAAGTTATTTCTTGAAGGAACTTTCGAATGTGCCTTAACTAAAACGCTGAAGATTAAATTATTTTTGAAAGATTAACTAACATCCAACAGATGGATTGCTATCCTGTTGGTGTTTTTTGTGACATGAGAGATTATTGTAAATGCTTGCTATCAATAATATTTGCGATCTATAAAGATTTATTGTGTACGGAAAATTAATTATTTTATTAATTACTAATCATTCGTATTCTTGTCCCGATGACGTTTCAAACTTAACAGTGCACAGCCATCGTTTATTCATTGAAACTGTTATAATTACTCCTTGAACCTTTTCACCATATCCAGTACATTCACATAAAGCAGAAGTGTTATATTTTATGACAAAAAAAAAAAAAAACTTAAAAAGGATGGATTATATATTTCCGTAATAATTTTCCTATTATCCACAATATCCGTGTCTTTAAACGATTCTCATGTCGGATGGAAATTTTCCTGTTATTCACTTATATTAGTACAACAGGCTTAACAATACCTCTGCTATGCTCACGGTGATGTTTACTGGAGATGAAATTTACCACGTTGTCATTACTGGTAAAGAGTGATAGGGAAAAAAATGAATAAAATAATATAAAATACCCCTCTTAGTACACTTTTGAATAAATAAATACAAGTCCAGTTGTATCAGATTTATCAGATGGGTTTTTGATAAAAACAATTTCCCGTCAAGAATTTCTAATACGATTTTAATTAATTTCCAAGATTGAGATTTAAAATTAAAAAGTGAGGCACGTGGTAAAAGTGTATGACGTCCGAAGAAGGAAAAATACACTTGATAAAGTTGAGACTCATGGACATTGGAAGGGAAGAATTACCGCGCTAATTAAATTTTTAGGGCGGTGGTACTTTTGATGACGTAATTAAGACAGATTAAGTTACTTCCCTTCATTAAGGTTGATATTGTTTTCTAAGAATACAATTTTATATACTTTTCAACTCAGCAACAAAACTTTTACTTTTAAAAATTCATTTTTTTTATTCATTTAAAATAAGCATCCAATCGTGTGACAAACATTTCCAATTCAATAGCTTACTAAACCAAAGCTAATAAATCAAAGAGGTATAAAAGTTTTAAAATAAACTCCGTGAGGCTCCCCCGTTGTCTCGATTGACTGTTTCATTGTGTAGCTAAGACCGAACGAACCACAGACGCTCAGGATATGAGTGAGGAATGTGACGAGGGTCGGAAATATTTATCTACTTACAAAACAAGTAACCACCGGTAACTTGAGGAGTTTTTTTCTATAAGAAGTTGAGGATATTGATGAACGGATATGTTTTCACGGAATTGTGGGAATATGAGCGAGGGCAGAAGGTGCGTGAATATAATTGTCCAGTAGTTCGAGATGTAGTTCAGAGCGTCATCTATCAGGACTTAACTCTGCCGGAGGACTTTGAGTGAAAGAATTGGAGCCGTTTGGTGTTCTAAAGTGTTTCTAACCCCGGAGTTATAGACCATAATTGATATCGGTACCTTCAATCGGTATGAATCGGAAACGTCGACCATGAACCCGCGACAGTCTTCAAGGAAACAATTAGATGTTGGGGTGGATGCTTTCAGATGAACGGATCGGGTCATTAGTGGTTGATAATTGATTGGTAGCGTAAAGGAAATATTAACAGAGCCCAAAAAGAGAAATTCCAGTTCAAGATTATATAGCAGAAATGTCAGAGAGGGCAGGTTAGATAAGAATGTTTGAGGATCAGCTATAGCTTAAAAAAACAATCATTTGTTGGAAAGTCTAAAATTATTTACAAATTACAAAAATTTATTTCCAATATGAAATGTTTGAGTGGTTAATGATACGTTTATAAAAAAAATTGTATAATGGCTTTCAAGTACCTCCTTTCCGAACCTCATTAATGCCGACTTAATAATTTGGGGAAGTCGACGATGATATGTTATACTGTAAGCTGGCTGGACAGTTTGAGCTGGCATATGGTCCCCAAGCTTCTGCAGGAAATAAGAATGTTGATTTTAATTCCTGATACCTTTTGACAATAGCTTTTTCCATTCTTTAGAGGCTAATGTTCACAGTCTGAGTTCTTGACCCCTGACATGAGTATTTTTATGAAATAAGTTAAATAACCTGGTTTCCTTGAGTTTGTTAACATTCCTTTGCGTGTCATGAACCTCTGTTTTTAGAGGTAATAGTATACGTAATATTGGTATTAGTTTTGTTTAGTTATCATAATTTACTCGCCGGTAGTAACGTATAATGCTTGCTGGTGCCGGATCATTGCGAACGCCGCGAGGGGCCGCTTGTGAACTTCATTGAAGCGCGGGGCACTTGACGCGTGGCTCGAGTGCACGTGGAGTTGGATGTGAGGATGCCACATCTCGGTTTCATTACTCTTTGACAGGTAGAATCTAAATTCTCTTTCCCCCCCCCATCCTCACCGGCCGACTTCATCTCTCTCTTGATTAAAAAAACAAAAGCTCAGATCCAAATGGAAACATACATCAAAGCTATGGCGTGCTTTTAAGCCATATAGATAGAGAAATTTAATTAGGAGTTGGGGTGTGGTTGGATAGAGTAATCTACAACTAATTTAACTACAACAGAAGTCAATACAAAAAAACATATTCTTATTTAATTCAGGAAAAGTGATCCACCGAAAAAATTGCCGATTTCTTTATTTTTTACAAACGTTTTGCGTTAAAAATCAACGCTTTTTTTTTTTAAATACTGTTATATTTTTAGAATAATACGTAAAGGTATAAATAATTAAACTAGTTCTATATGGATTTTATATGACAAGAGAATAACAATAAAACAAATAACATTCGATTTTATACACTAGAGAGTTAAACTGTTATAAAGCTATGTTTATATTTATGCGATTCTTCTTATATACCTGACATGAATGCCATAAAGAAACAATAACTTATATAAAAAAAATATTAAGCTTAGGGGTATTGTTTATTACAAATTAAGTATTTTTCTACTGAATTTTACTTGAAAAAGACCTATTTTTACATTTTAATGATTGGGCCTATTGAAAGTTATCAGGAGTTATGGTTATTTTTAATTAAATTGAATATCACCTTATATAATAATTTGTTTCCAACAGGACCTAACCTGAGTTGCAATTAAACTCACCCCATATTGCCACAACACCGCTCCGCCATATCAAAACAATGTAGAGGACTTCCATTTAACTTATGTATCTCGAGCTCGATCTCGCCTATAGTTGGATAACTTGCTAACGACAATGATCAACTGTTTGCTAAAAGTTACTAACTGTGTGTCTGATCTATCAAGTGAGTTTATATGATGGAATAGTTTGCACATAACATGGTTTTGTTTTAATACTTTTCTTATCTTATATAGATATTTATATGAAAAATTATAGGTAGATGAAAACACTCATTTATCAAATGAACTCATTCCTACCATATTCACAACATTGCAGCGTTTCTTATTCTTACAGTCCTTACAGTGTACATACATGCAATATACATATATATGTGTAAGTTTGAACGTAACCGCCAAACTTCGGCACATATGCGAGATGTCCCGACAGAGAGCGCTGCTATCAAAGGACGCTCTGAGTTGTAACATACTGAATATGGGTACGCTTGTTAAGACAATGGTCAACACTTATTATCGACAATTGTATTGATTCAGGTTAGTTATAAGTTTTATTGGTTTATTGTTATATTTGTAGCACTAGCTAATGTGTACATATGTTTAATACCACAGTTCTAAACTGCATCTGCAAGTGTTCGATTTATAACCTGAGAACCTCCACCTCCTTAAGTTTCTGAATTCGAAACTTACAAATCAATACAATGGAGACAAAGGCGAAATTTCATTTCATCTCAGAAGCTGGTGAAGATTCCAGAAGCACGGTAGTGAAAGTTACGACGATTCAGCTGGTTGGCCAAACGGCACAGGCGCACGCTCTTCTTACTACCTCGGCTCGTGAATTCCCCACGATGGTCGCCGCAAGGTCGTCCACATATGCGACCGCGGGGAACCCACGCTCTTCTAGGGTCATGAGGACCTTGTTAAAAACTAACTTCCAAAGGGCAGGGCCCAGAACTGAGCCTTGGGGACACCCTCGCTCCACCGGTGCTTCGACGTCGTAAGACACTCCTCTGATGACCGCCCTACGTCCGCTTAGGTAGCTGCCCACGAGCTCATACAAATTGCTCGGGGCTTCCAGTTCCTGCAATTCCCTCATGACGTAGGGCCACCACACCCTGTCAAAAGCAGAGGAGATGTCAGACCAGCAGTGCGTACTTAGAGCGAGTCACCATGTCTTCCCTTATCTTATCCAAGGCATCAGCTGTGCTCCTGCCCTTGCAGGAGCCGTACTGTCTTGGGTGGTCCGCCTTCTCGAAGGTCTGCCGCAACGCCGTGTGCATGAGTCTCTCCAGGACTTTACTCAGGACTGGGAGGAGGCTGATGGGCCTGTAGCTCTTGGTAGCTGTCAGGTCCCGGTCCCGGCTCCCTTCGGAATGAGTCTGAGCTCCGCTCTCTTCCATTGGCTTGGGAATCTCCCGTGGTCGAGGCACTCATTCATTATCTCGAGCAGCCTCCTCTCTATGAGTGGACACGATGCCTTGATCATGGCCGCGTCGATCTCGTCCAGTCCTGGAGCTCTTCCGGTCTTCTGCTTCTGCACGGCGATGCGCAGGTCCCAGATGTCCCATGGTGGGTGCAGATCCGTGCCTGGGGGGCCCTCTGTCAGGGATCTTACCCGAGAGTCTTCAGGCGAGTCATCTTCTTCTAGATCCCTGGGGTATGTCTCCTCCATGTAAAAGGCCGCTGCTTCTTCCGGGGAGGCGGCCTGCTAATCGCCGCTCTTCAGCGCGGCGAGTGTCTTGGACGGCCACCTCTGGCCATCGCCACTCGGTACGGAATACCCCAGGGGTTCTTCTCCGACTCACGTTGGACGAACTCGTCCCAGGTTTCCCTCCGGGTAACCTCTATCTTCTTCACGTATTCCTTCCGGAGGGACCTGTGTCGGGCCTGTAGGGCCTCCCGGACCTGCTGGTTCCTACACTTCTGGAACGCTCGCCTCGCCCTGTAGAGCTCTCTCTTGGCCAATGTAAGGGCGGGCGTCCACCATGGGTTACACCTTTTCCTGGGCTTCTTTCGCTGGAGGGTCGCTTCCGCAACATCCCTCATGGCCGCAGTGAGGGACGCTACCTTACTGTCAGGGCTATCCAAATGCAGGGGATCATCCCCTAGGATAGTGTTGGGGGGGGGATAGGCGAACAAGGTTGTAGATTGGTGTCACCAACATTTATTAATATCGTGGATCCATTCATAAAAAGTAGCTCAATTTCATATTATATAATTATTTGTTCTAGCTCGATTTGAAAAATTTTTTTTATATAAACAATATTCTATTGTACGATTATAATTATTGGTCATAACCATTTGTGTTTGAATATATTTCACAATGCCTGGTTTCTCAATTTATTAACAACCATAATATTGGCCTTGAGATCGGGCGATTAAAACGGGATAAATTTCTATGTCAAAGACATAAAACGGCTTGAATCAAAGATGACGGGCCTGCCAAGTTAGTTCGGTTGAATTGGTTAAGTAAAGTAAAGAGAGATGGTAAAAATAAGGTAGGTTTCAATATATATATATATAGGTACATTGCAAAGGAATCTCCTTAATTCATCTGCAGGAACGTTACCTCCCTAGTTAAGGTGAAGGAAGCAGAAATAAGGGAAATTCCCCACGCTCTTCCTGCAGCCACATCACTGGTAGATAGTGAGAGTAGGGACAGAAAACACGAGGCATATGAGAAAAATGCCAACCAGTGCCACAACTTCAAATAACTGGACGGTTATAAGAGATCTCGAGGCCATTTCCCCTTAAATCTGTCAGGGATATTGTACAAATTGGTGGTGCTGATAAACCGCCATTTTCCCATGGACATTCGTATCAATTTTCATGGAATTTATAAAGAACTTTGAACGAATAATTACAATTTCCTTGTAAAGCATTATTAATTGGGCTGCAAATAACCATTTATAGTTTTGTACAATTCACATTCATAGCAGTATTCATGGAACATCTATATAAACATTCCCCCCCCCCTTCCAACTCTCCCCAAGGCCAGAATACCAGCATTCAACTACAAGGGCCTCAAGCAGTGTGGTAGGGTTCCCTCCCACCTCTCTATCCAACTGTTCCCTCAAGTCGCGAAGATTTTTTTATTGGGAGGGAGCTTGAGAGCCACAGACGCTAAGGACATGAGGGATGGTGCCCACCGGCGTAGTTTTCTATTTAGAACAGACCCCAAGGGCACCACCGTTTTAGTCGCCAGGGAGGATTATAAAGTTGAGTGTTACTGGATATGCAGGATTCGTGGAATTTGGAAAATATTAAGATCAAGAACAGTTGGCACTTCAATATCAATGAATGTATTGTAGAAAAGAGCGTGGACATTGTATTGGAATGTTTGGATTCGTTAGATTTTCATGGAATTAAAAAAAAAATATTAAAGGGCGTGTTCTAGGATTTATTGGTATAAGGGAGCATTTACTACATTTCTAATGACATTAGATTGGAAGGATTTGGTAATGATCTTCGTAAGTCCGTAAGGTGGTCTTGTAAGTCAGTATTTTTTGTTCCATGAGAGGTTATACAATAATTTCTATTTAGCAGCTATATTGTTCTCCGAATATTTGTTTTGAATTTCGTATATGGGTTCTATGTTGCACACTATTTTTTATTTTTTTTTTATTTTATTGAAAAAAAATTACAATTTGCCTTCCAGCATTAATAATTGTGCTGAGAGATCATTCATACCTTATATACAATTCCATTCATACCTATATACAGTCCATTCATACCTATATACATACAGATTTAGCCCAGGAGCCCCCCCCCCCCCGCCCCCGAAGCCAATACTCCAGCAAGCTGGCGGAAAGGCCGGAAGCAGCGAAGCTCCCCCCGCCCCCTCTCCGGCCGTGGCGCCATCCGGCGTAGGCCACAGAAAGGGCAAGAGAGCCACACACGCTCAGGACATGAGTGGGGATGATGGCCAGTGCCAGGACCCCATGACATAGATTATCTATTTATAATAGGTCGCGAGGCCACCGCCGTTTTAGGCGTCGAGGAGGATTGTAAGGATGAATGTTACTGGATAAGGAGTCGACCAAAGGATTCGGATGTGCGGAAAGGTTTTGGTGAAATTTGGAAAATCTTGAGGGTATAAGGTCGAGGACAGTTGGTACATGGAGATCTCTGTGAAGGGATGAGTTTTTAATATAAAAGGGTGCGTTGACTATGGTTCTGAGGACTTTGGATTGGAATGTTTGGATACGTTTGATGTTCGATGGTTTGGCTGTCCCCCATAACTCTATTCCGTAAGTCCAAATTGGTTTTAATAACTGTTTGTATACGTGGAGTTTGTTTTCTAGTGTGAGGTTAGAGTTTCTGTTCAGTAGTCTGTATAACTGTCCAAACCGTCTGTTCGATTCTTGTCTTTTAAGTCTTGTGTGAGGGTTCCAAGTTAGTCTTTTGTCTAGATGAAAACCTAGATATCTAACTGTATTGGACATGGGAAGCGGAATTGAATTGAAGGTTACGGACGGGCAGGGTCCTCGACGGAGAGTAAATGTGGTGTGAACGCATTTGCCTTCATTGACCTTGATGCGCCAGATGTTGCACCACTTCTCTATCTTAGTGAGGTGAGTTTGGAGGTTGTAGGATGCCGTTGACGGATTGGGATGTGACGAACGAATTGCTGTGTCATCAGCAAAAGTTGCAAGGAAGGTGCTAGGACTTAACGGAATGTCAGCAGTGAAAAGGGTATACAGGATAGGGCCAAGGACGCTGCCTTGAGGAACTCCTGCTTCTATGGGGTAATAATCGGAAAATTCTGAACCACAACGGACCCGAAAGAACCTGTTAGACAGATAGGATTGAAGGATTAGATAAAGGGTCTGCGGTAAAGAGATTTTTAGTTTGTAAAGCAAACCTGGGTGCCATACCCGGTCAAAAGCCTGAGCTACGTCCAAGAAGGCACCCGTGCAGTAGTGTTTGCTTTCAAGTGCGGAGGATATATGGTCAACAACGCGAAGGCCTTGTTGAGCAGTGGAGTGTCTGAAGCGAAAGCCAAATTGATGGTTAGGAAGAAGGTTTTTGGATTCAACTATAGGCAAAAGGCGTTTGAGTAGGATTCTTTCAAAAACTTTTGAAAGGATTGGAAGTAGACTGATTGGGCGGTAAGATGAGGGATCATTTGGGGACTTTCCAGGTTTCTGAAAGAGGACGATAATGGAATATTTCCAGAGAAGTGGGTAGTGGGTGGTTCTAAGGATACAATTAAATATATAGGTGAGGAAAATTATTGCTTTGGGTGGGAGTTGTCGAAGGATCTGAGCAGTGAGAAGATCGTATCCAGGAGATTTATGGAGTGGTAGGTTTTTTAAGTGGTATTGGACCTCGGAGGGATTGACTGCCTTTGGAGGAAGTGAAAGAGGAATCGGAGAAATAAGGAAATCTTCGACCTTCGTATCGTGGGATGGATTATGCTGGTTGGGATGAGGTGTGAAAGTATGTGAGAGGTGCTGTGCGAATGCTTCAGATCTCTCTCCATCTGACGCAGCCCAGGACCCATCGCCACAACAAAGTGGATGTGATACATAATGGTATTTTAGGATATTTTGGGTAGCTCTCCAGAGAGAGTTGTCCTGAGTGGATAAAGAGGATAGGTAAGAATTAAATGTTTGGGATCGGAAGGTTGCCAACTCTCGCTTTAACAATTTATAGTTTTGATTGTAACAGCGGCGATCGGCAGGGTGTCGGGTTCTTTGCCATAAGGCTTTGGAGCGGCGTTTGATGTGGATAAGGTCGAGTAGGTTTTGAGGTAAAGAAGTTTTGTTCTGGGTATACGGGGAAGGTCGAGGCTTTGAAGCATTCCATGCACATTGTTGGATTAAGGTAGTAAGGGAATGTACGGCATGGTCTAGATCATGAGGTGTTTTTAGGGTAACTTTGAGGTCAATGGAATTAGTTAGAAGTTCACGGAAGAGGTCCCAGTCGACTGGACCTCTGATGAATGAAGGAGGAGGTAGTTTGGGGATGGGGTGTAACGAAAGAGTGAGGAGTAGAGGGCTATGGTCGGACGACAGGTCATCGAGTCGTGTAGTGGACGAATTTATCGATCCTAATCCATGGTGGATGAAGAAATCAAGGATGTCAGGATTTCGATAGGGATCTGCAGGCCAATAGGTAGGAGTCTGAGGAGGTGCACACTATTTCGTGCTTTTTTTTCATAGAAATAAATATTCTTTGTCACATTTTTGTCACAGGAACGTATTTACACACTTATTGCAAATAAGTAGTTGACACTGAATCAACTGCATATACTATTTAGACAATTTGTTATTACATAATTATATTCTTAGTAATGCGTTTATTATTTAAATACCAGTATTGAGGGAAATGCACGAAAAACGACTTCGTCATTAGAGGCACACCTCATAAGAGGTATATTAATTAGTTTCAGTTTTATTTTTAGAATAAAACGTTTTAATTAGCTGATTCCAGCACACGATAAATTAGTTAAGCTATTTGGATTCAGTCCGGTCACTCTTGTAAATGTCTGATACGTCTTAATATTACAACTTTCCTAAAATTCATACAGGAAAATAAATTTATAAGAAAAATTAAATTTTAAAAATATATAAAGATGCCATGAGACGCTTCGCCACTGATTGTGATAACATATTATTAAAATAACCAAAATATTGTATCTCTGTTGTCTGGTACCGATCTTCTCTTTCTACACGTAATTTTATAATAAATTTATATTTTCATCCAATTTTTATCAAAACTATAATTAGAGTTGAGGGTATATATGATTATAATTATTTGACAGTATCAAGCGGTGATATTTTGCATAATATTGTTGATGTGCAAAAGTTTCTCAAATCATATCTAGCAGAAAGAAAATTTATTCGATGTATCTCGTGAAGCAGAGAGGTAGAATTGCTATTTTGACCTCGATAACGGACGATATCCTGTGAGGAAAATTATACATATTTTACCTACAAGTTTATTTTGTGAAAATTGACTATGTATTATGAAATTTTAGTTAAACTTAAAAACATGGTTTTGCTACCTACTGTTATTAATTATTTAATGATTTTTCAAAAACTCTATATCTAACACTACCAATCCTTCCGATAATCACTACAATCACACAATACACAATACAAGGCTATCTATCCCAAGTTATATGTAACTGTTTGTTTGTTTAAAAGCAATTTTCAATCATGGGGGAGTTTGACAATTTTTGAGGCAACATTTTTCACACAACCATTTTGTATAAAAATGTATAAATAAAATATATAAAAATAAATGTATATATGTAATAAAAAGTAACAGTAATTTGTGTTGTTTATACAGTCACCTTCTGCTTTACTCTGCTTATCCTCCCATTCATATGTATATAATTTGTTTCAATGTTATATGATTTGTTGCAACCCGCCTCTTTTAGGCATCCCACACCCCATATCCTTCTCATGAGCTATGAAAAAAAAAAAAAAATAGTTTTTAGTTAATGTGCTAACTG
The DNA here is from genome assembly GCA_930367205.1 of Acanthosoma haemorrhoidale. Classification (NCBI taxonomy): domain Eukaryota; kingdom Metazoa; phylum Arthropoda; class Insecta; order Hemiptera; family Acanthosomatidae; genus Acanthosoma; species Acanthosoma haemorrhoidale. The sequence continues at coordinate 39,988,431 of OV884009.1, read as the reverse complement.
TCGATAACAACGGCCCCATTCCCACACGTAGGAAGTATCAAATCAATTAATCATTAATTCCAAAACACACATAACCTGCTTCGTTTCTTGTTAAATAAATACATATTCTTTTAGCAGTTATACAAAGTTATGCAGTACGCTTCAGCTTTACCATGCTTGCCAGATATGTCTCATTTCTATGTATTTAATTTGTGTCAATGTTATATGATTTTCTGTATTTGCTGTTAGCTAGATACATTTTCACTTTTCAATTCTAATGTACTTTTAGTTCACGTGCACAATAATAGTGTGTCTCTTTATATGTGTTTGAATAAATACCCATCATTACCACAAGATTAAATATCCTTCAAGCCACGTTCGTGTAATCATGTACTTCAAGAGGGAGTTCATTTTCTTATTTACCTACCGTCCAGCGTGTACAACACCCACCATGCCTCAACCTTAGGTGCCTTCATCGCCCCCTCCCTATTCCAACACCTTCTCGCCATACAGACAAGCTATTATATTATACTTTACTTTTTCATACCTTAATTGAAACCTACCTCATTTTTTACCATTTCTCTTTTTACTTTATTTGATCAATTTAACTTGTTTAAATTGTTTTTATGTCTTTGACATAGGAATTTATCCCGATTGTATCGCCCGATCTCAAGGCTAATGTTGTGGTTATTAATAAATTGAGAAACTAGGAATTGTGAAATATATTCAAATAAGATGGTTATAACAAATAATTATAATTAACATAGATTGCTGACAAAAAGTATAAAAAAATATTCAATTCCTTTTAAATTAGGATAGTTACTACTAATTACAAAAAACATGAAATTTGAGCTCAATTTCTTTTAATGGATCCATAATAAGAAACAATATTAATATCACCCAATCGATGATCTTCCTGTAATTCAATCAACGTTACTTTCACTGTTGGTTCTTCTCCTCTCTTCCTGTATGGTAACCGCCAATTCGGGAGCTTGCTAACTGCGTTCCTTTCGACGGTTGTGCTAAGACTGCCCGGTTATCTCATCCCCACTCCTAGGAGCATAAGGGAAGATGCTTACCAGATGCGAGGGTTCCTGGTCATGATATTCTAAAATATCATGAATGTTACATAATATATATATATATATATATATATTTTTCATATAGAATACTTCATATAGTTGTTTTTTCTTTGAATGTAAATTCATCTAGGACTGTATTTGTTAAATAATCTTATTTTATCATTTTTTGTGTATGGTAATAGTTATTTGTATTTGCCTGATACGAGTTGGTCATCTGACCATTATTGTTATTCTTAAGGGACTTCGTCCTCGAATACATTTTTTAAAAATTATATTCTGTTCTAAAGCAGTTCAGTTAAAAAAATAAACATTAAAATTGAATTTTGGTGTAAGAAAATGGCGAGCCTCTGATTCCTTGATCTACTATCAGAAAACTAATCTATGACGTAACTAGCCATAGGGTGCACAAGAATTAGCGTTATGGTTAGGGCAATCAGTTGTACATCCCTACGAGAGGGGCATTCAAGTAAGGAGCAATACTACTGGCCGGAGGTAGTACGGTAATCCCGAGGGCACAGAGGGCTGGTTTCAATTTGCCCAATGGCCTCTGCCTCGTCATGGTTAATTTAATGACGTCTAAAGACTGGTAATAGAATACCATCTGGTTGAGTTCACACCATTACTGCCTCAATAGTCTCCGCTCCTGTGGTTTCCGATAATTCCGCAGATGTCCAATTTATTAACAGGAATAAATTCAAAACGGCCTACTATCCACTTGGTGTTGATCGAAGATGTTTCACTTGTGCTTGTGAAACAAATTAATTTCTATGAGATTAGCTGCTCTACGACCCATTGACATAACTATAATAGAACCTGTAGAATAGAATAGAATTGAAAAAAAAACAATTAAGTGACAAAGTCCCCTGTGAATAACAATAGTTTTCAGTGGAAAAATTCATATCGGGAAAATAAAAAGAAAGAGAAATGGCAAGGTAAAATAAACGATTAATCTGTATAAGAAAATATAATCATGAAATAAGATTATTTAATTGCATTTAGCAAATGAGGTCATAGATGGATCCACAAAAAAAAAAAAAACATGAAGAAGTATGTACAATGCAGTAACAGATTAAATGAATACCTTTAAACTAATAAAAAAAAAGTAATATGCAAGTTAAATTTACTATAGTAAAAACCAAATAATGTGCTAGTCAATCATAAATATATATATGGAAGATGGGCTATTAGAAATAGCCGGCTCGAGATTCATAAAATAATCGCAGTTTTAAATAACTAAGGTATATTAAAATAGGTAGGAAGAATAAAAGCTGGACTTTATTAAAGAGATCATTCACTTCGGACCTGCGAACTTCAAGTCAGAAGAGAAGACGGTTCGTCATCAAGTCAAGAAGATCCGAAGAAATATTCTCCGCATCTGTGAGTAATTCCTGAATTATAACATTGCTTAGATAACAGGATCTGAGATTGTTTGGCTACCACTCTGACGGACAGGCTAAGAAGGCTCGAGGCATTATTAAATGAACTATAAACAGTAGAGTAGGAAATGAAGAAGGCTGTTCTCCCTCGACAACAGTCTGGCCCCTACCAGTTTCGACACAAGAATGACCAGAATCCACTGGGCCTTCCTACAGACCACCTAACTCAGGGTGCTGCCGCGAGGTGAGTCGCTTTTATCGTATTCTTGCATTTTTAGATCTGCTGATTTGCCACGCCCAGACGGCCACCCTGGAAATTTGTCTGACTCTGTAAAAGGATCCGTGATGCGGCAACAGTTCTTAATTTATAACAAATATTACCACTGTATAGGATTTTGTGTTATACGTTGCTAGTTATGAAAAGCAGTTCATTGTTATTCATATTCAATAAAAAGAAACTTTAATTAATAGACATTGTATTATTTGTTTACATAGAAATGGTTAAGTAAATGAACAATACATAGTAATAGAAACATATAACACGAGGGAGTAAAATATATAAATAGTAATAATAATGAAATAATATAAGAGATCAAAGGTGTCTCGACAAAAGGAGAAAGGTCCAAGACTGTCAAAATACTTTTAAAATCAAGTTCTCCTTAAACAATAACAATAATGGTAGTTCTTTGATATCGCAAATAAAGTAAACCCAACAAGCTCACATTGACAAATGTATCATACAATGCCTAATTCTGGTGACACGCATATGTGACACCCTATTACATCAGGTACCTTCCATACTAGGAAAAAGTACTAAATTTATTATAAACAATTCAGGCGACACACCATTACACCAGGTACCTTTCATGCCAGGAAAAGTACTAAACTCATAATAAACTTTCAGAATGTAACATCAATTGATTGATCAATTGCTCCTCGGTCTGTCTCGACCTACTCTGCCCGAAAAGGGAATGCAAATATAGTAAGTATTGGCATGCCTCGGCAAGTCACATTGGATTCCCTACAAGAATCTGCCTACAAATACCAACAAACACAGCAAAAATCACTAATCAATCGATATTACCAAACATTGAAAGTAAATTAACACATCAATAGCATTGAAAGTCAAGTCATAGAAGCAAAAAGTAGAGTTTTGACTGTCATTATCACCACAGATTTTAGTGGAAGATCACAGGGATCTGGAACCTTTCGTAAACGCACAGGTGAAAATTTGTATCTGCATTTGGCATCGATAGATTGTAACTCATATAGATTATTAGGCAATATCATAATAACTTTTATATGGTCTTTATACTTCGGATCAAATTTTAATTGGTTCCTCTCTTCTTGCTAAAGATAAACTAAATTTCCTATTAGGAAGGGGAAAACTTTTACCAAACTGTTTACAGTATATACAGTATGAGTGAGGATTAGCCCCCACTCTCTATTATTGTTTACAATAATCCTGTCTCACATGTTAACTTATATATACATTGTAAATTAGTTATAATATGTTGTAATTAATTTAAACAAATGTAAATAATATTACCAAACCATAAGTCATCAGTGTAAATATTGTAAACAATAAAAAATGCAGCTGCAAAAAACTAGTTCAGAAGCCCCTGCAGAAGGAGTCAGGTAGCTAGCTCCTGGGGCTTGGTGGGTCCTGGTCTAGACCATTCACCCCCACAACCCTGTGATGAGGTGGGTCAGAATAAAACCTCGCCCCATTGGCTGGACGCGATTGGCTAGAATAAAACCCCAGCCCGTTGGATACTTGGGGTTATATATACCCACTAGTTTTAGCCGATAAGTCATTCCAACTACGGCTTTCTGGACTGGTACTTGCAGCTGCACTGATGTTTCTAGATTTGGGCTTCTCATTTATGAAAACCTCAGCATCTCTCTTTCCTAACATCGTTATGTTTTAGCCCGACCTTGTCAGACCCCACACTTTCCTTTCCGTCTCACTAAAACTAGCACCTCCTTGGAGGATTTCTTCGTTGCGGACAACGGTCACCTGGGGCCCTACGAACTTTACCTAGTAGTGTCTCCCCCAGTGACCCAGACTGCCTTTCTCCGGTCCAAACTTGCCCTTTGGGATCCGGACGGTTTTCGCCTACCCGATACCGATACTGATGATTCAGATACCGAATATGAATTTGTGGTCATTCCAACAGTTATATAATGCTAAGTATTGTAATGATAATATTATATTATTATACTGTTATAATGCTAAAAGTAGAAGCAAGACCCTTTTAGTGTAAACCTGCCTCGTGACTTTATGGAAGTCACTGATATTTTTAAGTAAGAAACTGCATCCCTTAAAGGCCTCCCTCCCAATTCCAAGAATTATCCTCGGCTTTAGCCCCAGACCACTTGTTCCCAACACGTCCCTAAACCCTCCACCCAGTATGTAGTAACATAACTCTTAATATTTGTATATGCCAATGTTTTGCTTGTACTTCATAATGAAGCTTTCTTTTCTTTTAAAAGACTCTCCTCAACAGAGATTATTTAACTCAACGATACTTTACAACCCGCAATTTTCAAGTATTTTGTTCTAATGCTCAAAAAGATCTTCATTTTATTCCCACGGGTTCCAGTCAAGTCAATGTTCAAGTAGATAGACTGGAAACGGTCATTGAACCACATAAACTACCTACAATACCTACCCTATACCTCTTCTGCTGAACATAGTGCACTGTTGGGGCACATACCTATCAGATATGTAGTCAGATAGTAAAGTAGTAGCACTCGTCATGAAGCAATTGTCCAGGTCATAGCCTAATCAACCCTTACTTCGTCACTAGGACTAGGGTAACTAAGCACCCCCTCGTGACGACCCGAAATGAATAATTTTCGGAGCCACTTGACCTCATATTTTTTTTAAATCTATCTGAAAATTCCCAATGACATGCTCTCCAGCCACATACATTTACAAGGTCGAGACACCTTTCCAAGCATTAATGCCATAGGTGATACCGGTGTTACACGATGAGGTGTAGAATTAAAAGCAAGTTCAATGACCGTTTCCAGTCTATCTATTTGAGCATTAGAACAAAATACTTGAAAATCGCGGGTTGTAAACCATCTTCAGTTATATATTGCTAAGAATATTGTAATGCTAACATTATTTACAATGCTAAAAGTAGAAGGGGGTTGAGCAGAACTGTATACCTGCCTCGTGACTTCATGGAAGTCATTGATATTTTTAAGTAACAAACTGCATTCCTTCCAAGACCTCCATCCCAATTCCCGGAACTACCCTTCTCTTATACACATATGTCTCAGCTTTAGCCCCAATCCCCACTTGTTCACCGACACTCGTTCCTCAACATCCCACCCAGTAGTATGTAGTAGCGGAACTCTTAATATTTGTATATACCAGTGTTTTGCTTGTACTTCATAATAAAGCTTTTCTTTCTTTTCTTTTAAAATACTCTCCTCTACAAAGATTATTTAACTGTCTATGATCTATGACGAGTCGTGTCATGTGACCAAATAATTAAGTAGAATGGGGTAAAGCTTTGAGGGCATTGTTAGCTTTTAATTTATGAGTAAGGAAGAGAAGACAATATTTCGTACATTTTTCGTAAAGACATAAAGATAGTCATATCTATCGCTTTTTCCACTTAATTTTCCTAAGATATCTAAATGAACGTTTTGCCATAGTTCAGGAACCGTAAGTATCAGGTGATATTCTTCTTGACACACTCCTGAATCTCGATTAACCCATCTTATATGTCACACAGTTCTCAACAATTTTTTTCACTAATTTAGACATATCCTCAAATAAATCTCAAAAATATTCTTGAATGATTATGAGTGTCTAAAGCTTTCTTCCATCCTAAATGAATGGAATATAAGATACTTTATTATTGACTATTGATAGGGTCCTTCTGTATGCCTTTGGCTGAGGTTTTCCGGGATTCAATATTCCTAGAACTACAGATGATTCAAGTTTATGAGTTAGTGTAATCTTTGAGAGGCAGCTTTGCATTAAGACTGCTAGAGTGCTTCTAAGAAGGTTGAGGATGAGTGACTACCGTTCGAGTAGCTTACTGGTTCCTAGAAAGGTTCTTTAAGCCCACGCCATTAGGATTTACCAGTAAACTAATGTTTTCGTCCATAATTTCTAGTTTTCAGTATGACAATTTACCTATCACTATTATTGTCAACATGGATATTATTAACTAGTTGACTTTTATAAACTTTAAAACTTCTCGAATTGGTTATGCTTTCTAGGGTTTGAGCAAATGAATTTTGGGTAGTCCACAGTTTTATATAGACCAATAAACTTATTGATCTTATAATTTCCAGTGCACTGTAAAATGCAATCATTTTCAGCTATAAGCCTGTTAAATTTTCGAGAAACTATTTCACGGCCAATTAAAATTAAAAATTCATCTGAAAATTTAGAAATTAATGTTGACAAAAATTGTTTATCGTATTCATATAAAGAACGCGAAGTTTCTTACAAATCTTGTCTCTATTATCAATATCTGCTGTGCACACCAACTTAGTTTCGGGTGCGCAACTGGCACTTGAGGATTATAGGTTTTCACTCACTTGGGTTTGCCAATTCTCTGATTAGCTATTCCATATACCACACTAGTTTTGTCGGGCATGGGTTTCCAAAATATTTATCCTTGGCCCCGGAGTAGCTTGCTGATCATGAGGGGGCATGCTGTCGTTTAATACCCCTTTTGATCCGGGTGATGGGGTATCAGAAGTAGCCGAGTAGGGATTAATAATAAAAACACTGTTTAGAATAACTGATATTACTATTTCATGAACTATAAACAGTAGAGTAGAATAGCAATAAGGCGGGCTCCCTTGACAACAGTATGTACACTACCAGTGTCCACACCAGAATAAATCCACTGGGCCTTCCAACAGACAATCTAACTCAGGGTGCTATCCGGCACACACACACACACGCGTGCGCAAATAATGTCATGAAACCTGATGAAGTGATAGTAAACCACAAATGCAATAGAAAATATAATTTGCCTTATTGTCCAATCCCGAACAGGGAATGCGTGTTTTTTTAAGGTTGTCACGTTTTTTGTTGAATATGAAGCTAACAATATATAACTGTTGTGTCAACCTCTTAATTACGAATAATTCGTAGTTCCCCTCTTCTCGGCCCAGAAAATATCTATCTATGTTTCCATATTTTTATAATAAAGCTTATGAAGTCAGTCAGAGAGGGGGGAGAAGCTAGTAGGAGAAACAGCCGCAGTTGGGGGAACCATCCCCACCACGGCTGACCTGCCTATATAACCGCCCCGTCTTGCAGAAGCCAGAACGTACAGAACCAGCACTTGGAACACTGCTCTTTCACTCTCTCTCTCACCCTCTCTCTTTGCACTGGCGCTTGCTGCTCTACTCAAACCATGGCCTTCTCAGTCAACTACCTCTGCATCTCTCTCTCCTAACCTCACTATGTTTTAGTCTGGCGTTGTCAGACCCCACACCTTCCATATGGGAATCTTTCCCTTCGTCTCGCTAAAACTAGCACCTCCTTGGGAGAGACCTCTCCCTCGCAAACGACGGTTGCCGTGTTCCTACAAACTTTACCTAGTAGCGTCTCCCAAAGAAATCCAGTCTGCTTCTCTCCAGTTTACACTCGCCTTGGGGATCCGGATGGTTTTCACCGACCCTTAGATACCGAGTGTGAATTCGTGGTCATTCCAAGACCACATAAACTAACTATAAACCTACCCTGTTCCTCTTCTCCTGAACATAGTGCTTTGTCGGGGCACACCTTCTAAGATCTTATGGAGTCAGATCAAAACGAATTAAGCTACCCGCCGAGTCGGCCGCCATCCAGGGTGAACGACCACAGGTCAGTTCACCGTCTTATCTCTTTCAAGGCGCTTGCCGGACGGCGGCTAGAGGTTGCGGTGACCCTAGCCCGCGGCGGGCGTCTCCTCCCTACTTTGGGGATATTTGATATCCAACCCGACAATCACTACAAAACTTTTCTCAATTCCAGTATCGTAAACGAGACAAACGTTTCTTTAATAACAAGTAGAATTTGTTTTTGTATAAACCATTTGAAGGGACCTAAATGACGCCAGTTCTGTTGTTCGTAAAATCATAGATTATTCGCGATTTTTTTCATCAGAATGGACTGCAGAACCTACGCTGACCATTCAACCCTACCTTCAACTTCCCCCAGACAGAAAAAAAGAATAATTAAATGTTAAAAGACTTAAATGTTATTGAAGAAGTTTTTTAAAAGTGAGGAATTTGTGGTCCAGTTGGACAATGAAAAAAAAATCGCGAATAATCCATGATTTTACGTAAAACAGAACTTTGCGTAATTTAGCCGCTTGAAAGCCCCCTTCAAATGGTTTTTACTACAACAAATAATTTTGAAAAAGAATTGAAAGCCGAAATAATTCCTTTACGAACAAATATTTGAATTATTCTAAGTGCGCCACTTTTTTTTTTGGGCTGTCGCGTTTTTTGCTGAATAAGAAGTGATAACTAAAAATCTAGTTAGCTTCGATAATTCAGTCAACTATGCCCATATAAGCGACCATGAAAAACGTCAATGCTAGAGGAAATACAAAATTTAAATGATCTCGTAGGATTGACTTCTAGCAAAGATAGGTTTTAATTGTATAACTAATATAGTAAAATTAAGAGAAATTGTCTCACAATAAGCTAAATATTCAATTTTTTTTAACACTTTTCATCATGATGATGAATTGATTATTGACAATATAATTTCTTTTGAGACATTCTGATTGTTTCATAACGAACACTCATATAAATCATAGAAACTGACTCGTATTAGTAACTGCGATTTAAATATACTTATTATATATTTCAATTTATTTTTATACCTTTTTTAAATGCTAAATTTAAATTAATCCTGAATAGAGTAGGCATTACAACAATACTTTACTCTTTTTTTTTCTATAAGGAAGTTGTGAGTTCATGAAACAAATACTTTAGAGCTCATTGTAATCTGTGAGTATCTAACTCTTAAAAAAAAAAACCTACTTGTTTAAACATACTGCACAAAGGTGAAACGTTTACATTTGAAAATTTTTCTAATTTAGTATAGTTTTGAATTTACCTGGAAGCAGTAGTATATAGCCATGCTGTCGTTTAATCTCACTTCTGATCTGGGAGATAGGGTATCTGTAATATCCGAGTAGGGATTTTTTCGTGGGGCAGTGCAGTAGACAATGAGATAAATATAAAAATGAAAAAATGAAAGTGTGATAATATATTATAGTAACTAAATCGGTCCAAAGCTAGCGCCTGTCTGGATGGTGAGAAGGAATTGGATTATTGAAGGCTCCTAAGCATGGCGGATATTACGGATATTGTACGCGCTGGAGGGTAAGTGAATGAGATATACACGCTCGTGGGTTGAAGGATATTAAATCCTGTGAAATGACGGAGATTCGTTCAAATACAAATACAGAAACCAACTATTACTGTGTACGCGAACTAAAAGTACTTGAATTGAAAAGCGAAAAAGTATGTATGATAACTAACAGCATATACTAAATCATATAACATTGACACAAATTAAATACATACAAAGGGGACATATCTGGCAAGCATGGTAAAGCTAAAGCGTACTACATAAGATTTTATGACTGCTAAGAGAATATGCATTTGCGTAACCAGAAACGAAGGGTGTTTTGGAATTAATGATTAATGGATTTGTTACTTCCTACGTATGGGAACGCCTCAACCTCAAGTTGTATTAAACAGCTAATTGTAGCCAGTTTCTAACGCGTGTCCCTCCAACAGAGAACCAAATAGTCATTATCTATTCGCACAAGGTGTCTACCTGACAACTAATCTGTAGTTGATCTTAACGCGAACGGAGGGCCTGTCTCTCAGACGAAAGGGCCCTTTATTATCAAAAATGTGACTAAAATCCACCATTCCGTCGACCTCTGTTCGAATTAGAATGCTCAAAAGATCCCTCATTAAATACAAAACAGAACAGAATATTGTAAATATTATATTCAAGATGAGTTAAGTTAACAGAAAGCAACGCTCGTTGACATTTCACTATGTATAATAAGTGTAAATTTCGTTCTTTATTCGGTACAAACTTTTTCATTTTTATTTTATAAATTGAAAACGATTAGACAGTACAATTATAATACACTTTATTTGCTAACGCAACGCATGAGTAATGCTTGTATTTATCCAACTGTTTGTACAAAATGAAAGAGGTATGATCAAATTTTATCGATCTCGATAATCAGTTGATGTCAGTAATGTTTTTTTTTCTCCGAACGAAGGCTCAATTGTGTTTCATTGTAAACGAGAGTATTTATTACCTATCCATTTTAAATATAAAATTTGCTACAATGCTATTTTTAACCGAAAGTATCTATTAGTATTTTATACCAAACATAAAATTTGTTGAAATTTGACCTGTAAACAAAAAAAATAACATTTAAAGCCTTTAGTTCAAACATTGTTTTTTCACCACATAAATCATTGATTCAAACTTTAACTTAACTTAACTCAAAATTCTCTTCACTTCACCGTTCTCTCTTTAGCTGCTAGTCACGACATTCAGTTGTCTGCTCCACCTGGGACCCCCGTGCAGGTGATCCGTGATTTAAAAATTAAGAAATACGATGACTCGAAACGTGTTCTTTACATACATGGATTTGTATAAATAGGTAAAGTTAGGACCTCATTATACCTATTCCTTTTCCTGGAATCATGAAGAACTAATCTTGGTTCTTCCTCCCAATGGAGGCATGACGTGATACATGATGGAGGTATCATGTTTATGGATCCAAGTTTGCACTAACTATAATGATTTATATCGACTTCTACTGTTATAAATGCACATTGAACTCTAGTAAACATCGTTTAGGTTCGTTTCGTGGCATGTTTTCATACTTCTTGTAATTAAAACGGCAGCCTTTAATTATAAAGTCAGAACATCATTACAAACCGTGTTAGTTACCTTTTTGAAAATTCTGATTGGCAGTTTTGTTTGTCATGCCATTAATATTCATGACATCAATAAACGGTGTTGTTCATTTGCGATCAAGGTAACTAAAAAACCTTTTGTCTCTGAATAATATGTTTAGATGAACTTTCATCAAGGGGTATATCAATTTCATAGTTTGATCAAGGTGAGTCAAATTGTTCTAATAAAAAAAATAGTGGTATCCAATTTTTTGGGATTTCGTTGTTTATTCACAACCAGAAACCCTTAGTTTTTCACAATTCTGTGTTCCCGTCAGTCTGTTTTTAGATTGAGTGATACAATTTTAGATGTAAGCCATATTTAATGTTGTATCAACAGGTAAAATATACTCATCTCTATGGTGAGTAAATGTCGCATTTCAAAGAATTGCACGGGATTAAAGAATATTGTTTTCCTATAATTTTGAGTAAGATACATAAATTAATATATTGGACGCTGATAGATATCAGTGCACACTAATCACATCACATGTGGATTTGGGAGGTTTCTGGGCTGTTTGTAAACAATGAATGTGCGAGTGAATTAAAATTGTAAATATGGTATGAATGAGAGCATTTATCACAATTACTAATTGCATCACAATAAAGTAGATTATATGTAAAGAAATTTATGAAAACTGTCTTTACAATCGTTTACACAACCTTAATTAAACCCTTAATTTTTAACATTTCGTGTCTAAGTGCTATTATGTCGGATTTATGCTTCAACAGCTTCCAAAACGTAACAACAAAAGGTGTTTTCATAATTCATAATAACTTTTATAAACTTTTCATACTTCACTAATTCTTAGGTTTACGGTGTGCATCCCGAGTGCAATATGGGTCATAGTACTTACATCAGGTTCATCAAAGCAGGGGGTCCTCAACTCCCGGGTTATCTCTTTATCTCCTCTGTTAAGTTACCAGATACCTTCCGATTTTGTTAAAGGTAAAAGGCAACCCCTTTATGGCTAGAATGTCCTACAAATGAGCAGCCATCTCCAAAGGCCGCCTCTAACTTGTGCCTACTCTAAGGCATCATATGTAATCTGGTTCTTGGAACATTCCCATCTGTAAAAGTTTGGATTCGTTTCAGATTTGAAGCCATGGGTATTGTAGGGAGTACTCCATACTTCATAATGATCAATAAAAACGCATTAAAAAAAGATGATTTTTTTTAAGTAAATGACAAATAATGAATTTTCAAGTACTACTTAAGTACTGCTTAAATGCTTTTATTTTTGCTTATTTTCTGTAAAGAAAAAAGAAGGATAATATACTACCGAAGGTACGAAGTAGTTGTATTTCATTGGTCGGTTTGTTGTCAAATTAATGAACTCAAAACAGTAAATCCATAAAAACAATATATTAATTTATACAACTCGCAATAATGCCATAATTTACAATAATATTAATACAGGAGAGGTGAGTGCGGAAGATGGATCGGTATGATCTTGGCGAGGTGCTGTAAAAAGAGCTCCAGATCAATGATCGGTACAGTTTTTATAGACATTATTTGTTTTACCCGCACACTGACAGTAGGGTTCAATGTGGTTTGTCTGTTTTTCAGAAGGCATTTAACTCTGCACGAAAGACTGGACAAAGGTGGTCAAGGTCTCTCAGCAGCCGCTAGGTCTTAGATGTTTGCTCGGGTCCGACTTTTTGAAACTTCTTCCAACACTCAAGATCTCGCCCATGTTAACCTTGAGGTACACAAATTGCCACAGTACAAGGCGATCAGGTGCGCGGAATTGGGTGCGGCACCAATTGATTTGTATGCTTTATGCCAAGCCCACCTTTGTCCGGATACAAACCATTTGATGTGCAAGGAGCAGTGCTAGTGCAGGCTAGCGGCAGTAAAAATGATCGAACAACCGATATTATGGTAGAGAGTTTTAAATTGTTTAATAATTTAAATTATTCATTATTAGATTATAAATTTTAGATATTTAATCTATTTAAATTATATGACAGGCTGAATAAAAAAGAAAATTATAAATTTTACGATGAAAAAATTGTTAGGTAGTTAAATTCCTTTATTGTGCTATAATTACAATCTGCCTTTTATAAGGCAATAGAAAACATTGTAAAACTATACATTTAAATAAAATAAAATTGCTAGTTGCTCTTATAAATCTTTAAAAATTAAATCTTTGAAATAAGATAAGAAATGGTACTGGTACTGGGGTAGCTGAGAAATTTCGTTTTGGGGCCAAGTTGTTTAAATAACCACTTGAAGAATTCGCACTTTGAAGAAAGAATTACTGAAGCTTCGCTGAGTGGAGAAATCCTAAAGACTGATTTAAAAGTCACTTCCGTCAGCCGAGTCAAGCTAGCGTGGCTTGCTACTCATTTGTTTATGCATTTTGACAGTTATGTAATTCGAGGGGACGGGACAGCCTGTCAACCCCGCCTGAATGTCCAAAGGTCAGTTTTATTATACAAATAGTTGTTCAATTGTAGTCGGGCTTATATTAGTGAGCAATAGAACAACAGCGATGTCAATTGAATAACTGGACACTAAATTATGGTATACAATGCCGGATCTCCTGCACTCTAGTGCACGCACGATTGATTACACAAATCTTATATTAAAAATGTTTTATTTATCTGAAATTGTTGAAAAACGAGATCTGGGACAAAATAATTGGGGGAGGTTGGTTACACTGTGAGGGCATATTTCACGTGAGATTAGGATAGTATTTTGACTTTGTTTCTCCTTTGAAAGAGGCAGTAAATATTTACAAGGATATCTGAACAGGACAAAATCCCCATTCATGCCCTGAGCGTCCGTTGTTCTCTTTACTACGGTTTTCGTGCAACGGTCGGAGAGGAAGGTAGGGGGGACGTTCTTCCACTGGGTACATTGCTGGTGTATTACTGGAGGGGGGGATGAGTGTGAATCTCTTCTTACAAGAATATTCTTGCAAGAATATTGTATTTTTTCATATAAATATCTTTATAGCAGTAATATATCTGAAATTTTTAAAGTATATTAAAAAATACCTTATATACGTATTCGTATTTATAATTTTACTTATAAATACAGATAAGTAAAAGCAAACGAATCTAACGTAAAACTTGTAGGGCAACTTTGGATAACTTGATTTCTCAACATCCAGCAAAGAAGCTATTTGAGATTTAAAACTCTGATTGGTCCCCATGGTGGGGGCATGGTTAATAATAATAATTTTTGTTTGACTGTTTTAGCTTGTTACAATTTACTTATTGAAAAAGCAATGTTTAATGGTTAACATAATTAAACAGATAAAATTATGAGTTTTTTTTTAAAACCAAGCGGTATTTGCACATTGACTCAATTTAAAGTAAAGAACTTATAAAACAAAAAAAATGTTATTTATACGTTCAATGTCCAACAGCTTAAACTGTTTACTTTAAATCAAGAATTTTCAGGTTCGTTGTCAAATGACAAATTGAGCCACGAGGCAATAATCTAAAGGTAAAAGATACATTTATTAAGAATTAATTTTATCAACTTTTTGTCCGAAAGCAACCGCTAAAAACTAAAAAGAAAAACGCGAAATGATTAAGACGGAGGAAGCAGGGGATAAGGGCGGAGCGCGGGTTTATTTAGCCGGGATAAACTGGTAAAGGTTTCAACCCGATCCTCAATATAAGATCTTTGGCGGGATTGGGACCTCTTTAGCTGGTGGAGGATCAGGAGATTTCAATACTACGATCTTGAGCTTCTTAGAAACTAATTTTTACTGAGATCCTGTAGTTTAATTTGAAGGATTGCCATTTACATTAGTACCTAATGATTTCATTCAAATTAACATGAAACATGACATATATGTCACCCTACCCTCTTACAACGATTACTGAATACGTTATAAGCATGTTCAAAGTAACCAACGAAAATTATTAGAAACTGCTCAAAGCAATATCATCTATACATTAAAATAAATAACGTTTTGATTTTTCCGGCTAATCATGTAAATGTCAATGGACCTAATGTTGCTAATATATCATCAGAAATAAGCAATAATTAATAGCAAATGGCATTATTATTTTCCAATTTAATGTTGCTAAAAAAATTGTCATCATTAACAACAAATAGTATATCAGGATAATTTAGTGAGTACATCGGTTAACCGTTGCAGAGACGCGTAAGTATATATCTTTACAATTTCTTAACTTTTTTTTTGTATCTATATTCTTAAAAAATACAGTTTAGTTCAAAAATAATCAAAAAAGTATAAAGGATCAATTTATACGATTTACTAAAAAAAAATATTACACAGTTTGAGCCAAATATTATCTCAAGCAATACTTGTTATATTTTGGAATTCGAAATCGATTTTGTTCGTTCTAGGTCTGATGTTATCACTTTTTCAAAATGCATACGTAAAAAAAAAATGTTTCATGTTCGTAAGTTTACATTTGCAATGACGATAAGAGTTAATTTTGAGACTCACTGAGGAGCCACTATAATGGTTTGATGGTGACTTTTCCCTATAATAAATCAGGACTGATGACTACTTGGAGTCTGATTACTTGAGTACTGACTACTTGGAGGCCAAATATTTTAAGTACTAGTTAGCAGCACATTTCACGTTGCTACTTAATTAACTCATCTCAGTAAAATTAATATTAAACATACTACCTCTTTAACTTTTCAATATTGTAGAGGAATAGAGCTATGGGGAACGGCAAAGAAGTCGAACATCAAGTGTATCCAATCCTTTCACTCAAAAGTTCTGAGAACAATAGTAAATACCCCTTATTACATCAGCAACAAAACCCTTTATAAAGGTCTTAATATACCTTACGTTCTTGAACTCACCCCTTCGAAGTTCATGAAATTCCCTAGTAACCTATTTAACCACCTAATCCCGTAGCACAGTCATTACACTCCAACACTCATCCCTATAATCCACTTCGAAGACTAAAACGGCAGTGGCCTCGTGACCTGATATAAATATGTGACAGTGAGAGTCCCGGCAATTGCCAGTTTTTCCGATCATGTCCTGAGCGTATGTGGCTCTCACGCTCTTCGTCAGCCTCCACTGGCTCGTATCCGGTGACCCGGCTGACGGAGGTGCTTCCCGTCAGAAGGGAAGGGGACTTCCCAAGACTCCGCTTCGTCTTTCACATGCGAGGGAGGTGACAACCATGTGGATTTGGGAGGTCTCTGGGCTGTTTCTAAATACTGTATGAATGAAAATTGTAAATATGGTATGAATGAGAACATTTATAACAATTACTTATCACCCAATAAGGCTGATTGTAATTTTATCACAATAAAGAATTTTCAATATATAATAACGTAGAAACTGCTTAAAGCAAAGCCAATGCCATCTGTTTAAGCTACAACCAGAAATATTTCAACGAGATTTTTATGTTAAAATTATGTTTATTTATTAGAACCTGTATATTTATTAGAAGGAAATAAGTTGAATAGGATGTAGTCAGGCTCGAAGTGATTTACCCTTGGTCCGTTAGGCAAAACCAAATTTATTATGGTTGGAGTATGTAGCCAGTAAATAACAAACCAACAAGACAAATGTAGAGCAACACGTTATGTACTCTCATCGAAAGTTTTATTTGTGCTGTTAAAGTGTAGTTTTCAGGTCAAGAACTTTAGTTCTTTGACAACAAAACATTTATTATGATGGGGGTATGTTGCCGGTAAATATCAAATTGGCCAAACAAAGGCACAAAGTTTCGTAACACGTGGTGTACTCTCAGTATAAGTTAATTTTTAGTGATATATTTTATAGTGGTTTTCAAACATCAGAAACTTCTAATTCTCATTCATAATACCTTGCTATGCATCCTTTCAACCCAATAATTACCACAGATAATTACATATAAATACAGATCATCAGAAACTGAGACGAGTGAATTGATTTTAAAATGTCTAACGCCTTTATTGTTGGGTCGTTTTATTTTATATAGCAGAACGAACTCTTCAAACAGTCAGACATCATCTAAACTTGAAAATAAATAATATTTTTTTTAGCTAATAATGGCAATAGACATAATGCCACTAATATTCTATCAAATATAAAAAAAGTAATCACTAAGACAATATTGCATTATTGATTTATTCTATTAAGTACCTGCATTAGTGGTTGGGTCAGTGGCTCATGGTATGCACGTGGCATTGAAGTGCATAGAGAAATTAAAAAAGGGGAATTAAATGCTTGATAAAGTTGATTGTATTCATATATGATCAGACTAATTATTGGGATTGGCAATCTGGGTAACGTCTTAGCTGACGTCTCCGTTCTTCTATACAAAATTTCACGAATAACGTGACAGAAACATTTTTGTTGCATAGAAAAATTTCCATTGATCATGAGCGTGATATTTGCATGTTTTGTTTAAGCGATCTCAAGACATTGGGAGATGATGTTTCGTATGTTTCTATGCCTATGGGTCAGAAAAATCTAACCCAACTTTAGTTTATATATAATATATTTATACATATTAAATTTAACGTTTGTGAGAATTAAAACTAAAAGAAGATCGAGAAAAAGGTAATAGAAATGATGAGATCAAACATTCGTACAAGGCTGCTTTATTCGTAGCTCTTAATTTTATACACTTACAATCGGGATTTTTACATCCCGAGGATTTGGTATTAAGACTATACCAACAATGCCCAAGCCTCAACTGATACACACAAATATATATTTGTACATACCATACACACATACAGTTTATTTATTTTTCCCTATCCTCGTGGGAACGGAAATAGTTTTTTATGATGCCAGACGCTCTTCTCAGATCCCAAAAACGGGACCTTCAGGCTGTACCATAACGCTCACCGGTGGGGACTTTTACTACATTTTACAGAACACTCCAATGAACAGCTGTATCAAAATCCATAACTTTATTATTCTGCTAAAGCTGGGACGCTATTCTCACTAGTTAAAGTAAAATTTGTATATAAAGTACCTTTAGCTAAACCTGTTATTTCCCGTGATATTATAAAACGAGAAAAAGGGACGCTCAAACCACCCCCCCCCCCTGCAAGGACTTTTAGTATACAGAACGCGCCAATGGATAACTATAACAAAATCTAGAATCATATGATTTATTTTGTTTATTTTTTTCTTTATTCCCTGACTATAGTAGTGGCAGTTCAGAATGAGATAGAGCACGATAGCCACAGCCTCCGGCCATGAGGGGAAAGTGCTGGTCAGTGGCACGATTAGGGCTAATTATAGGAGATACTTAAAGAGCGTTATTACGAAGGAATAAGGATCTGTGAATAATTTTGTGTGGGCTTTGGGGAATGTGTTTAAGAATACAAAGCCTCAATCAAATGTACAATAGATGTTTGAAATAAATTAATTCAATTAAACATTAATTCAAACCATTAGTTAACATAAACTTCATCATGATGCATAAATATGTAAAAAAAAATTAAAATTAATCACTCTTAGAAGATATATCGTTTTATGGAGTTCGTGCCAGCTTTCAACAGTAGCTTTTACTAGATTTGCTCTTATGTGACTCTGCAGGGTATAATTCATATGAGATCTTGGTCATTTGATTTTAATTAAAAATTCCACAGCTAATTTCGCAATATTTTCATTACCTACCGGTTTCGTTTCAGGCAATTGAATTTGAAGGAGTTGTGCCAACAAGTTTCCCGAGTGCGTTATTAAGGGGCGGTTTGTTAGCAGAGTAATAGAGCGGGGGAAGTGTGGCCGACAGTGGGCTTAATAACGATGTGACATATGAGCCCCAGTTATTCATCTAAGATAAAATTATTCATAACTTGTGAATAACTCACGATCAGTGTCTATGCTTGAACATTTTCACTCGAATGGGAATTTGCGGAATGTCAGAAATTCCAAAAGATTCCTTTGAATAATTACCTAGCCCAAAGGTTGGGTATAGCAATGATCGAATTAACGAGGCTTTGTAAGGTATATTTTCCAACACTAATGATGTTGACTTTTTTTGGTTCAAATACAATAATCCAATATATAAAAAAGAAATCTAACGTATAAAAGGTTCGACTGTTTCGCTAAATTTAAACATTTATTATACCCTAGAGAGTTAAGATTTAATATTCTTCCATAGCTAAACATACTTAAAAGGCGTTAACGAAAATATTTTCCAATGAATATAATTTTGAGGTTCAACTATATAAATCGCCTGTCAAACAGCTCATCTCAATGATTTCTTTAAAAAATACTAATGTATGTATGAAAACTAAATTTTAGTTAGTGAATTGTTTGTCATAGAAAATACGGAGTTGTTAAAAAACCAATGCCAAGTTTGATGAGTAACTCTCGATATCATTTATTTACCTTCTACGTACTTTATTTAAATGTTTTTTTTAAACTTTAATTATTTGAAGCACTATAATTTTCCCACATCCTATTTTATAAGTTTAAGAGCTAAGAAAAAAAAAAAAAAAAAAAAAAAAACAACTTTAATTTAGTTCATAATCTATTTAAAATAATTTTATCTATAAAAAGTAAAAACAATCTTTAAATTAGTTACTAGAGAAATAACTATTTGAGATATGAAATAAGGAGTTTTTAAGAAACGCATGGCAATTTCCATGAGTAACACTTGATATTATTTATTTACTTTCTATGTTCATAATTTAACTGATATGTATTCCAAATAAAAATATACTCTCAAAAATCAAAAAAATAAATCTTTAAAACACTCTGTAATTATGCCCTATTCGATATTATAGAGACATTCATATATAGATTTTAATATGGACTAATTGAGTAATAACTAATAATATGGAGAAATTGATGACAATTATTCAGGTTTATTGGACACACATCAAATGGGACCTCCATGTAAAATTTCATGTCTCTAGTTTGAACAGGGGTTTTCATTTCGTTGTGTATTACTTCCGGAAACGAAATTTTCTTTTAAAATTCACAAATTTCGTTCCCTGAAAAAATAATAATTCATAAAAAAAAATTGTTGATCAAATACAGCATTAAACGCCATAGTAACTAATACTTGGGTCAAACAAAGGTGTTGGCAATTGAGTGTTTTTAATTCATTATTTTATGCCTAACACGCATCCTGCTGAAAAAAAAACAATCTTCTTTCGTATTTTTTATTTTAGGTAGCGAGGCATCCTTCAAGATGATGTTCTGCCATTACTGGCCCTAACAAGTTATTCATTATTAAATCTCAAAGTGGAGCTGCTAAAGGGTTTTGGTGAGTTGCTCTAGTCCGCAATTTGTAACCTTCAGTCTTCCTCTAGTTTAATTATCTTTTCTCCACTAATTACTTTGCAGTCGTTATTAAGCCAATTTTGTTGCTTTGGGTGTTGTTCAAGTTAAACTTAGTATGGATTAAACGCAGTTCGCAGTTTTGAAAATTATTATTATCTCGTTAAAAGTGTCATCTAATTAAACAGTTGATATTTTTCAGTTCGCTTAGAAATATCAGCTCGCACCACCAGCGGGAAGACAGGGATAAAACTCTCAACAATAGGTGAAAGATTAGTTAAAAAATGAATCACAACTCATATGTATTTGTGTGGAAAAAAATAAAGAATGAAATTTTAAACAAAAAACCTTAATCGGTGACCAATGTCGATAGGTGGCGCTCTCAGTTTTCTAAACAGGATACGCTACTTATTTGTACAACTATTTTATTCTTAGGAGGCCATGTGAATTCCAACCATTCTCATTCACCAAAGAAACAATGAAAGGGGAACTGGGAATTGCTCTCTGGGTCTCCGATGTTAAAACTCAAGGTGTTAGCAAGTGAGCTATGAGGACGTTTTATAATAACTTAAAACTCATCTAGATCAAAATAAAATCAGTAAGTGTATAAAACCTTAATTTTGAAAATTTGAAGCATAAACGTTAGTTTTCAAGATACTTTTATAAAACGTACATGAAATTTTGTTATTTACAAGAAGACAAAAGATGAAATACTTTTTTTGAATTTTTAAAATTTGTGGAAGCTGAACCGAAAAAAGCATGCGTTTTCACTGTTTTCTGAAATCCATCATTGCTTGAAATGATTCGTACCAAACGATTGACGACGTTCTCTACTTTTTTTTTCGTTAGATTAAAAATTATTTTACTTCTTATTGTTATTGAATAACAATTTGCTACATCAATCACGAACGTAATGAAGTAACATGAAAAATGTCTGTGTATGAGCCTGGACCATAAATGCGAGGGAGTTGACAATCATGTAGATTTGGGAGGGCTGGGCTGTTTGTAAATATTGTATGAATGAGCGAGCGAATGAAGAATTGTAAGTATGGTGTGAATGAGAACATTGAGCACAATTACTTATCGCCCAATAAGGCAGATTGTAATTTAATCACAATAAAGTATTGTGCCTGAAAAAAATAAAATACCATAAATATGTATACATCTGATGATGTGTATTCCTGACCTGAATATTTTGTTTTGTTCAAAGGATTTGAGAGGTGAAAGTTCCATCGTATCTTGTCGGCAGGAGGATGAGTCCCTAACAACTCCCTCATTAGAGGTTTCCACAGAGCTAAGTAGAAAGCACTTACACTGAAGCAACCTAGTTTCATTTCCCCACCAGTCGAGAGAGAGGGTTGTGGTTTTGTTTATATTTAGTTTAGAAGATAAAAATTTGCTTTTTCAGACGTAATCGTTTCATTGTAACCAGACGTTAATTGAACATAAAAAAAGCATCATGTGAACGTTGTTGAATCAATTTAACGTCTGATCAATTATTAAAAGTAAAATGTCTTGAAGTAACGTGATAAATGAGATAAGGATTCCTGCAAGTACTGATTTGTTATTTTATTACAATGTTTATTGTAGTATGGAATATTATGATTTTCTTCAGGGGCTCAGTTACTTTGAACTTCTTCCACTAACCTCTTACTGTATCCGTAAATTTCAGTAGCATCGCTGCTCAAAGTTTCCCTAACATCATTACTAGACCTAGACGATAGTGGTCTTAAGAAACATTTTATCAAAATCCTAAAATGTCTACTATCGATATTTCGGTCAAAAAACCTACTTCATCCTCACTACTTACCTGGTTATGGCATTTAGTTGTTCAATAAGACCTCCGTATTGTTTATCACATATTTTCAGCCCTTGAAAGCAAACAGCATTTCACTGGAGCCTTTCTGGACGGATCAGAAGTTTTCGTTTGGCTTACTATCACAAGGTCAAAAAATTTCATCACAGAGACATTTCTTAATCATCTCCGCCCTATCTTTCAAACTACTTTTTATAAGTAATGGTGGTTTAGAATTATAGAACTACTATCCCATAGAAGTTGGATTGGGTGGGGGTGTCCTTGTTCCTATCTTCTATCAACTCTACTCCCAAAACCTTCCTTTCTGACAATATTTGCAGACGACAAAGCTGATCTGTAATCACTTATAATACTGAAACGGGATCCGATAAACTTCAAAGTCACCTCAACAAGATTAACTGACTGTTGGTGCGAATCGTGGATTAAAACCCATATGAAGGAAAATGTGTGCGTATTATATTTACACTCTGTCAAAAATCCTGCTCACCAGTTCTTTTTAATTCCTATATATATGTTATAGTAATTGAGAACAGAAAGGTCGCAATTACTTATTGGCCAACGGGGCAGGTTGTAGAATTCTCCCCTCGAAGCATATTACTAATGATTTAAATTGATCAAAGGGTTTTCTACAACTAAAAAAAGTATAATGTTCTTAAGGTAAAAAATTATTTATGATTAGAGATGAAGTTTTTTATTTAAAATGATTTTAATGACTTTCAAAATCGTTTTCTGCTGACAAAGGCAGTGAGGTTTGATTGCCCCCGTGACTGCACAGATGGCCGATACGGTATGAATGCCCCGTGTGTGTGACAGACTGCATCAATCCTACAATGAGCTAGCACACTTTGATATCAGCAAGCCAGCCGACCGCGTTAATTCAAACCACGGCTGAGTGGGCTTTGTTGAATCCATGTTCATACAAGATCCGAACATGCACACTTAGGGGACGTTCATTGGCATCGCGAATAATATTACTGCATGTCAAATAATGGAAACTAGACTTAATTTTCTATTTACAATTATTTGAAGTGCTCGGCAAAGGTAGAGACGTGAAATCCTTTCCATCGTCCAATTTGAAAATGGAAAAAGGTAGTATACTCACATAACGCAATTAACTGTAATTAAATTATCGGTTGGTAATACCACAGCCATGGTCTTGCGCAAGTTTAATTTATAGGGCTCTGGTCTATTCATTCGATCCTTTTGCTGTTGCTTCTGGCTCATCGCACGTATTGCTCGATTTATGTCGATTTTTAGTTCTCTAACCCTTTTAAGTGTTGGAGCAATTCCTCTTTATATTGTAGTATTTATATATATTTGTATTGTACACTGGTGGTATTATATTGTTAAATTTGTAAATAAAATTATCAAGTCACCATTTGTGGCAACACTGTGTTCCCCCTTCAACTGTTAAGTCAGTCGGGTTTTGTATCTTGTGACCGTATGTAGAGCTGTGTTATAATAAAGTGTTTTTTTGCTCATAAAAACTGCTGGGTGTACGCTTATTTTATCACCTGTCAATATTAAGTACAAGAAAAAATTAAAGAAGTTTAGGAGTTTGGCAAGTTCTACACGGACGTATAAGAACTGCACATTTACCTTATTCCGTTACCGAGCTACGGCTGAATCTTTGGTCGCGAAACGACACACCACTACCACTGGGGACAGCCCCCCCCCCTCATCGATCAATTACGCACACTCGTGGGGCTCATGTGAAAAGGAAAGACCTTCTTTTTTTCAAGCATGGATGTCATATGGGCATACGCTTCGTTATACATAAGTAATAATATTGAATATGGACTCAGTCAGATGGTGGTTTCTAATTTTGCATATTCAACTGTGATAGTAAGAAGTGGACTGTATAAATTATATTTGTAGATAGTGCATTGAATGGATAAGCTAAATTAGTTAAAAATATATTTAATAAAACAAAAATTACTATGTACTGGTGGGAGAGAGGCCTAAAATGTTATACAATAAGGCTAATGAGTTTAGCCAGTTAATTTATAAAAAAAAGTGATTATGTACATGTACAATGACGTTAAAATCTTCTTAATTTACAGCAGTGACCAAATGGTATATCGCTATATGTTCTTGGTTTATCGTGTCTTCGCGTAATTAATTATTTTGTTCATGTTCTTAGGTGAACTTACGTATCGATTGTTCTTTGCTGGCCAGGGATCAGTTTCCTTCATCTTGCTCCTCCCCCGATAAAGCCGAGTACTACTCAATCATCTGAGAAGTAAGGTAATTGAGTAATCATAAATCATGAAAGGGCGAAAGGTAACGTTCGTTGGACATAAATCTGCTCAAACATCCAACGTACAGGTGGAAATTCTTCTGACCTTAGTCCACT
The DNA here is from genome assembly GCA_930367205.1 of Acanthosoma haemorrhoidale. Lineage (NCBI taxonomy): Eukaryota > Metazoa > Arthropoda > Insecta > Hemiptera > Acanthosomatidae > Acanthosoma > Acanthosoma haemorrhoidale. Next base: position 39,963,652 of record OV884009.1, on the reverse strand, counting down.
CAGTTTTGTAGAATCACATGGCGATGGCGCCACACTCATAACTGTCAATTGGCGATCTACGTTGCTACTGGCTTTAGAAATAATAGTTTCTGAACAAATAATGAAAAAAAGGCGACTTTTGACATTTGTAGCTTTGGTTGTAAAGTTTATGTTATGAAGAGGTTGCCTCAAGCACAACAGAAATTCAGTAGGCTTCATTCAATAGGTATTAATATATACTTATATATTATTTAGGCGTAAACGCCCCGAAACAATCTCGAATGAAGCTTTTAACGTTTGATGAAAACGAGAAAAGCAACCACAGCATATTTCGGTTGTCATTCTCTTCGAGACAGGATCTTTCACCATTCGAAATTCTCTTTGCTATTTAATTCATTTTAAAATCTAATATCTCTACTACGTTCTAAGAAATTATGAAAGCAACTAACTATCAACAATGAAATCTTCGATGTTGCACCATATTATATCTTAGGCTAAACCTCTTTTAAAGTTTATTTTTAAATTTGGCACTTATCTCATTAATTATGGTTTTAAATGTGGGCCATTTTACATATAGAAACAGGGCTATAGATATGAGTGCCAAGTCTGCGTAGTCGGAGGCTTCAGAAATAAAGTCCAAACATGTGCAAGTTGGTCATTTGTATTGAAATTTCCAAACATTTTCCAAGAAATTCGCAATTGATATCTTTATTGTACATCTTTGATTACGCTTTACGTATCCTGGTTAAGGCATAAGGGAAATTATCAATATGAATAACAATTTCAACAAAGTTGAAAAACCGATCTTGTTTCTCTAGCTTCCTAGATTTCTCTAGCCATCATTGATAAGCTAAGTACTGCCTGTCTCAAAGAGAGAGTCAGTACTTTCACAGAATCGGGTCTCGCCCGCTTGTCTGTAGGGATTTATGTTCAACAATAGCTGTCATAAAATTGATTATATCGATCTTAAATTTTTTAGGGTTTATTTCGATACCCATTAAAGTAATTACTTTACAATAGTTCATGGTGATATAATAACCGGTGTTTAGGAAACACAAAACAAATTACTTTTATGTGCTAACTGTGAGTGTTGTAAACAGTGTGGTGTTATGTTCGTACCTCTCTGCTCTCCCTGCACAAGCTGAGAGTTTTCAGGGTGATTTTGTAATTTTTTGTGACTCTTATTAAATTTAGTTCATAAGTTGTCAAAATAGCTAAGATTTTAAATTCTATTTTTTATTTGAGTATTTAAGACAGAACAAAAAAAAAAAGATTAAATATAAGAAAAAACATATTTTGAGATAGAACTTACAAGATTTGATAATGCCAATTGGTACCTAAATCACAAGAGCACTTAATCAAAAAATGAAAATATTTATTTGTTGCACGTGGGTTGTGAGGTACACATGTCATTTACAGTATTTCATTAGCTACATCAGGGTGTTTATTGGTCAGGACTCTATTTTTAAGACTTGAACATTTAGCAAATTGAACCACTCATCGGGGCAAGGAGTCTACAACCGTCCGAAGGGTAGATCCTCTACTTTTAAAGGGATGAAACTGTGTTAAAATTCGTATTATATGACACTAGTTGTGGTATGTGGAGTGTAATTAGTCAATACAAAAATATGCATTGATAAGGTCGGGATTTGATCTCAGGACATCCTCATATCCGGTCAAACACTATCACATCACAGCCATCCACTCGACCCTCTGGGCTAGTCAATTCCGACTCTCTATCCCTTATCTCTGAAAAATAGACGTAAGTGTGACAAATTGGATATTAAACATAGAATTAATATATATCACATTTTTATTTATCTTTGGTTTGGTCCCCAATACAAACAGAGTAGCTTGGTAATCACATATTCTTTTTCAAACCACGGATATAAAACCAGAGAAACCAAATATTAATTAATTACCTTATAAACTTTATGTGATTGCGTTATCGATAAAAACTTTAAAATCTGCAAACAATTATTTTTTTAAAAAGAATTATCTCATGAAAATAGTGTTATTTATTTTATAATATTTCTTTTTGGCAATTAAATATAAAACGGTTATACCTACTACAACTAGGTATCTAGAGATCCCAAGCTGTGGGTCTAGGTCTTTCAATATCTTTCTTTTACCTAACTAATACTGTTAACTTTGAGTTTAGGGATGAGAGACACGGTAAAAACATTTCTAAGCTCTGAAACACCTGGTTAAAAATCCAAGAAATCTGCACTTGAGTCTTGAGTACTGCTCAACAGGATACCCACATTCCTATTGAGGAAAGTCCGGAACTAATTAGATGGCTTAAATATTTATTGTTTTTCTTCCTAATGGTACAATCAATTTCACCTAATTGAAAAATCACAACTAATAATCCACTTATCTGACAGCTAAATTAAATACGTGAAGATTCTTCCAGAATTGTTTTAAACTTTGTAGCTTTTCCACCAGTACTTTAAACAATATCACCGTGATAACTAAATAAATTTTATCCATCTATGGCCCGACAGTTAAACGGAAGTCTTCTGGAGAGTTATTGACCGCTAATTCTCGACCCGTCACCAACAACCAGCTCACGACAAATGATGAATCCGTAGACTTATTTAATTATCTCGGCCCTGATGGGGTCGCAAGCTTCATGATAATGACTGATAGTCCTGATAATGATGAATTATCTGTTTGGGAATATTAACCTGGCAATAACAACGTAAAGTATGTGACTCTAGTATCAATAATTAATAAGTAAATTATTGAATTAGGATATTTTTATGTAGTATGCTCACACATTAACAACAATTACCAGGCGAAGAAAAAAATGTACTGGCGGTTAGAGTCACAATCACATGCCAGTATAATTGTTTTATGGCTGCCGATAATTTATAAAAATTATTAAATTTAGTTTATAATTACTAATTATAAAGGGAGCGTCCCTTTTTTCATCAATAGCGGCCTTCAAAATGATACAATAGATTTGAAATTTCAAGTGTTCACTCCACAACATGGAATATGTTCAATTATTTTGAAAAAAAATGTATATATATTTCTAGAAGTTTGAGACCCGAAACGTAGATAATGCAGTGAATTGCTCCACTACCCTGATCCAGAAGTCGGCCTGGGAGGCATCGTCACCCCACCGTCATCTGAAAATTCACAATCAAAATCCTTTATCTGAGTATCTTAAAGACCTAATCCAATCCAAACGCCACTCGAGAACAGTGTGGCAATTAGCATCCTACCGTTCCGGTTATTTTAATTCCTATCTCTCCTCTCTGTCTACCAGGGATAACTCCTTTTGGAATCTGACTAAGAAAATCCTAAAATATCATCCTGTTTCACACCCACTCCGTCGTGATGACGGGTCCTGGGCGGCTTCGGATGGCGAGAGAGCGGAGGAATTCGCACTGCATCTTTCCAGTACTTTCACTCCTCACCTTACTCCTCAAAACAATACTCATCGCCCAACTGTTGAAGATTTCCTCACTTCTCCTATCCCTCTCTCACTTTCATCAAAAGCCGTTAACTCCTCTGAGGTCAAATACCTTCCTAAAAAATTACCTTATCAAAAATCTCCAGGATATGATCTCCTCACTCCTTGAAACCTGCATTTATAATTGCATTATCCGAACGACGCACTTTCCTCTCCTCTGGAAACACTCCATTATAGTCCTATTCGCCAAACCCGGTAAACCGCCCAGCAACGCCTCATCTTACCGTCCAATTAGCCTACTCCCTTTCCTCTCAAAGATATTTGAAAAACTCCAATTAAAACGCCTACTTCAAATTATTAAATCCAAAAACCTTTATCCTACTCACCAGTTTGGTTTCCGCCAACGACATTCCACTGCTCAACAAGACCTTCGCGTTGTTGATCACATATCCTCAGCCGTCGAAACCAAACAATAATGCACTGCTGCCTTTCTGGACATAGCTCAAGCTTTTGACAGGATCTGGCACGCAGGTTTGCTCTACAATCTCAAAGGATATTTACCGCAGACCCTATTCCTAATCCTACAGTCCTACCTTTCAAACCGCTTCTTCCAAGTCCGCTGTGGTTTAGAATATTCTAACTACTATCACATTAAAGCATGAGTTCCACAGGGCAGCGTCCTGGGTCCCATCCTCTATAACCTATGCACCGCTGATGTCCCCTCTACCCCTAATACCTTCTTGGCAACATTTGCAGATTACACTGCAGTCTTGTCATCTCACTCAGACCCTGATATAGCATCCCAAAACCTTCAAAAACACCTTGATGAGATCGAGTATTGGTGCAACCAATGGTAAATCAAGTTCAATGAAGGAAAATGTTCCCACATAACCTTTACCCTCTGCCGCAAGTCCTGTCCGCTAGTCTTTTTCAATTCGATTCCTCTTCCTGTGTCTGAGACAGTAAGGTATTTAGGCTTCCATCTCGACAAAAGACTGACCCACACACGAGGACTAAGACAGACAAGAACTAAACAGACGCTTTGGACAACTGTACAGACTACTTCGAAGGACATCCCATCTCTCAATAGAAAATAAACGACTTATTTACAAAGTTATAGCTAAGCCAATCTGGACATACAGAATAGAGCTATGGGGGAAAGCAAAAAAGTCAAACATCAAGCGCATCCAATCCTTTCAATCAAAAGTCCAGAGAACAATAGTAAATGCCCCTTATTACGTCCGCTACAAAACCCTTCATAGTGATCTGAATATACCCTACATTCTTGAACTCATCCCTTCCAAGTTTATAAAATTCCATAGTAACCAATCCAACCACCCTAATTCACTAGCACAGTCATTGCACAGCAACACTCATCCCTATAAGCCTCCTCGGAGACTAAAACGGTAGTGGCCTCGTGACCTGCTATAAATAATTGACAGTGGGAGTCCAAGGAATGGCCAGTTTCTCTAATCATGTCTGTGACTCGCGCGGTCTTGGTCAGCCTCCACTGGCTCTTATCCAGTGACGCGGCTGACGTAGGAGCGTAGGGGACTTCCCAAGACTCCACTTCCTCCTTCGCATGCGAGGGAGGTGACAACCATGTGGATTTGGGGGGCCTCCGGGCTGTTTGTATAAATAGTATGAATGAGCGAGTGAATGAAAATTGTAAATTGGTATGAACGAGATCATTTATCATAATTACTTATAGCCCAATCAGGCAGATTGTAATTTTATCTTAATAAAGTTGAAAAAAAAAAAGTTAGATTAGGGTTTCAAGATCTCAATGTCCCAGATTTCTAGTTTATAATTAAAGTATTGTTTTTTTCAAAATATCACCTAATGCTATTAATATAATGTTCACAACTTTAACTAGTAGACTATTTTTTAGTCCCGTAGTTTTTAGTCTAGTAGTTTGATTTTAGTCCCCGATGATGCCAGAATAAAACTTACATCATCAAATATTAATAAAGTAGAGTTAAAAATGTGTAGAGTATAGAACTATACATTCAGATGTGATGATTACCAATATCACTTTTGAAATTTAAAGTGTTCGCTCCACAACACCCTGGAATATGTTTAATTATTTTGGAAAAAAATGTATATATATTTCTAGAGGTTTGAGTAGGGTTTCAAGATATCAACGCCACGGACTAAATCAGTATGTAATGTGTGGTGAGGAGTAAAAATAATACAATTTTTGTAGTAGTACTTTCAACACAATGTTAACTAATTTAGAAGCCGTTCACTAAAGGTGGTCGGTGATTTACATATATAGGTGTTAGCCTATCAATTCTCTTGCATTCATTTGTAAAAACTCTCCTCTGAATGGAACAGATTGAATCCATGTTCGAAAGCCGCAGGTGAACAAATTGAATTTCAGATTCTGTTTATATAACAGAACACAGGGTAAGATTCAATTCCTGGGAAAAGTGGTATGCTTGTTAAACCCCAAGTCATTTCAAACAGCACAAGGGGTGTCACAAATCGAATCACGATGGACATTTTGCTCCTTTTTCAATTAAGTTATCTTTTGGTTCGTTTTTATTTTCAGGTTTCACCAGGAGAGACTCACTTTGTGAATACTGTGTAACTCGCTCTGATCACCTAGTTTTCTCACCACAATACATTTTTTTTTTTTAGATTAGTATTTTAGCTCATTCAATGTATGTTTGTGTAACGTAGTTTTCCAGACATTTATCGACGTGAAAAACGATTCATAGACAGCATTCCGGAAGCATATGAACATCAACGAACTTCACCATCCAAGAAAGAGCATGGTTATCGTGAAGCATCGCAACACTAAAAATTGGGACCAGGAAATCAATCGCATTTTAATACGTCGTAAATGAAAAAATTACATTCCAATAATGGTACTTCGATCAATAAAGATGATCTGGACCGAGGAAAATATTACGAATGGTACATGGAAGCATGTGAGTTTTCGGGGAAGATTGTTTATAGAAATAAAGCTACGTTAAAATTTAATTACACTATAAATTAATATGATTGAAATTACTGCAAAATTGTAAATCCACATGTAAGAACACCACGTAAATTACCAAGAGTTTCAGCGTGGTGTGGCATTTCAAGCAAAGGATTATCATTTTCATATTCCAAAAGTATTTATAGATATTTAAGTTTATAAATTTCAAGTTGATCTTGCTCCACTCGTTATTTCCAATTAGCTACACCCTTAAAGAAAAATCAGAAACTTATGACCAGTTAAACAATGATACATTTTTTGGGAGACCCTGTATTTTCAAGTTGAATTAATTTTTTTTTGTAAATTTACCTATGACATTACTATGCATGAGATTATGACATGTTTACTCGTCTAAGGGGATATTAAAAGATAACAACTTTTAAACCATGAAAAAAATGTCTTATCTGGGATAGCGGTACTAAAAAAGGTGGTCCTATCAAGTTGCCCTCCTGCCGTCCCTGTCCCCAAGGAAAGGCATCATGCTTGATAAAATCTTTTAATACTCCCATAGATCCAGTATAGAAAAATCCACCTCAGCGATGTTATGTTATGAGCGCAATATCGGCTGATCATAAGGTGTTAAACCCCCGGCATTCGCCCAATTCACGGACCCAGACTCCGGAGGATTAGGGCGGGGTGTAGCGGGATATGGTTCCACCGATTAACCTGTCAAGCCAACGTGAATCAATTAAACACGGAAGGATCATGAGCTCGTTACAATGGAAACAGCTAACTAATCCTGTGATAACCAGGATACCGTACATGAACACGTTTTAGTCATTACTGAAACCTAAACTAACGAATATGCTTTAGCTACTCCCGAACAATCAATTACATAATTACATTGACTAAATCCAGGCTGAACTTTGTTGTAAACAGATCACTATAGAAAGAGTCGAACAGTCCTGTATAACTTCCTTCGTTTCGACAAGAGTATCTTCGAGTAGGAACTACACATTATGGAGCATGCCTGAACAATTGCTTGCCTTGGATTATGGTTTTCTGGTGGAGTAGTGAGCCCAAAATGGGATGAGGTAACATCGCCGTAATATCACGCTTAGACTTTAAATTATTTCTGTATAAATGTAGTCCTTTGGGGTACTACTTACAATTATCAGATAATTGCAAATAATTATTTATGCGATCCCTAACTGATTATTTCCATCACCCAAGAGTGAAACAGGGGTTGAGGATATTGCGCATGCAGTTAACAGTCCATTTAGGGTTAAGTTTTAATGCTTGACAACGACCATAGGCCGATATTAATAGATTCTATTGTTATAGCAAGCAACTTTACTTTGGATGGCTGCATTAGAAATACCATGCAGAAGCTTGAGAATGAAATTGACAATAGTATGTCAGCTTGGTAATTAATTATAAGGCTGCTTACATATTTGAACGTGGAATAACGCTTAGTATCTTTTTAATGATAATAAAAAAAAAAAAACTTGGTTGCTGATACTTAGATGAGCTAGTATCCTTTAATAATAAAACCTTGTCCTTGAACTACTAATACATCTGTTGACGACTCTAATTTCTTTTCGTTTAAAATTTATTATTATTTTTTATTCATCTTTAGTTATATATGTATGTGAATTTTGTACGTGCATAACACAAGTGTTGTGTGTTCTCGTGCACGGGGGGAATCCCCTCCCTCTCTCATTTCCTCCCCTTTTCCCAAATTCCCTCTCTCTGCCTCATTTAACTCAGTCAAAGCGAGACAGCCATTCAGAGAGTATCATACCCTGATGACTCATCTTGTTCTCCGTCAATCAAAGTGAGACGTACACTATGTAGTGTATCTTAACCTGATGACTTATCTTATTCTTCGTCAGTCAAAGTGAGACATTTCTTCAGAGAGCATTTCAGGTTGATGGCTCATCTTATTCTTCATCCTTGAGTTCACCGCGAGACAGTCCTGCAGAGAGTATTTCGGCCTCGGGGACTCTTCTTAGTCCATGGACCAGCTTAACATATCTCGGCATACCACATTTTAGATGCGCCAACCTCTATTTCTAGAAGAGCGCCCCCCAGCTATGTTTGGAATATAGTTTATTCTTTCAATTAGACACTTAATAGACTATACATTTTTAAGAGTTATTTTCTTTTGATAGTTATAAGATTTAGTTAATTCTTACTAGGTTAGTTTTATTAGTGTTAATAGTAATTGTTTATACCAGGTGTCCAATTATCTTTACGTTTATTATTATTTTTTTTTTATCTTTTTTTTTTATAAAAAAACAAACAAAATAATCGAAATTTGTATAGTAAACATTTAAGCAATAGCAACTTTTGAAATATTTATTATTGAGTATTATATGGGTCAATATATATTTCATTTCGGGTTACTGACAGTACGTACACTGTTCAATTGATGATCCGACCTTTTATACAGTCCACAATTTTTAACCTTTCCTTTAATATTATGTTTAATTTTAATTTAATTTCCTTTTGGCTCGAAGTGAGCCGCATTCACTTACAATCTTTTGTACTATAGTTGAAACAAACTATAGTGACATTGTTCAACTTGCTGATTCCCCTGAGTAGCTATAGACCTCTATAGAAAAATGGGACTTACGATAAACCCAACAGAAACCATTGTTATGTATATTGGCCAGGAAGAGCACTCCATATTGTTTATAATATCAAGCAGTTTGATATTGTTAAAAACTACTTCGGTGCTATTATTATTAATAATGGACAGAATCAATCCGGAGGTAATCAATCGCGCTACAAAGGTTAATGGTGTATTTTACCAGATATCCAATACTGTAGTTCAGAAGCGAGACTTGAGTTATTAGGGTAAGCTCCTAAATTGTATGTCTGTGTCTCTCCTCCTTCTCATTCAGATACTTGTGGAAAAACACGCAAACAAGATTTCAATTACCTTCTGAGGTGCAGAAATTGAGAAAGGTAGCTTGGAAGGCACGGTAAGACTGTAGGCGAAATGATATCCAAGAGAGTCAAGGAGTGAGACGAGTCAGAAAATTCCTGAAAAAAAATCAGTTCACGTGGTTTCGGGACGCATATGACGAATATTTTGGAAGACTCGGGAGGAGACTTGGAATCACAGAGGCATAAATCAAGAGGAAAACGCAGAATCAAGACGAATGTTCCTAGGTCATTACGTACCTGTTGGCATGAATGGAGATCAGGAGGAAGAAAAAAATCAAATAAATAGTATCATACAAAAATGGCCCGTAATTATCTGGAAGTGGATCCGTAAAACAAATAGAAACCACTGCACGTTAGCATGTTAGACATTCACTCAATGCCCTGTGTGTGAGTGATCGCTGCCTCAATGAGAGAGGGGCTGTGTAACGACGCCAATTGTGCGGTGTGTGCTCTAATGCTTGGATCTGTGGTTTCTGACTCGCTTCTCTGTTCACTATAAGGGGGGAGGGGCTTACATCAAAGAGATCAAGCGGTAAATTCACTCCTCTGGCTTAGTTAAATAGGGATCAGATCCGGGACAAAGAGTGAAGGAGTTGTAGGAAGGGATACGCTCGACGCTATTTCAGATATCACTTGGCCACACAAAAGGGCCCAAATGGGATTGCGCTTTGTGTCAGATACCTGAGGAGAGTGTTAACTATTTTTTTAATGATAGTAACTAGTGATGATAGTAGTAGATCTCTGGGGCACCAAGTAACACTTTTATACCAAATAACTCTTTATGAAGAGAGTTTAAAACAATTGCTAACGACTGTTTGTTTTACTAAATCACAATCTTACTGAGCTAAAACCAGCAGTATATATTATCAATCAAGAAGTTGAGATTATTATTTTGATATCCTAATAAAATTATAGGAACACATATTTTTTTGTTACCAACCTAATAACCACACTTACTGATGTTTTATGGCCTTTTCACTCATTTTTTTTTATATCAAACGGGACCTTTGCGTAAAATTTTACTTCTCTCGTTTAAGACGGGGCTCATAAAAATCAGAACAGACTCACGGGAGAAAGTATTCTGAGGATCATTAGCCTCTCCATTTTATTTCACAATTTGAATAATTTTGATTTTTAGTCACCGAATTCGTCTATCAGTAATGGACAGAATCGCATATATTAAAAATATAAACAAAATATCTAACTTAAATAATCAAACCAAATAACGATAATCATTAACAAATGATACTCGCAGGATCCGGTGTGAGTTCTTAAAAAACCTGTTGAGTGGCTTGAAAAAGACCTTGCGGTATTTTTGATTGAAACTATTTTATTTTATTTGGTAAACTATTTTGGTAAAAAAATAAATGGGATTCACTAAATAATAAAACACTTGAAATGGGCAGAAGGAAAAAGACACTGATATATAATATATATATATATATATACAGCGCAGACCGATGTTTCGGCGTCATATCTAGCTCATAGGTTCATCAACTGGAAGTCAAAATAAAATAACTTAAAGAAACTCTTACCCTTTTGTCTTTCACAAGAGCAGATGTGTCTCATAATTATCAGTCCACTCACTTGACAATCACTAATTTGTTATAATAATGCAAACAATACAATATAAATAACTTATTTTATTTTTGCATTAAGTTGATGGACATATCAGCTTGGTATGACGCCGAAAAGGCCAGATATTATGGTGAAACGTCGGTTCGCACTGTATTATAAAATATAAAATTATTTTGGAAACTAACTGGCCACTATCTTTTTCCTCATAATTGATAAACATGAAAATACTTAGACGTACAAAGTTTCTAAGGGTGATGTTAGAAAATAATGATAAGACAACTTTAGTATGATAAAGTTACAATCTGCCTCATTGGGCAATAAGTAATCGTGATAAATGTTTTCATTCATACCATATTTTCATTCACTCGCTCATTCATAGTATTTACAAACAGTCCAGAGACCTCCCAACTCCACATGGTTGTCCTCGCGAAAGACGAAGCGGATTCTTGGGATGTCCCCCACGCCCTCCGTCAGCCGCGTCACTGGATAGAAGCCAGTTGTTTGAAAAGAAAAGCAATCTATAGATCTGACCCCTTAGGCAATGTGATCCTACTACACAGGGAAAACTCAAAAATTGGCTTCACTACTGGGCCCTTGGAGAATCTTTAATCTCACCTAAATATTTTTCATGCTTCATACTTAACGTCACGTGAACTGCAGCGGTCATTGGCGGCGACTCTTGTGTTTATTAATCATTGATCATTTATCTTCATATTCTTATGGTGTAGGCTGCTTGAATTGATTGAGTAAATGAAGTCATGAAGATGTGAACATCCCTTTATGTACTTTGGGTGCGTGGCCAAAATTATTTACTTTGAGTATTATGTTATCACACGGTTCACATGTAGACCGGTAGATTCCTACAAGGAGTTGTAGATGCGCCAGCTTGGCGTGGCCTTCCTCAGTCTCGTTAACACGTAACTGTCTCTATTGACACTGACGATGATGTGCGAGGCGTCTTGAGTTGAAGTTTCTCAAATGACTTGCTTGCCATTCTTCGTTTCATTTCTTGCTCGACGTAAGTTCTGTTAATTCTATTGGGATCTTAGGCAAGTACCCAGAAGTGCTGAAAATCCTTTTTTTCTGGTCAATTACTTCCTTAATAATGTTTTGAAATATTGGATCAAATAGCTTGTTAACCATTTACTTATTAGCCTCTCTAGCACAGACCAGGAGGAGGGGATGATTTCTGTTTTCTGAGTATTAACTTCTTTTACATGTTCTATGTTTCTTTGAATTGTGTTATTATGCTTAAATTTCTACGTATCATCTTGCAATACCATGTGACATCCGACACTTTCTTCTATTTTTGACCCGTACATCTTGAAGTGTACCACCTGATTCAATAAATTTTGAAGAACTTTGGTTCACCCACTAATAAGTTTCAACTAATTCTTTGCTTCAATTCCTGCCAAAGAAAAATGTAGCTCACCGCCTTAAAAAACAAGAAATATATGTAAAAAGTACTGCCTTGTGACACGTGCATTCATATTTACCAAAGTTATAATCATCCTTGTAACATCCATTTATGTTTGCATATGGCATTGAATATTGGCTGTTTCAATGCAACTTGTTTCAATGCTGCACTGTGCTTCTAAGAAAATAATAATAAATAAATAGTAATTTTCAATAAATCTTATAACAAACAAATCAAAGAGATGAAAAACCCTTTAAAGTTATTTAAAAAATCCCACGGTAAAAAACAGAAGAAAAACGGAAATTAGGAATTCAAAATCAAAACCATTTGGTAAACCTTTATAATCTTTAAAGTTATAGATTTAATAATAATCAGGAGAGAAAGTAGTTAAGCTTATGTTTCAGAGCTAATAAAATTACTTTGTGCCCTCATGTTCCGCAGACCTAACCGGACAGTCAGCAGAATTCATTAATCATGTCTAAAAAATAACTGCCGAATTTTTCTCATTTCTCTTGGACTTAAATAAACAAACATTTGACATATCACCTTTATCACACAAAAAAATATGATGTCATATGGAAGAAGAAAGTGGAACCTGCGATGTAGATATCAAAGGTTAGAATACCTTCGGAGTGGGGCAACGTCGCAACAGAACCCGTCCATTAAATATGGAGCTCTAGAAATTATTAAAGGACTACAATGCCTTTTCCGACAGCTATACTGTTCAAAAAAGATGCCCAAGGCCTGCTATATCAATGTTGAAGCACTTATCCATAAAAAGGGCATCCAAACAGACTACAGGTGTTTCCCATCCCGGATAGCAAACAAGACCCACACATCTATTCTAACATAAAAGCTATGAACAGCAGCAGATAAGGTGAGCCCCATCACCTAGAATTGTATACATGTTTTAACTTTTAACCTCAAATCTAATTTATGTAACCCGACCTCCTTCAGATGCATCTGCGCGTAGCAGAATGAGGAGAGAACTGTCAATTCTTGTTCATTTTTCATATATTTTATTAAATTCAAGGGGTTCAGAAAGGTTTAGAAAAAAAACAGCAGAAAGTGGCTTGGATTTGGGAAGACTCGTTGTTGACATCAAACACAGTATTATATTTTCTCATTTGAGATAATAATTGAAACATAATGGGAATGACATTCGAACATGGGCTGAGTTCTTGAAGAGAAAAACTCCCAAGGTGAAAAGTATTGCTATAAGAATTCTAAACCTTGAGTTCATTTCTTCTTGTTATTTTCCGAGATGAAATAGAGAAGAGTTTCAAGAGGAGAACAGAAACAGATGCAAATGAAACCTTAGATCGATTCTGGCTCGTGGCTTTGATTATTCTGGTCATATTTTTCTTCTTCCAGTATCCAAAGAGGTTCTACAGCAACTGAATGCCCGAACAAAATGTCATTAAAATAATGTCCGTAACTTTAACCGAATTTTTGATTGTTTTTTTTAGTGAAATTACATTCAATGCTCGGATAGTGCTGAAAATTAAGCCCCGTGAAATTTAATAAAGGGTCATTAATAAATTAATTAGTAATAAATATTTGTTATGCTCTTATGTAACGTATCAAATTAAAGAAATAGAGGTACAGAATAATAACACTTGTATTTATTCATATGTTTCAGGGATTAGATAGACTACAATTAAATAAACTCATTAAAAACGACCTCATGATTGTATTCGGGTTTGTTTTTTTTAAATTCTAGTTTTGTATACAGAGCTGATTTTCCATGAAAGTTTTACTAAATGCTCATGAGAGATGAAAAAAATAAAATAAGCCTTGTGAACAACATTTAAATGTTAATTATTTGTCAATTACTTGTAATTAAAAAGTAATTATATTCCGATCAATTAAGGTATGCATTTAAAAGGTAGACGTCTTGATTAATAATATGCATCATTAGTTGGGGCTTTTGTAAATTATTATTAGAAGAAGACCCTATAATGTAAATGTAATTGTTTTGTCAACCAAAAGGAAGCCATTAATTGTGAAGAGAAGATATGATTTTTTTTGGGGGGGGGGTGGACAAATGGGACCATTCGCAGAAACACTTCTGAAATTACACCACATATGCGTCAAAAACTTTTGGAATTATTTTTCTATGAATATCTCATTGAAAGAAATAATTGAATTACTCTTCAAAGCTGTAATTTTTTTTTATATGCGAGTCTATTGCAGGTTTTATGACCAGTGGGTAGGGTTGTGGTCTGGAAGGGGTGGTGGCGTCGAGTGTCCCGCTGCGTAATTATTTTCTTAAAGACTCCGCCTCATCGCCGAGTTCTATACCCTTGCAGGCTCCGGACTCTTTAGAGCCCCTTCAACTTTCGGGGGTTCCTACCCTTCAGGAAATTGTATATTTAGCAGTACCTTGCTGCCAGCGACCAGTCAACCAGTCGACAAAGGTCCACCTTAAAACCATTATATAAATCTTACAAAATGTCGCCTCTCTCAATGGCATTGAGCAGCAGGCCTGTCACATAATGTTCATTCACTTATATAATAACTTGAAAATTATATATAAATAATAGAATTTTATTAAATACTGCTAAATAAAGGGTAATAGTAACAAAATAACAATATTACAATTATAATACATAAATAGACTATATACATACATATTGCAGTGAATCTGATAAATACCAAATTAATTTCTAATTGGAGTGGATTGGAATAGTGCGGAATAATGAAAGGAATATTCTTAAAGATATTTTGAATAGCAAGTGTTTTGACCTGCCGTAGGACCCTGGTAGGTTCCATATAGCTGAATCCAGGGTTTTGTCCAAGTTGCCCTAAATAGCTCCATGTAAGAAGCGAGTGGAAACCCCTATGGCTCATAGAAAAAACTTCTTTTTTGTAGTGGGGCATCTGATTATTTATGCGAGGGGGCAAGAGCCTCTCTGTCCCTTTATTAGCCGTTGGGAATGAGTCCTGTTAGAGTGTTAGCCATATGATATCAGGCCGGGTGCTGCCAGGCAGGAGATTACCATCAGTACGGGAGAGGACTGAAAATACACATATTGATGATAGTTCAAATTACAACGTAATTAAAGTTCAATCCAGCCCCTGACACACAATGCATTACTCATACTAAACAGGACCTCTACGTAAAATGTTGTATCTCTAGTGACCAACAAAGATTACAACAAATAGATACAGGGTCAAAAACATAAATTTTTCAAAAAAAAGTCAATGATACCTTAAAAAACAAAAAAATCAATTCCCTAGCAAAACATTAAACCTGATCTAACCAAGTCAATAACTATAGACAGAGAAACGGCGCATAGTCCATGGACCAGTTTAAGTGGACAAAATTCTGAAAGAGGGGTAAATTACTTGCTGATCACGATTATACCACATATGTGGGGTCATAAATGAAAATCTGAGGAGCTAGGCCTAAAAAATAGAAAAAAAATATGAATTTCAGCATTTTTTCTTTCTTAAAATACTCGTGAATATAATATGATTTAATGTGTTTGGTTTTGAAAATTTATTCAAAACAAACTTTGAACATACTTCAAATTGTGCTGAGAGATAGACTAGAGGAAAAAGAGTACTAATAAAATTGGAATTATTATAGGATAATACCTTTTTAATAGTAACATCCGATAATACTCATAAAAATATTACACCATTTGTGATGTTATAATAGATAAATTATTTGGTGTAAGCCTTGTGGACTTCGGTATCAATAAAGGTGTTGATAAATTATGCAAATACACTTTAAAGCCCACATTAAAGCGTTCAACATAATAGTTGTCAATTTTTGTACCCATACCTGTTTTCGTAGAGCAGCCCTACTGATTGTGATTTTGGCATCTTAATACAAACATTTAAAACCTTAGCGCAAAAAAAATAGCGTTCCATAAACCTAAGTAACTAAAGTTTCAGAAAAAAATTATATAACACCGTAATATTTTTGTGGAACTTCATTAACAAAGACACACTTACCTAAACTTGAATGATACATAATAATAGGAGATGCGAACCGTTCCATATTCAATTGACGACTAAAATGACAAATACGAAACAAAAATATCGCGATCTCTCTGCATGCGCACTCAAAAACATTTGGCAGCTCATTAGACCACCTTAGGCTAACACAAGTTGTTGAATGAAAATTACATTCACTCCACAACTCTCTCTCATTACAATTTACAGGCCGAATTGAAAATTTTATGTTTTTCTACCTATTTTGTCACCCGCCCCACTGTGCGAAGTATGTATCGGCAAACCTTTACCACCTTTTGGTTCCGACAGAGACTATTATTGACAGTCATAACAAAATATAATTGTCTTTTACGACACATAACACCTAAAGTTCACATAAAAGCTAATTATGAAACGATTAACGATTGATTCTGTATCGACAAACGAGACATTCAAAGTTGCAGTTTTATTATATTGTTACCGGAAATGTGGGCTATTCATTAAATGATGAGCCACCCATTTCGACTAATGTGGGAGTTAAAGAAAATCATAGCCCAAACGTGGTATTTTCGCTTTGAGCTGTTAGTTCACCAAGATTTCCAAAAGTCAATACCCAATGGAGACAAAAAAAATTAATCTATTGCCAAAATTTGTTGGAACCTTATAGTAGATGGCTTACTCAAACGAGACTACAAATCAGACGATTCAAAAAATCATAGCTTTTACTGACGATAAAATGTTGACTAGATCTAAATTCGTTGTACTAATGAAAACTAAATACGGTATCTAGACATCGCTGCTGTCACAACAAACATATAAGCTGACGAAAACCAACTTCATTTTAACCTGCCTGCAAAAATGAAGTTACAATGCTTTAACTGGACAACGACAAATACCGTACTTAATACATTCAAAGCTGTACGATACAAAAGGTCTCTTTTTGCAAATACTGAGGAGTTACCTTGGACAAAACATTTAACTGGAATTTACTCATCAAACATCTAGAACGTACACCATTACAAAGGTTAATTTGTTTACATAGTGACATTTTACTATGATAACGGTTTGTACTATGGGTACACCTCCTAATTTTATTCATAATGCTTTTACAGTTTAACAAAAGTTCTTGTAATATAAACTAGAGCTCTTTAAAATTTGTTGTAGAGAAAATCTATGCTTTCTAATATTAAATAGTTATGCCAGGCAGTTTCATACACTGACATAGTCAATTAATTTTTGATGTTGTGGGTAAAAGTTGTATGTAAAACGGAATTATTGTTTGATGCTTATTCTAAGCACTGAAGGTGTCAGAGCAATAAATATACATTATAATATATTATATCTATTATAGGAATTGGTTAAGTATATATACTATTATAATCTTTTGTGCAGCCTAGCCCTTTAATCAAAATGCAAATTAGGTTCTGACAACAGCTTCGGGGAGGGTGAATTCGCATGGGAACATACGACAAAGATAAGAAGCAAGTTAGACAGCTTGGGCATTTATCTGGCTCGTGGAGCAACAGATGACAAGTTCTGCGCCAACTTAAGCTTAACGACTACGAATCCAGCATAACATTACCGCCATAAATCAATTTGAAATACAGGAAACACTGCTACATTTACATGGAATGTTAGGATAATACCGTACAAAGCATTCTGAAGAAGATCATACACACCACTAAAGGTTGACTACTATTTGACAGCCTGGTGAAATTAATTGTTAGGATGTTGGCTAATAAATATGAAACAAATATGTCAGATTTTCATAAAACTTATTTATGGAGAGGGGGAAGTATGTGTACGAACGCTAGTTTGAATGAATACAACAATAACAAAGTTAGATGGTATGAATTTAGTATCTTGCCTTAAAACCTGCAGATCAAGTCCGATTTCCCAGAAGTCGAAGCCATGGATACAATAATACTTAGGATGAAGAGGAGGCGAGTATTAAAATGACGACGAGGTAGACGCTTCTGATGTATGAAACAACTTTTAGCGTAAACAAACTGTCTAACTTGCACTGAGAGAT
Organism: Acanthosoma haemorrhoidale; assembly: GCA_930367205.1. NCBI lineage: Eukaryota > Metazoa > Arthropoda > Insecta > Hemiptera > Acanthosomatidae > Acanthosoma > Acanthosoma haemorrhoidale. The sequence continues at coordinate 39,945,396 of OV884009.1, read as the reverse complement.
ATCGCCTCATAGTACATGCCACATAACTAAGAGAACGCATACGTAACTCAATGAAGTTCTGGACGGTTTTAATTTAAAATATCCCCTTGTTCACCATTGCAAGCTAAGTTCATCGAGCGAAAACCCTAACAATCAAGCATACCTGCATGCAAGGAATAAACACCCTCTACAGTGACTTTCGCCACACATCTCACTTTCTAAACTGAACTTATAAATTTAGTTAGATTCCAAAACTGTTTTACAGCATATATTTTATGACTGTGGCCTAAACAGTATGATTCTACGAATGTAGAGTTTTAAGATACCTCAGATCGTTCTTCTTCAGTCCTTCTTATGTTCGTACTTGATACATAAATATATATTATATAAAAACGTCGTCTATAAATAAATTTGAAAAAATCTAAATTGTTTCATAAACTTAAGGTGATATCCGAATACTTCTACATCAATCTGAATTTGTGACTAACTATGTGCTCAGAGATTTTTCAGAATTTTTTTTCGTTTTTCCAATTCTGAACTTTTTTGCCGAGTTGATAATACCCGTGTGCAATTTATCGCTTCTGCAGATAGTGAGCAATGATTAAAATATTCAGGATGACGGCAAAAAATCTGACAATAGCAGGTCCAAAAAAAATAACAAGACCAGTGGCATTAACTAGGCACTGAGGAGTAGCCATTGCTTTAATGGAAATATTAAAAATTTTGTTTAATTATCATGAAATAAAGTGTATTTTTTTTTACATTTGTATATTAGTACGTAAACATTAGATGAAATAATGACTAAAATAAAATAGATCGTTGGTATTAAAAAAAAGAAAAAAAGATTGTACTAAGTAGATTTAAGGAAAAGATTTTATTTTGTTTTCTTTTCTTTGGAAGTTTTGTGTTTATTTTGGAAAATAAAGAACGAAAACAGTATTACTCAAGGTGCGCTGACCGGTGCAACAATCCCATTGCACCGGAATACGCGCACCACAGGCTACGTAACCCCATGAGCTCGCTTCACGGGCTCGTGGGGTAAGCCCGTTTGAGGCTCAGCCTCAGGAAGGGCAAAAAAAAAAAAAAAAAATGGTATTAAAAACAAACTATTTCTAAAACTTAATTGTTTCCAATATCTTCGAAATTAATTTTTGCTTTACTGTATGTAGTAGACAATTAACCAAACAGTTAGTTTAAAAAATATTCTAAGCTGTTAGTTCACAAAGTATTTAACATAGAGAAATTTAAATAGGTTTTGTTTTTTTTAATTATACTTCCAGTATTTACAATTTAATCGGCGATTTTTCTGAAAATTACTCGAAATGTAAGTTTTGAAATTGCGTATATGCATTTTAATTGTAGATATGTTAGGTTATTGCTGTATTTTTTTTTATGTATGATGACACTAAAAGCTTTACTTTTGGACTTTGGCAAACATTAAAATATTTCACAGATCTTATTTTTCTGATAATAGTTTTGCCTGTTATGCCTTTATCTGCTCAAGATAGGCGTCCCGAGTGAATATTCGTGAATTACCTGCAGTATACTCACAAGACTACTTGACCAACTACAAGGGATGTGAAACATACAGAACGCACGATGAAAAACGAGGCAAAAAAGAGAAGCTTCAAGAATGGTCTACTTTAACGTCTTACTTGTGCAAGCTCATTAGTCATGAAGACATTCCATCCCACTGAAGCCGAAGCCACGCTCTAGTCTCTATCTTCCTTCATTATAGACATATACACCATTTTACTTACTCCATTCCGGACAAGTGTTCTCCTTTTATATCCCTTCTCGCCTCTTCCTTCGATGATATCGTGCATTATTAATATTAGCCTCATCAATGGGAACTTAACGATACTCAAAACTATACAAATGTGCTGTCATGACTCCTACATGAAAATTATATTAACGTATTGTGGTATTATATCATCATAAAAGCCACTATATAGACAATTCGGTGTTAGTCATCTCCAGATCATTCAATCCTTGTCTCTTCGTCCACTGCAATTGGAATATGGACACCTACTCAAAGCCAACGCTCTATCAATTAGTACTTCTCGTTATTATAACACTGGATTATCGATAGTCGGGTTGCCACTAGGGGAGTGCCTAATCACTCTAGCCCTAGTGACAAGTGCGCTTTGTTGTAGTTTATAACATGGACCATGTTCCATGACGGCGTTAATATCTAACTCCATTTTTATGATAGGGATGTGTCCCGACAATACACTGTGTGCAGGAGAAGACGTACAGAGGTTTCATAAAGAATAAGACCAGTTTTCAGAGTTCGAGCGGAAGACCGGCAGCGTAATAGATACAAGTCGTCAGAAGGTCTGCTAGGAGGCTGAGTGACAGGGTGACAGGCTCATAGGTGCTGCAGAGAGAGTAGACTAGTAGAAGACTGAGTGGATATACTTCCAGGGCCCCGGGGCCCTGGTGTAAAGCGACCGAGTGATATCGGCTGTGGAAATGAGGAGACTGATAATAAGTAGTCCTACAGGGTGAAACCCCCTGGTTTAAATATTATCGCCCCCTTCTACCGGAAGGCGGAGCCTGGCTTGAAAGGGGTATGTTTATGATGTCACACCTGCCCCGCGGTACGTTACCCATCCCCTAAAGGACTGTTTTATGGCATGGCTTTTAGATTTTATGACCGCCGGAAGGTAACCCTAGGTCTACCAGGTTGGTTTTATTACGGCCGAGTAGCTTACCCTCTCAGGTTTATTGCTGACGCCCTTCGACCCCTTGTGACTTGTTTTACGACGGCCGGTCCCGCATGTTTATTACTAGAAAAAGCTTTTACCATGTTTTACATCTAATTACAATACATTATATATGCACCAGAGTATAGGGTGATTTAACACTTATGTAGTTAGGGTCACTACACCGATTTATCCCTGGTTACATAATTATCTCCCTTTCAACACAAATCATTGTCATAAACTGGTAAAATACAACACACGGTGCCCTTGGAGGGATCGTTCCTTCTTACTAGCACCCTCTTCTAAACACTGTAACATCATACCCACAGTTTTCTCTACATACTGGGATATAGACCCTTTGACAAATTACAATATAATTGGGGTCACTATTTACAATGCTTAAGTTCCTAGCATTCCAGATCATGCATCTGATCTGAGTACACAACTGTGTAACCTTTATCGTATCCCTGAAGTAACTATTCTTATTTACCTGGAGTCGGGTTTACCGGGAACGTATCGGTTAGCTGCTATTTAAATCTCAGTGTATCCCTTAAAGGACACAGGGTCTGGACAATGATGAAAATTGCCTTTGCCTCTTTGATTCAGCAATGCCCTTAGTAGGCATGACAATTCAGTAGGCCCTTTCCCACATCGTTATTTTAATCTAAGCCAAAAGAGTACTTTTCTGGTGGACACTGTACTAGCAAACCGAGTAAGCTGTATGCCAGCTATAATCGCTCCAGTCAGAATCGTTAAACTCCTACCTGTCGTCCATGCTTACCAGTGATAGATTCCTCGGGCAAGGCACTAAAGGGACGGTTAGGTACTTATAAAATTCAAGATGGCGAGTACCTTTCACCTGTCCTATAATTTCAAACCAAATTCCCATAGTGAATATCTAACTCAATGGTCCATCATTGATTGATTCCCCCTCCCCCTTGAATAAACACCTATAAAGCACTTTATCAAACACAAATCTCCTGGATATGACCTTATAACAACAAGGATTCTCCACGGAATCCAAAACCAAGCCGTTTGTTGCGTATATTTTCAATTGCATCCTTAAACCAAACAATTTCCACAATTTTCTGTTAAGAAATTTCAGGCATACTTTCATTGATTTAATCTCAGCCTGCATAAATAAAATGCAATTTGATATTATAAACAATGGTCCATACAAAGGGATGAACGACGTCGATTCATTAACAACCTTTTAAAAAAAAAGTCAAGGGGTGACGCCTGCATCCCGGTCGGCCTCGGGTGTGCCTAGGCTCTCGATATCGTGCTCAATCGGATCCATGAGATATATGGTTAATGTGTTTAATAGTATGACAACCTAAACGCACGTTATAAAATCTATTTCCAAGTGCAGCCGAATTACAATAAAGTTTAAAACAATTACTGTTTTAAAACCAAAATTAAGAAAATTGCGGTAAAAACCAATCACAATCTGAAAACATGCCCTAAAACAAAAATAGTCTCACTTAGAGCCTGGCTATGAATGAATGATTTATTTTTTTAAGCAGATACCGATTCATTTTAAATGTGTTTCAATAAAAAAAAAGAAGTATTTTCTCATAGTCAGAAGAGCCATGAAACAACCACTGGATGTGATGTTAAATCCCAACGTTTCACAAGAAATAATGAACTCTTCACTGTATAAACAATAAGCTGTAGGATAACTGCGTATGTACTCATACATATCCTATGAAAAATATATATAAAAAAAATAATATAAATAAATAGGAATACACGGTCCGGAGACTGGACATGTTTGGGATTGAAGGATTTCTGTGCTGACCCTTTCCAGAAAGGATAATATTTCAATAACGGTCACTCAAAGCAAACATACTGCGTGGAGAGAGGGAAAATGAAAATCCTCTTCGCTGTTTACTTGTCCCCGGATCCACATATATGTATTGTAATATAAAAATAAACTGAGATCCGTTCGTTGATTTTATATTGTTTATTATAACAGTAAATATATCGAAGTAATTTATTAACAAATCCAATTAAATAAGCACTTAAAATCAGATCATACAATATTGTCTAAAAATTTATAATATTAGTCTTTCCAGTATCCTGCCAAAGTAAGTATTTACCTACATTCTTAAATTTACACATAAAAATAAAAAACAGAAATTCCTAATGTGTTTTTAGACTAATGCATAATGTAATAAGTATGTAATTAATGGGTGCGATTTAATGCAGTTAACTTAAAACTTTTTACTTCTTTACTGAAATATACACATTCAATACGTTTTGTCTCATGACACCTTTTAACGTTATATTGGCTAAATATAGTGACTGTCCTTTTTAAAATTAAACACTATAATTTTGTGTTCTGCGTTGTGAAAAAATGTTTTTTTATCAGGTCACTAAATTTTCTGTTTTAACCGACAGCTTTTCTTTTCTTTGAATTTATCCTTAAATGTTAAAAAAAAAATTCCAAATAAACGTTAGTCGGAGAATATTCGCATAATACACAGAGCAATTTTGTATTCTTGTTTTCTAATGATGTATTTTAATAATGTAAAAATACTAATATTTAATAACTTTTTTAAATATAATGCTAATAGTGATCAATTGGCACATTAAAATTATGATCAGTTTTATTATAACATTTTAATAAATTCTTACTAATTTTTAATTTTACTCGCATTGGTAAAAATATACTTGAATAAATTTCAGAATTACTTTTGGAAAAAATCTTATGTCTTGAAATGTTCCTTTTATTCAACTATATCAGCACCCCACACAAAAAAACTTAGCAAACAAGCCAGTAAGTCAAAAACAAACCTAAAACATCAGAGATTTACTTGAAATAATACAACTTCGTTCGTGCAGTGGACAACGGACCCAAGTGTGTGTGTAGTGGTATTTTTTGTGTTGGCGGAGCAAAGAATAACAAACTGTTGGTCCCGAAAACTCCTAATTCGCTCTTCACTGTGAGGAAAGAATTCGTTCGTTCTAAATTCTTTCAGTTGGAGGTTAGAAGTGAGAATATAGAAAACTGGTATAGAAAACCAACTTACTGAAACCAAAATAATTTTCATTTTTTATACTATCTGAAATGCTAAAATACTAAAATGCACTCAGAAATCTGAATATCGAAGTTCGTGGTCGCACCTGCGCTTTGTAACAATGACATGTGCAAATTTTCATTTATTTATCATTTCAATAGAAATATAAAATGGCCAGGTGGCTGCACAACTGTTAGCCTGTGATAATGTTTGTTTTTACGTCCCAGTATAATAAAGAGATTATTATTATCATCATTATTATAATTGGAATGACGATTTCCACTGCAAAAGGTACGATTGAGTCCTCGAGTTATGAGTACTGCGATAGCGTTTTTAAACAAAATCTGAGGAAGCTAAAAGTTTAGATCTGTAGTGTACAATGACTCGGTTTGCACAAATGTAATAAAATCACGAGAGGCATGAAACCAAAGTCCTGTGTCTAAACCGATGTAACCCTTTCAAGACTAATCTCAGAATCTATTTCAGATTTATTCTTGATTGTTACGTTATTCTTGATAACTCAACAATAAGTTTAAACGTAAGTTTCGAGAGCTAACAATTTAAACACTATTTTGTCGCAATTAGAAGGTCTCGTTTGATCAATATATTGGACACCCCATGATAACGCATCTTCATCTCTTTGTAGGACTCAACCTACCTACATGTTAATCGTGTACATAAAACTCACAGTTAATACGTTTCTCTACGTACCCAAAATATATCGAGGGACGAAAGAACAACGATATAAAAACCCCATTTACTCAAGCGATGAAAAATATTCAGTACCTAAAAGATTATCTCTTTTCAAAGGATTTATAAACACAAGAGTTGCCACCAATAAAACTACTGTGGCTGACGCGACGTTAAACATAAAAAAAAAATTAAAAATGAAATCGATTCGCTCAAACTAGTAGTTTTTTTTAATAACTCACGCGGAGTGAACGGAATCCACCGCACCAACTCTCGATATAGTTTATCCATTTAAAAAAAATAATATTAAATTTGTTTTTACAATGTCGTTCGGTAAAATATAAATAAAAAGTTTTGATATTAGTCTGTATGATATTTGATAGATCTCAAATTTTATTCGTTTATTATTCTACACCTTCGACCGAGTGGGCTACCCTTACGTTTTACAATGCTAAGAGCAAGAACTGTATGCCTGCCTCGTGACTTCATGAAAGTCACTGATGGTTCCTGTTTTTTTAAGTAAGCAAGGGCATCCCTCCTTACTCCCTTACTCCCTACTTCCCAGAACTATCCTTTTTTTATACATATATCTCTCAGCTATAGCCCCAGACTTGCGCCTAGTCATTCCACCCAGTATGTTTTAACGTATCTCTTAATTTTTTATATACTAGTGTTTTGATTGTACTTCATAATAAAGATTTTCTTTCTTTACTTTTAAAAGACTCTCTTCTACAAAGATTATTTAACTCTACTAAAACACCTTTTTCTCGTGGTCTAGCTTCAATCCAAACTGTTTTTATGTAATTTAATTTAAAAATACAACATAATACTTAAATCTTTACTGATCCCAGCCAGCTACAACTCCTAACCCCAGGCGATCCCTAGGTAATTCACCATACCTGCAACAAAGAATGACACAACGTCAATAAGAATATAATAAATATAATTTATATGCATACTTATATATTTAATAGAAACGTAGTAAAAAATCACTATTAAGCATGTGTAAACCATAGCAATGTTTATGTCAGAGATAGAACAAGCAAAATAAACTCTATATTTTTAAATTTACGCTATAAACATTTTCAGCCGTAATATAATCAAACTTACAAGCCAAATAAAAATTTCCTGAAAGCCGCAGGACTTGAACCTTGCTAACATTAAATCTCGTTAGATACAAGCCCTCGTAAACTCCAGAACATTGAAAGCGTTTTAAATTTTCTTAGAATTATTTTGCTTGCATTCTGTTACAAAAATATTTAAAAGTTGAGAATATACAGGCCTTATATTATTAATAAAAAGTATTTAAACTTAAAGGTCATTACACACCAAATCAACCAATAATAAAATAAAAAAATACTATCATGGAATTTGGCCAATATATTCTAAGGACATGTATATGTAACATTTTTTGGTTTTTTCGTAAAAAAAAACATTTTTGGAATTTTAAGTTTAGTCTAGTGGCCCTACAAACGCTTAAAATAATGGCACTATTTTCAGCTTTGTAGAGGAGACAGTTATGGAGCTATAAGCATTTGAATGTTACAAAAAAGTTGATTTTTTTTTTTTTGAAAGCTCAAAAGCTAAAAACTCTGAAGCTGATATCACTACATACTATAGATAGTACTACACGTATATATAAACTGATTGATTTCTTTAAAGTCTGACAGGTTTTTGAACATGTTTTTGACACGTTTTGAAACATTCAAATACTTATAGCTCCATAACTGTTTACCCTGCAAAGCTGAAAATAGTGTCATTATTTTCAGAATTTGTAGGGCCACAAGAATAATTTTAAAATTCCAAAATTTTTTTGTGACCCTTGGCTGATTTGACATGGTTTTGCAGTCCAGTTTGCAAAAATCGTTTTTTATCATCGTATAAAAACGTAAAATAATTTTTCACGCGTTATTTACAACTGATTTGCTACTTAACAATATAAAAAAGTGCGTCGTAACTTTGGAAGTTTTGGTGTCTAAGCCTGGAAAGAATATAACTAGAAAACTCACCCTTAAGAGTTTATAAAAGAGTGAACTTATCATCTGTGGTCCTCTCCCACATTATCACCTCTTAAGATATTCTCTTAAAGGCAATCTTCTCGTTTTACATAAGTCATAACTTATTTTTTTACGTTTCGTTTTTTTTTTTTGTTTTTTTTTTCTTTTCTTTGAAAGTCAAAAGCTATTATAATAACCGAATGCATGCCTGCTCAAGCTAGAGACACGAAATTTTATATGAAGGTTTCATTTAATATAAAGAAGACACGAAAAATATAATCAAAGAAACATAAATGAGAGCTTCTTGGTTAACGATATGTAATTTTTAATTTCTAATAAACTATAACCTATCAAACCACCCTAATCCCGTAGCACAGTCATTGCACTGCTCCACTCATCCCTATAAGCCTCCCCGGAGACTGAAACGGCAGTGGCCTCGTGACCTACTATAAATGCGCACAGTGGGAGTCCTGGCAATGGCCAGTTTCTCCAATCATGTCCTGAGCGTATGTGGCTCTCGCGCTCTTCGTCAGCCTCCGCTGGCTCGTATCCGGTGACGTGGCTGGTGGGGAGCGTGGGGGACTGCCCGAGACTCCGCTTCCTCTTTCGCTTGCGAGGGAGGCAACAACCGTGGACTTGGGGGGCCCCTGGGCTGTTTGTAAATGTTTGTAAATATTCTATGAATGTGCGAACGAATGATGACTTGTAAATATGGAGTGAATGAAAACACTTATCTCAATTATTTATTGCCTATTAAGTAAAGGCAGATTGTAATTTCATCATAATAAATTTGTTGTTGTATATATATATATAAAATAAACTGAAATCATTAAGATAGGATAATATCTTATGGAAGAATATGAAGGAACATCATGTTAAAACATAGTAACCCTTAATTGTTTAATACGTCATATTTAATTGTCTTCTTAGGGGATAGTAATAATGTCAAAGTAGTTGGAAGAAAGCGGTTGTAGTGACCTGGTTCAACCTGGTTTAACTGACTAAATTAAATTGCATCTTACTCGCTTGAAATAAAGCTCATTTTTCGACAATAGTTCAGCTCTGTCAACAAGTTTGGATAGTTGAGCAGATGGATTACAATAAGAGTACCTGGCCCCTAACTGGATGAGTAGGAACACGGTGGACAACGATATGAACTTTTGGCCTGCTACTGAATCAAATAGTTCAGGTCAGCATTACTTTTCATGGACCAACTTTCATGGGCGCGATAGAGCTTGAAAATCGAGATAATAATATCTTACGATACGCCTCATACTTATGGAAGAATATAATAGTAAAAGATGGGAGCAGATTCCAGTGCACTGACATGAGTATAAGGGAGAAGGGTTAAATTTGACTTTATCTAGGAAGGGAGCACCGTATATACTGCACGTTTCTCCTTTATTCCCGCTCCTATTTGAATTTGGGCATGGTTTTCCTCGTCTCGACCTCTTTTGAATAACTTTTTTTACACCCTACCCTTCTGTTGGTCTGTATATTCCGCCAACCTTCCGGACCTGTCTGCCTTTTATTGCCATCATCAAATCTGCCAGTGTGAATAATATCTTTATCTCTTCACGCTTTTAAGAGTCGCCATCAATCATTGAATCGCAGTTTCTGCACTGATCGGTTTGCAGTCAAAATTAAAACTTAAAATTACTCATAGTGGGAAAGTGTTTTTCTGATATTGGATTCAAATCTAAATTCAAGATACCACGTAAAAGTTTTAAAATATTGAGATTTTCAATAACTTTGATTATATAAATTCCAATGAAATTCTAATTATCAAGAGCCGTCTGTACGTAATAAATAATCCATTTAATATACAAAAATACAATTTTTAAATATTCTATAAAGTTACAGTAAATAATATTTATTTAGATGAGTAATAACCAAGTCTGCTTTGAAAAGAATTTCTTTTAAGCATACATTATTTCATTGAGAATCTATTATTTAACTATTTTTTTAGTATTGAGTTATTTAAATCTATATAATTTGTAAACATTGTGTATCTTTAATGCAGATGTATATATATATTATATATATATAATAAAAGGTAATTATTAATAAAAAATATTTTTCATTTCAAGAATTAATGGCAAAGCCCTGTGGGGCAATGGTTTACACAACAGTTAGAACTGCATTAAGAGGGAGTATATATCTGTACCTCGGAGGGATACAACACTATGTCCATTTTTTTCCATATTGACTTTATTACAGAGTTAAAATCAGCTTTTCTCATATTTCTTAGAGGAATATTTCTTATATGTCCAAAACCAGTTAGAACCGGATATAGCATGTTTTAAAACAACACCAATAACTGTGCCAATAACACTTTTTGTTGAAAAAAAGTTTAAAACTCCTCTCCTGTAAAGTTATGAAAATAATGGACATAGTGTTGTATCCCTCCGAGGTACAGATATATATATATATATATGCTATACAAAATTGATAGTACTTAAGTAAGCCAACATCAATCAATTATCAACGTTTTAATATATTGGAGGTATTTATTGTATTTCAGGCACAAATACCTGACCCAAAGACGTATAAGCAGCATTTCGAGAACAAGCACCCCAAGAACACTCTCCAAGAAGAACCAAACACTTCATCCTTACATCATGACACTAGCATCATATTAGGAGAAACTGTATTATTGAGACTTAATTTCATTTTTTCAATCTAATTCTCAGACACATTCACACTTATGACATGTTATGTATAATCGATGACATCTGTATTGACCATTTACATTGTGTGTATGAATATAAATTGTTCTATAATTTTTCTATAGCGTATCATTTCATTTCAAATAAAAATGACAATATGATTGTTTGTTATATATTGGCACGTATAGTGTCGATGATTCCTGAACAGGTGGTTAAATGATTTGTGGTCAATAAAAGAGAATATTCTTGATATAAGAAAATAATAAAGCACGATGAACAGCCCAAAGTAACAATATACGAGACATACTCGTACATATGTAAATGTGTCATTTTAAGTATCAATCAATATCTTAGAAAAAAGAAAATCATTAATTTAACTTCTGATATTGGATTCAAATTTAAATTCAAGATACCGCATAAAAGTTTTAAAATATTGAGAATTTTTGATTTATCAACATGTTTGAATGAACAGTGTGAAATAAAAAAAATCAAACTGCTAAGAATTTATATTCTTTTGAAATACCGATAGTAAGTAAACGTTAAAAGATCAAGATTACTATGTGGGGCCTAATTAATGAAACAAATATTTATTGGGGTACCCTCAGCTGACATACAAGCAAGAACCTGTTTAAGTCTAATAATGTACTGGGTGCAAAAAGAATTCCAAATTACTAAACAGTTGTAACAGCAGTGGACTCCAATTTGGAGTTTAAAACCTTGCAAAACTCAATAAATGTGTAGTATGATTTTTCTTGGCCTATGAGACTAGCAAATAATGCTGGAGGCTATTTAAAGAGGGTTTCTCGATGTTTGGCGGTCAAGTATAATTTGCCATAAATTATTCATATGCATGTACTCGCTATAAATCTAGTAGCGAGTTATCACGCATGGTGCCTTAGAAGTGGTGACAGTGTAATCAAATACAAAAAAATCTCGGAAGTAATTAGTCCAAAACGGTTTAATATTCGAACCCTATTACGTATTCAAACTCCAACTGAATATACTCCCTTGTGCCGTGTGAAATTTTATTCTTGATTACCCCTCAGTTTTATTGGAGCGGGCTGGAAGTGCATGGCTATAAAACTCCGCTGAGGCGAACATTTCATAAAACACTTTTATTCCAGCGGCTACACAATCCTCCCCCCCCCCCTATACTACTATTACAAGTGTGCCTTGCAGGAAATAATAAAAGCAGGTCTTGCAGTTTGTCACTCCCCTTACTGCTAGCTTATGCTCAGGTTCGCAAGCGCTCGTAAACCGGTTCTCTTAACTTTCTGACCCCGTCGAGGCTAAACGCTCTAAGCTTGAGTTGATTAAAACAAATGTGAAAAGTCGATAGGATTCCGTTTGGTACACTTAAAGTGAAAACTCACGGCTGTTTAAAAGTTGTATTTATTCAGATTGCTTTTCATCACCAACTTGGTATGTAACACAGTAAATTATAATTTATTCTTCTCATTCCTACCATATTTACAATACGCATTTTCACAATATAAATATATAAGTGTACCCCAGGGATCCCTCAAATCACCCAAAAAATATCACCTTCCGGGTATCGATTGCCTCCTTGGATTTGGGAGATACCCCACGCTACTCCTGCAGCCATATCACCTAGCTAATACTGGTGTAGCAGTGGAGGCTTGAAAGATAGGGTGAGATCCATAAATAATGTTAAAACGATGTATCTAACCAAAGTAAAGAACGGTCTAATGCCATCGTACTGGTATAACGTATTATCGAAAATAGTTTTTTTTGGATAAGACAGTTTAATTTTACAGAAATTGTAATTTTGGGATATGAATCCATGCAAACCGTATAAGCAATTCCACACATCGAAAACGTACAGGTCCCATTCATACCAAGAATCATACAATAATGTATATACACTATAGCGACCGCTAACTATATATGTAAATTACCCTACACTCTGGTTCATAATGTATTATAATATAATGTAAATCTTGTAAGCTTCTTTAGAATAAATCAGAGTCGCGGCACGTAGTAGGTACAGGTAGACATACGGACACCGACAGACGGTAATAAATCATAGAGAGGTCGGAAGTTGTAGACACCTGCCCCTAATAAAATAGACCTTCAGCCCTGCTAGCAACCATAAAAAACACACTCTTGTACCCCAACGGTCAATAAACTAAAAGGAAGTGACTACCTGTGTATCGTAAAACTTACTCCGGGCAGACAAACCGGCCTTCCACGAGGGAGGGGGTTATCATATTTATATCAGTAAAATTTCACTCACCACCCCACTCGGTCTCTCAAGCTTCATAGGCGCACAACTTATCACTTACACCAGGGCCACCTGGCCTTGGTGGGACACTCTGTGTCTCAGTCTTCATAGCCGCCGACTTATCACTAACCCCAGGGCCACCTGGCCCTGGTGGGCTCACGCTGTTTTCCTAGTCTCCACATCCGATTACCTCGCGATATGCCAGGGCCTCGGGGCCCTGGGAGTAAGCCCCCCTCAGCCTTCCGCTAATCGACTCTTGCTATGCTACACCTATACGACGGCACTTTGCCTCACAGCCTATAGCAGACCCCTGACGACTTGTACTTATTACGCTGCCGATCTCTCGCCCGAACTTTGAAAACTGGTCTTATTCTTTATGAACCTCTGAACCTCATCCTGAACACTGTGTACTTGTCGGGACACATTCCTATCGATAAATGGAGTCAGATATTAACGCCTACATGGAACACGGTCCATGTTATTAACTACAGCAATCCGACAATTGTTCAACCAATATCCCGACATACACATTCTGTCTTAGAGCCCCTTGAGGTAATTCATTCAGGAGCTAGTGGGAAGAAGAGGTCCAGTGCTCAATCCCCTTCCCTTTCAGACCGTTTTGTCTTGAAAACCAAATAGAGGCCACGAGAACCACAGACGCTCGGGAAAGTGGGGAAGGTAACTAGTGCCAGGAACCCAGAACATACAGATCTGTCCACAATAGATCGCATGGTGACCGTTGCTTTTGGTGATATAGACGATTATATACATTCTATAAAGAATTGACAAGACGATATGATTGAGCAGATAGGTTTTCGTGGAATTCGGAAAACCACTAGGGTATGTGATCGAAGATAGTGGGCAATTGGAGATTACTGTTAATATCTATGTAATGTAGAAGGGAACGTTGTCTGTGGTTCTGATTACGCAGGATTGAAATGTCTTGTTTCTGCTGATGTTCGAAGGCTTATTTGATTACCACAGTCCGTCCGTTTAAATAGGTTTTAGTGACTGTTTGGGTAAGTACTGTTTGTGTTATAATATGACGTTAGATTTTTTTATTGACCCGATTCTGGAATGGTCCATATCGTCTGTTTAACCCTTATCTCTTAAGCCTTGTTGGAGGGTTTCACATCAGTCTTATGTTTAAATGATAGCCTTCAGGCGTAGGAAATCTATTTACCGATTTACCAAATCGAATATGGCAAGTTTCACCAATTATATTTATTACTAATTAATTAATCCTTTTTTGGGAGCATCATATAAAACGGATTTTCATAATATCAAGTCTTTAAATAAAAACAAATGAAATTGAAAGCTGCCAACACGTTTTAGTGAGAGCCTGAAAACAGTTTGAAAATGCAAAAAAAAATTACATATTGTTAATCAGAGCTTCATGATCTTTAATTTGATATCCTACTAAAAAATATTGAAACAACATTTTTTGAACACCTGAAGTAACTAATTCATGAAAGACATCTTCTCATGTTGAATGAAAACGGCAGTATTTTTTTTTTCTTTTAAATATTAAGAAGGACGTCATCGTATTTTTTTTGTATACAGCTTAAACAGGGACTGGCAAAAAAAAGAACAGACAAAGAACATTAGTGTTTCTGGTTTTGGGGAAAAAAAAAAACTTTACAACTAATTTTTAGCTCATACATGGGAGGAGATTTTCAGAAATTGTGTTACAGTAAACAGTTTTAACATTTGCCAGAAGAATTCATACCTTGTTTTGACAGACATCCCCTTTATTAAGCAGTCAAACATCGTGGACCAATTTCCTCGTGGAAGTGTAGTCACATCCTTCCAAATGAAGGATGCATCTGTTCTAACATCTGATAACATCTGGTGAATTCCAATCTCAAATTTTAAAATACTTACTGTATGAGAGGAGGGTTTCGGTGACCCAGCCACTGCTCGGCGGGTGTCCGAAAGAGATTTGAATGAATAAACGGGCGGTCTTTGAATTTTGCTGGCGAACAGGTTAATTCGAATTTGTTTATTAATCTGACTCCATAAGACAATGCACTGTTTTCAGGAGAAGAGGTGCAGGCTAGGTGTTATAGGTAGTTTAAGTGATCTTGGAATGACCACGGTGTGTTCTGTAGGGAGGCCACTTGACTGATAACGGCAATTACGGACAACAAATATTATAAAACAAATTTTACACAAGTGTGATTTAATTGTCTAGGCAAAAGTTTCGAACGCTGTTTTAATGATTTTTTCAAATCGTACAGCACTATAGGGACTGCTAAAGTGATTATTTGATTATAGCATCGTTGTCGCGGTCCGCTGGGGAAAATCTCGTCGACACTGCCCAGCGGACATCAGAACGAGAAAACCAGCGGTCTTGGCCGTAGCTGGGCGCCCTACTTGGCGGGCTTAGTTCGTATTTGTTTATTGATCTGAGTTCATAAGATCTTAGAAGGTGTTCCCCAACCCCAACAGTATTCTACAGGAGAGGTACAGGCTAGGTATTATAGGTGGTTCCCAATTGGTACCTGAGAGTAGGCGAATACCGTCCGGATCCTAAAGGCGAGTGTACACCGGCAAGAGGCAGACTGGACCGCTGGGGGAGACGCTTCTAGATACATTTTGTAGGGCCCCAGAAATATTAGTCTTCATGGAGGGGAGCCCTTCCTGGGATGAGCTTGTTTAAGTGAGACAAAGCCAGAGGATCCCACTTGCGTGTCACTCACAAATTAAATTCCCAGAGGGAGTTGTGTAAATAAACATAGCGAGGCTAGGAAAGAGAGGTGCAGAGGTAATTCAATAAGAAAGCTATGGTTCGAGCAGAGCAACAAGCGCTAGTGCAGAGAGAAAGAGAGAGAGAGATAGGGTAGTGCTCACTTCAAGTGTCTTATTCCGACTGTCTGAAAAAGCTCAGAATTTCTGCCTTATATAGGCAGATTATTCCTTCCTGAGCGAAATGAGAAAGCTTTGTATTTTGGCCAATCCTAAGACAGTTTATTTTTGCCGATCAGGGGCTACGCCCTAGGCCCTAGTGAGCTCTTGTAGTGTCGGGATCATGAACTAGTCGCCTCTCTCAATACTGACACCGATGGTTTACTCATAAAATATGGAAAGGTAGACGAGTGTGTTTTGGCCCGAGAAGAAGGTAACTTCTATGTATTCATGGTGAAGAAGTTAGCACAAGACCTACCATCAAAAATGGAATAGACGTAAAAAAATAGACGAATTAATGTTAATAGAATAGAATTACCTATTAAAATTAATTCTATAAACTTTTAAAAAGGAATAATTAACACTTATAAATACTTTATCAAGACGTTGGAGTTTTTATAGGGACAAAAAGAAACAGTAACGTGATTGTAAAATATAAAAAAATATATTTATATAAAAAATTACACCTTTAAAAGTTTTAAACGAACGACCCTTTTTTTGACAGCTACTTTCAGCAACTACATGACACAATAGCGGAATATAGCTAAAACTTAAAAAAAAAAGTTTATTTTTTGACTTAAGTTGAGCATTGTCTGTTAATCATTCCATTGTGTTCCGGCGGTGAACTCTGTCTCTATTGAAGGAATATAACAGCTTCAGTTTTGATTCTTATTCGAAGTCAGAATTTATATTCAAACATGGAAAGAAAATAAACTAGGGTGGAAAACATTATAAAATTGTAGAATGAAATGTGAAACCATAATGTAATATGTACCGACGTATATTTATATAATTTATTATAATTAGACCAATAGTTAATCAGTGTGGATGAGAAAATATTAGGGTATTTTAATTTACTATCTTGAACAGATCCATTGTTAAAAATGGGTTCAGGGGTTCTAAATGTTACATCATGTTGTTCGATATTTGATGAAAAGAAAATAGTACCTTATAAACTAATTAAGATATCTTTCTGGAATGTGTATACATAAAAGATTTTGATAAATACTCACCGTTTGAAAATAAGCAGGTGCGATTATCAAAATGCATATTCGTCAGTACAATGAATATTAAGTTTTTGTTTTCTTTTGTATTTTGTTTTGATTTCTTACAGGTCGATCCTATGGGCATTATTTACTAAAAACAGCTAAACAATTTTCATTTTATTTTATAATTATTAATATTATTCCTAAACCCTTCATAATGATCTTAATATACCCTACATTCTTGAACTCATCCCTTCCAAATTCATGAAATTTCATAGTAACCTATGCAACCACCCACACAGTCATTGCACTGCTGCACTCATCCCTATTATCCTCCTTGGAGACTGAAACGGCAGTGGCCTCGTGACCTACTATAAATGCGCAACAGTGGGAGTCCTGGCAATGGTCAGTTTCTTCAATCATGTCCTGAGCGTATGTGGCTCTCGCGCTCTTCGTCAGCCTTCACTGGCTCGTATCCGGTGACGTGGCTGGTGGGGGAGCGTGGGGGACTTCCTATGACTCCGCTTCCTCTATCACTTGCGAGGGAGGCAACAACCGTGTGGACTTGGGGGGCCCCTGGGCTGTTTGTAAATATTGTATGAATGTGCGAGCGAATGGTGAATTGTAAATATGGTATTAATGAAAACACTTATCTTAATTATTTATTGCCTATTAAGTAAAGGCAGATTGTAATTTCATCATAATAAAGTTGTTAAAAAATATTATTCCTATCGTTGATGTTTGCAATTTATTTTACATTGTCATTATTTTTTTTTTTTAAATTATGATGTAATATTTCTTTTTATTAGCCAGATGTGAATTTGTAATGTGAACATTAATGTTATTTATAGCGGACTTTATCCCGGAATAAAATTTTGTTCTTATTCGATGTTTGATGCAGCACATAGAAAGTTATCATTTACACATATACGTTGTATATAAATTTTATATATTTAACATCTATGATGAGGATGTATAAAAGAAATTTGTATTTCTTTCGTTGTCCAACACATGTTTAAATAAACTACCCTGTTTTGTTTTGCTGTGGTTAAACGACAAAAGTACTATAACTAGTAATTATTCATATAACGTCGTGACGTATCCCTACATCTTGAAATTAGACATAAGTACTTGGCGCATTTGATCTTGCAAAGAACAAACGAAGTTCCTACAAATTTTAAAATAAAATAATACTTCTAAAAGTAATGCCAATACTAATGATAATGGTATCCTCTGAAGGATTTTGCCAAGGCAAAGGTAGTACGTTATACTTTGAACAACCTGCCTGAAAATTGGGGTCAAGTATGATGATTCTTATCAAGAGGTTGAGGTTGTCATCTTTGTGACGAGATCATTACCGGTGCTTGTTGAAGTTAATTATTAAGGTTACTACTTAACTCACATAAGTTTGGCCAAATACACAATAGGTACACAGTTATATAGTTATAGCTGGATACTTTTTTCACACACATTTTCAATTTAAAGATGGTAACCCCAAGAGCTTTTTAGAACTTAAGGATACATTTCCTTTAAAAGAAAATCTCCTAGGAACTCGATTATTTAGAATTGTAGGGCAGTTTTGTTGCTAAAAACTTCTGCCACTTCACCGATCCATCCAAAATTAGGCATGAGGGAAATCTGTCGTTAGTTAAATAATCTTTGTAGAGGAGAGCCTTTTAAGAGAAAAGAAAGAAAATCTTTATTATGAAGTACAAGCAAAACACTGGTATATACAAATATTAAGAGTTACGTTACTACATACTGGGTGGAAGGTCTAGGGACGAGTGTGGTCTGGGGCTAAAGCTGAGACATATATGTATAAGAAAAGGGTAAGATTCTGGAAATAGGGAGTAAAGGAAGTGTCGGGACTCGTCACTAGGGGACTCAGTATATCTTTAGAAGGTTCGTGTGCCCCGACAATGCACTGTGTTCAGGAGAAGAGGTACAGGGTAGGTTTATAGGTAGTTTATGTGGTGTTGGAATGACCACGAATTCACACTCAGTATCTAAGGGTAGGCGAAAACCGTCCGGATCCCAAAGGCGAGTGTGAACCGGAGAGAGGCAGACTGGATTACCATGGGAGACACTGCTGGTAAAATTTGCAGGGCCACGGCAACCGTCATCCGCGAGGGAGAGGTCTCTCCCAAGGAGGTGATAGTTTTAGCGAGACGAAGGCAGAGATTCCCACTAGGACGGTGTGGGTCTGCCAAACGCCGGGCTGCAACATAGCAGGTTAGGGAATAGAGATGCAGAGGTAGTTGAATAATAAGTCCATGTTTTGAGTAGAGCCGCAGGCGCCAGGGATAACTCCCCACCTACGACTGACTCCCCCACTACTTATCCCCCCACTCTCCGACTGGCGTCATAAGCTTAATTTATTAAACATATGGAAAAAATTATATCTATAATATCATATCATATCTATGATATGATCTGATCGAGAAGAGAGTGACTTATAATTATTTGTAGTTAAGAGGAGGCCACAACAGGAAGTAAGGAGGGTTGCTTACTTAAAAATAACAGGAACCATCAGTGACTTCCATGAAGTCACGAGGCAGGTATACAGTTCTGCTCAGGCCCCTCCTACTTGTTCATAACATTATCTTAGCATTTTAAAACTGTTGACTAGCCGTTGAAAATTTAGGTCATGGAATATATTGAGTAGTGTCAACAATACCCTTTGTATTGTGAAACCACTCTATGTATATGGGTTCGTATTTTTGTCTAGAGTCCAAGAAATACGTAAATACGCCTCTGAACCTCTCACTTTTTTGGTCCTTTATCGGTTCATGATTTGTTATTTGTTGAGCATAAACTCTGAATTTTACTTTTCCAAATAATAGTTTCTATTGGGGGAGAAGATACTAACGTAGCGGTGCGTCTGCGAGAATCGCTTCCGTACATGGTGTCTAATAAAACATTATTTTCTGAATTTACGATTACGTCCTGGTCTGTATTTGGAAAAGTGAAATTTAGAGTTTATGCTCAAATTACTAATCATAAATTGATCTAGGACTAAACAAGAGAGAGGCTGAGAGGCGCATTTGCGTATTTCTTGGACTCTCGCCAAATATACGAACCCATATATGAAGGCTGGATTTCACAATACAAAGGGTATCGTGTCTATAGATGTTAGTCTATTGTTTTCAGACCAGATGCTTTGTATATTAGCATGCGGTTATTTTCTATTTTGTGAATATAGAAAATACATTTATTTCATGATTTGATATAAACCTGACTTCTGTTCGGTACTATCTTCTTCCTTTTGCTACTTCTAGATAAAATTTTGAGAATATTAATCATAACCGATAATTATTAATAATTGTCAAATCATTTATTAATTATTTGTCGAAAATTCAGATTTATTTTTCATATCCAAACGTGATTCATAAAGATATTAGCTACACCATTCAGAACTGGAAAGGCAACGAGCAACAGTGAATATTACGTTAAACCAGAGGACCCATAGTTTGGGTGGTATTTTTTCCGAATTAATTGTCATTTGTCATGTTTTAATCAAATTTTATATTGATTTTCATTGATTGATTTTACTAGGAATGTGTCTAGGTTTCCTATCTGTCTCACTACGTAGGCGTATTAATTCCTGCAGGAAAATATTTTATTTCATCTTTAATCTCAATTCTAAATCGGGCTGAAGCGCTGTGATTAGTGGCTAAACCGATACTAGAGCACGGCAGTCATACCGAAGGGCTTCAATTTCTATAGCTCCATTCAGAGCTAATTTCCATTCTGGGAACAAGAGGAGCCGCTCAAATCTATACGAAGGGAGTGAGTTTATCCTAATCCGCTTAATTAATGTGAATCTAGCCAATAAACCGCTTACCCACAGCGAAATATAATTAGCACCACACGATGGCTCAAATGCGTCGGTTCAGTATAAACTGCCTTTATTAGATGTGCTCTGTGGGGAGACCACTTGGGCCATTGACTGTTAACGGCAATTACGGCCAACTAATATTATAAAACAAATGCTACTCAAGTGTGGTTTAATTGTCTAGGCAAAAGTTTCAAATGCTATTTAAATGAATTTTTCTAATCATACAGCACTATAGGGTCTGCTAAAGTGATTATTTAACTATAGCATCATTGTCGTGGTCCGCTGGGGGAAGTCTCGTCGACAGACATCAGAAAGAGAAAACAAGTGGTCTTAGACCTTAGCTGGCGGTCTAGTTGGCGGGCTTAGTTCGCAATCGTTTATTCATCTAAGTTCATAAGATCTTAGAAGGTGTGACCCAACAGTGTTCAGAAGGAGAGGTACAGGCTAGTTATTATAGATAGTTTAAGTGGTCTTGAAATGATCACGAGTTCCCCCTTGGTATCTGAGGGTAGCGAAAACCGTTCGGATCCCAAAGACAAGGCCCAGAGATCCCTACATACGTTTTGTAGGGCCCCAGAGATCGTCTCCATGGAAGTGATCCCTTCGAAAACTATGCTAGTTTTAGCGAGACGGAGCCGGGACCCTCTGGTGAATAAGAAGGTGTGGGGCCTGACAATGCCGCACAATGCCCCCCGGAAGGGTTCTAGTATAGCAACTAGTTCAAGTGCAGAGGGAGAGAGAGTTCTCCGCTCTTGCGGTGTCGGAATCATGAGCTAGTTCCCTCCCTCTATACTGACTCCGAAGATTTATTGATAAAATATAGAATGGTAGACGGGTGTTTTCTGATCCAAGATAATTCTGATAACTTGAATTAAAATGTATAAATTAATAAAAATTAACTGATTTTGTAGAGGTTTATGATGGACTCCAGGCTGAGACGCAGATAATTATTATTAATATAACGTAAATTAATAACAGACATTGAAAGCTGAATGATTTATTTGGTCTTACTTGGCCTTATTTTATTTTGCCTTGGATGGGGGTCGTGGGTGTAAACG
Organism: Acanthosoma haemorrhoidale; assembly: GCA_930367205.1. Taxonomy (NCBI): domain Eukaryota; kingdom Metazoa; phylum Arthropoda; class Insecta; order Hemiptera; family Acanthosomatidae; genus Acanthosoma; species Acanthosoma haemorrhoidale. The sequence goes on along the minus strand of OV884009.1, from coordinate 39,923,296 downwards.
TTTAGCGTTCCACTGGCTGATATAGATGAACGAGCTTATCGATTTCATTTCAGATCTATTACCCACGTCTTATGTCTTTTATTCTTCTAGTCTCTTTCTGACTCCCTTGCGAACTTTGGCTCAGTCGTATGTCTGTACGCATTGGCGCTTGGTAAACGTTCTCCTGGAACATATGTGCCTTTATAGTGCATTAAGCTCCTCATCCTCTTCAAACGTTTCTTTTAATCTTTTAATTTTTTTTTTTTTGACGGTTTATTTTACCTCACTTGTACATAGAAGAGTGGACTGGTCAGGGTTTAGTCACTCTACGGTGGCTTCCCAAAAACAGACGACTGACCACAGGTAAATGTCCGGAAACCTTGGTGTATGAAATGTAGGAATTTTACCGATTTATCCCCCATCACCTCACATGTGTAGGTCTGTCTTCGAAATTTGGCGTGTAATTAGCGAGTCACCTTTGAGTTTCAATTTTTCTATATATAACATTTCCTTAAGTGTATGGACCTAATATTTCCTCTCGCGCTCTTGGTGAGCCTCCGCAGGCTCGTATCCGGTGACTCGGCTGACGGAGGAGCGTGGGGGACTTCCTAAGACTCCGCTATATTTTTCGCATGCGAGGGAGGTGACAACCATGTGAATGTTGGAGGTCTCTGGGCTGTTTGTAAATAATGTATGAATGAGCGAGTGAATGAAAATTGTAAATATGGTATGAATGAAAACATTTATCACAATTACTTATTGTCCAGTGAAGCAGATTGTAATTTTATCATAATAAAGTTGTTGTTGTATATATAACATTTACAGTCTTTCAGTCTCCATCCGGAGCTCACCAGAACGAATATAATTTCTGTTATGATCCCTTCGAGCTTTTCTATTTTCCAGTCAATTTTCGTTTTCCTTTATATTAATATAGTTAAAATTATCTGAATTTTTTATTAAAAATTACTCCTTATTATTCTAGTTAAAATTATTGTTTTATGTTTGTGAGTTTATCTCGCTACCAAATAAATTTTGTTTTTATTTTCAAATCTAATGTACGCATTTTTAATTTTATCGTAAAGACGTTTAAATATTTGTTTACAACTAGTATTTCTAACTCCCAACGCATAGGATAATAGTATCCTTTTAATAACTTAGTAACTGACTCATGGCCAGTCGTTATTTCTCATGGGGTTGTGTGATTTGTCGTGAAAAAAATTTTTATAACAGTTTTAATTAATTTTTAATATCAAATTTTGAAGAGACAGTTACCCTCCAATTAAAAAAAAATAAGATATTCAAAGTGATCAGCCTTAAACCTGTATATATCACCTCTATTCAATATGCAGAAACTCTGACGATTAAACTCTTTTTTTTTTTTTAATTACATGTTATTCTAATCTAAATCATTTAAATAACTTTTTCATGTACTATAACTTTATAAATGTTTTTTTGTTCTAACAGGATTACTTTTGAATGCTATATTGATTTACCATTTTAAAACTTTGGTTTATTTTTGCAGAAAGATCGTCAATTTTTCGGGTTGTTGCCTATCTTACTATTTATCATTCTAAGTTTCCTACGTGAGTTAATTTGGTTGATTTGCATGTTTTTGTCTGAATCGTAGCCCTGAAGATACCTGAATATGCAAAACGTCGAATGTTTATGTAATATTAGACTTTAAGTACTTGATATACTCCTTTATTGTGCTATAATTACAATCTGCCTTTTATAAGGCAATCAGTAATAAGATAAATGCTCTCATTCATACCATATTTACAGTTCATCATTCACACAATATTTACAGACAGCCCAGAGACCTCCCAAATCCACATGCGAAGAGAAGCGGAGTCTTGGGAAGTCCCCCACGCTCCTCCATCAGCCGCGTCACCGGATGCTAGCCAGTGGAGGCTGACCAAGAGCGCGAGAGCCACAGACGCTCAGGACATGATTAGAGAAACTGGCCATTGCCAGGACTCCCACTGTCACGCGCTTATAGCAGGTCACGAGGCCACTGCCGTTTCAGTATCCGAGGAGGATTATATGGATGAGTGGCGCAGTGCAATGACTGTGCTATAGGATTAGGGTGGTTGGAAAGGCTGCTGTGGAATTTCATAAACTTGGAAGGGATGAGTTCTAGAATGTAGGGTATATTAAGATCGTTATGAAGGGTTTTGTTGCTGACATAATAAGGGGCATTTACTATTGTTCTCAGGACTTTTAATTGAAAGGATTGGATACGCTTGATGTTCGACTTTTTTGCTGTCCCCCATAGGTCTATTCCGTATGTCCAGATTGGTTTAAGTATAACTTTGTAGATTAGTAGTTTATTTTCTATTGAGAGATGGAATGTCCTTTGAAGTAGTCTGTACAGTTGTCCAAAGCGTCTGTTTAGTTCTTGTCTTTTTAGTCTCGTATGTGGGTTCCAGTTCAGTCGTTTGTCAAGATGGAAGCCTAAGTACCGTACTGTCTCGGATACAGGGTGAGGAATAGAATTAAAATAAACTAGTGGACAAGTCTTGCGACAAAGGGTGAAGGTAATGTGGGAGCATTTTGCTTCATTAACTTTGATCCGCCATTGATTGCACCAATACTCGATCTCGTCAAGGTGTTTTTGAAGGTTATGGGATGCTATGTCGGGGTCTGGGTGGGATGACAAGACTGCAGTGTCATCTGCAAATGTGGCCAAGAAGGTATTGGGAGTAGAGGGGACATCAGCGGTGTATAGGTTAGACTTTAAGTTTTGTTAAAAAAATGTCAGGCAAAACAAATATTAAACAATATACAGCTGTCTCTTTTTGAGAGTAACTCTTAGAAATAATCTTATATACTTTTTGCCTAACCGACACTGAAGTAATTTCGATTAATTTATGAATGAATATGATTAAGCAGAACTAATTTCGATAATACCTTACCACCAACCGGTGTTTATTATCGCTTGGAATGGGAGCTCATCGTAGAGTTGATTCATGTAAAACGTTTCTTATCAATGGACCTAAATAGAACTCTTAATCAATGGGTCTGTTCCCCCAGTCCGGGGTACAATGCCGTTTTGGCAAATCCATCTTCCCTGATAATCTTCATTTAAGTTATCGCTCCCTGGCTCAATCCAGGGCCTGAGAGGCCATTATCCCAAGTTTCATGCTAATAACGACAACCACAAATTAGTTATAAGTTTGCCAAACCTCTATAATGAATATCAATAAATGATAATTATCAATGTTTTTATTACTGCGTAAGTCTTGTGTTTTCAGTCGAGCGTCATTAGCCATTTTTCTCCTCTAGTCTTTGAGAACAACCAGTTCAAGCTTTAGAAATGTTTACACAGATGGCTCATATGCTACTCGTATTAGGAAGGCATGAAAAATATAGTTGACTACATCAAATCCTTATAAAGATAATATTCTACAGTTCAAATACTCAACGTGACCATATTCCTGTCCACAGAATCGTTCTTTCCTCGCTTAATCCACTACCCTCTGGAATTCTCAACCTCATAATATTCGCTTCATCCATATGAACCTTCAAAATCTCCTCACCGTCCATGTAGACGATTGCTAGTTTGGAAAAGATTATAATTAATAATATAATTATATATTAGTACTTTATTATTGCATTTCTATTTTTATTTTATTGTCTACTACATATATAAGTTTTTGGCTGACACCGTCCTTGGTTTTTACAATATTTAACTTGAGTTATACTTCTATTTTTTTATTCATTTGATGCCGTATTGTGCAGACTTGTTCATATTGGTTTATTTTGTACGTGGATTTATCTATGACGTTATTTGCTAAATGTAGTCAAATAATCTTATTTTATTACTTTTTCTTACGGAGCCTTACTCTTTATTTTACATTCTCATTTTGTTAATGACGTAACATTTATTTTCATTTGTAATAAGTTGATATAATTAATACAGTACGTATGTATGTTGTTGCTTTTTTTAAAGCTATTATCACAAAACTGTCAATATCATCGTGTTCACAACTTTAACTCAGCCAGAGTTATTTTTGGTTGGTTGTTTCATTTAATTCCCCGATGATGTTAAAATAAAACCACCCCTATGAAAAAAAGGAGGGTCATAAAAAAATAATTAGTAATCGAAATTGAATATTAGACAATTATATTGACTAGGGTAAAGGGTCAATTAAGTACTTCATCGTCCTGATTAGTACAATGTGATATTTTGCTGAGGCCATTTAAGTCTATACTCAGGTAAATTCATTAAAGGTGTATTCCTAATTTTTTCGCAACGTCAGATTCATATGAGGGGTTGAAAAATATAGTGGATTTTGAATATTGAGTAAAAGACACTTCTACATTTGTATTTATAAAAACTCAATTTTCTTATTAATATTTCTCCCTCATTGTTTCAGTGCTGTAATAAAACTAATATATCCCCATTAGCAATATCCATCTATTTCACTAATTTTACTTGACTTATACCGCTATTTTCCTCCACATGATAATATTCTAAAAAACATCTAATCAAGCAGAATTGCAACGAACTACAATATAATTTACCAATAATCTTAACAGACTATATTTTTTAAATGCTAAATTCCTATGTTATCCAACCCCTCATATAAAGGGATGATATTCTCCATGAAATTTTATTGGCCATTTACTAATACGTTGAATATTGCACGATTTTTGTGAAAGGTGAACTGGAAGGCACCATTCCCATATCATTTCTCAATCCTGACGTAATTATTTATTAATTAATTATTATTTATTAAGTAATTATTTAGACGTAATTATTTATTACGTAAGTAGTACGTACGTAGTAAGAATTAAATAACAAATTCCCTGAAAATATTTAAACAGCTTATTTATTCCTGAAAAGTAGAATCCATAGGTCGGGTTATAGGATGTCCCCAAGGTGGGGAAGGGTCACTACAACCCTAGCCGCTGTCCGGCGAGTGTCAAGAAAGAGATAAAATGGGTGGACCTGTGGTATTTGCTGGTGGCCTAGTCGGTGGGGAGCTTAATTCGTTTTGATCTGACTCCATAAGATCTTAGAAGGTGTGCCCCGACAGTGCACTGTGTTCAGGAGAAGAGGAACAGGGTAGGTTTATAGGTAGTTTATGTGGTCTTGGAATGACCACGAATTCACACTCGGTATCTAAGGGTAGGCGAAAACCGTCCGGATCCCAAAGGCGAGTGTGAACCGGAGAGAGGCAGACTGGTTCGCCGTGGATGACGCTACTAGGTGAAGTTTGTAGGGCCACGGCAACGGTCGTCCGCGAGGGAGAGGTCTCTCCAAAGAAGGTGCTAATTTTAGCGAGACGACGGCAGAGATTCCCACTAGGAAGATGTGGGATCTGACAACGCCGGACTAAAACATAGCAAGGCTAGGAGAGAGAGAGAGAGAGGGGGGGTGCAGAGGTAGTTGAATTCAAAGTCATGGTTCGAGTAGAGCAGCAAGCGCCATTGCAGAGAGAGTACAGTGTTCCAGATGCTGGGTGCTCAAAATACAACGAAACAATATTTACAACTTTCTCCTCGTGCTGCATGCGCAGATACATTTGAAGGAGGTAATATTTACAAAAACAAAATTTCTTTTTGAAGTAAAACAATTAATATGGATAAGAATAAGAACAGGACTAGTTGATGGGGCTCGCCGTCGGATTAAGAGTCTGTCCCATGCCTCAAATCTGGCTGCTTATATAGGCAGGAGAGTGGTGGTGTTGGGTTCCCCTTCCTGCGGCTATTTTGTACACTAGTTTCCCCCTCTCTTAATTGACGTCTTAAGGTTTTTTATTATTACAATATGGAAATATAGATGGATATTTTCTGGGCAGAGAAGAGGGGAACTTCTAATTATTCGTAATAAAGAGGTTGAAACAACACCATATTTCCAACAAATAACCATTTCCAAAGCTTTCCTTTCGGCATTTGGGATTTGGCATTCCACGGAGATCCACTTGACGTCTCAGCCTTCAGCTCTAAACTGGATTTTTTAAAAATTGAACAGCTGTTGAATTGCCTCGTTCAGACCCAAACACAAAAACACAGTGCTTGAAAGAGAATAAATTACTTTCCTGGAAGTTTTTTTCACCTAACGATCTCAAGCTAAGCCACTTTAAAGTTTTTAGGAACTCTTCAGTAATTTCATTTCATTTTGATTCGTATCAGAAAAAAGAATTTAAAAAAAAGTATGCGAGGAACCGTGTTTTCTTCAGGAATTTTTTCATTCCGCATTTATCGTTTAAAAATAATTGGACTTAATACGCTAAAAAAAACATTATTTAAATATGCGATCTAGAAAATCCTTTAGAGGCGGTAGCTAGATTATTTTTTTATTTTCTCGAGCTGTTATCAACGTCTAAAATTCCAGACAGTGATCAAATAAGCGGGCTTTTATAAATGTTATATTGCTTTGAGAGCGAGTGTTGGTCTTGGGTATTTCAAAAGTATGCATTTTGTATTGGCTAATGGGCTTTCAGAGTTTGAGTCAATTCAAAAGCTCATGCTGCCACACAGTGATTGGCATGCGACGGAGGAAACAATACATAATAGACAAGCGATATATAATCAGAATGCCTTCGATAAATCAGACGATCTAAAAACGATTAAATTCGTTATTAGATAAATATTATAATCATATTTTTTTCTCGACGCTCGTAATAGTATGCCTACTTTAAAAAAACAAACATCACAACCAGAAGTTCAATTCACACATTCCCAGGAAACCTGTTTAAAACAATAAATTTTTATATTTTTGTACCCTCACCTACTCTCAAGGATATTCCCCCAGTAAGCTGGTGGAAGGGCGGGAATCAGCGGAGCTTCTCCGCCCTCCGTTTCCGACCATTCCGCCATGTAGAGAAAACCAGAGAGAGAGGAAGTGAGCCACTGACGCTCAAGATATCAGTGAGGATGAAGGCCAGTGCCAGGACCCCATGCGATAAGTTATTACTTACGGATCACAGGGCCACCACCGTTTTAGGCGACGAGGAGGCTTGTAAGGGTGAGTCTTACTGGATAAGGAGTTTAAAAGAAGATTATGATCTGATCTATGTCTATTAGTTCAGGTAGATAGTAAATAATGTAAACTATGTGAATATGTCCTAGCATAAACATTAATAATATAGCAACGCAGTAAAATATAAAATTAATTCTGCCTGAACAAAAAATAATATTCATAAAAAAAAATTAACCCAAAACAATTTTTGTTTTTTGTTTTTTTTCTTCATAGCCCGTTTAAATTTACAGATAATTATATTCAATTATAGATCCTCGGGCGAATCTATTTACTAATTATTTTAGTATTTCCTGTAGCGTCGCTACATTATATACAGGTTCTCTTATTTTATAAAACTTATATAATGAATAAACTAGTATAATGATATACATTATACGTGACGATTGATGAAATTATTGAAGATTAGTATGAATAAGTAAAGTTTTTTGGTTTCTTTTGTCTATTCTTGTAGACATATGGGCTCAAAAATATCTTGTAGAGATTATAGGCAAAAGACAAACCACACTCCGAAATGTGTACACACTGCGTGTAAGCATTAGACGTTTACAGAAAATATCAAAATTATCAGATATATCACGTTTTGTGAGGCAAATATTTTTGGGACAAATTTAAAAAGTGTTGAAGGTTAGATATATACCCTCGCAAACGTTACCAGAATTGAATATAATTTCAAGTTATTTAAATAAAAAAATCAATTGTGATGCATTTCAAAATTAAGCACTACGTTACGGTAGCAAAAAGGTAGTATTATTGAGATTTAATGATTTTTATTAAGTCATATTCCACTAAAGTCATAATACATACAATAAATAAAGACGCATTGATCTTCAATGCGAAATTATTCCAGATATGTTATGATAAAATAGTATGTAATTTTCAATTAACCCATCATTAGTTTTATGGGGTAGCTTTAGCATTATCGGGTTATCATTTCTATGTAAAATAGTTTACAGCTGAAAAATTTAAAGTTGCGAACACGTTGTTAATAACTTTCTGTGATAATAGTGTCGGGCTCAGTTTAACTGAGTATCCCCAGTAGACGCCCGCCGCGGGCAAGGGTCGCTACAACCTCTTAGCCGCCGTCCGGCGAGCGCCCAGAAAGAGATAAGGCGGGTGGACCTGCGGTCTTTCACCCAGGCTGCCGACCTAGTCGGCGGGCAGGTTTATTCTGACTCCATAAGATCTTTAGAAGGTGTATTATGCCCCGACAAAGCACTATGTTCAGGAGAAGAGGTACAGGGTAGGTTTATAGGTGGTTTATGTGGTCTTGGAATGACCACGAATTCACACTCGGTATCTAAGGGTAGGCGAAAACCGTCCGGATCCCAAAGGCGGAACCGGAGAACTGGTGAACCGGAGAGAAGCAGACTGGATTCTCACGGGAGATGCTACGAGGTAAGTTTGTAGGGCCACGGCAACCGTCTTCCGCGAGGGAGAAGTCTCTCCCAAGGAGGTGGTAGTTCTAGTGAGACGAAGGCAGACGAGATTCCCACTAGGAAGGTGTGGGGTCTGGCAACGGCGGACTAAAAACATAGCGAGGTTAGGAGAGAGAGAGATGCAGAGGTATTTGAATGAGAAGACTATGGTTTCAGTAGAGCAGCAAGCGCCAGTGCAGAGAGAGAGAGAAGTGTTTAAGGTGCCGGTTTGTTTCTTTCTGCCATCTGTCTGAGGACGCGCGGTTAAATAGCCGGCTCGCCCTGGAGGGGATGGGCCCCCACCAGGCGGCCAGGGGAAGTGAGGATGGCCCCCCACTCCACTAGCTCCTCCCCCTACTCTCACTGACGTCATTATCTTTATTAACAACAAATATGGAGACATAGACAGGTATAATATGATTCTAGAAGAGGGGAGCTTAAGTAATTATTCATACTTAAGATATGGCCACAACAATAGTTTAAAAAAAAACAATGTCAACCTCCTCCCTACACGGACCTGATGCTGAGATCGAGAGTATGTCAAAATACTGCCCATGAGCAAATGACTCTATTCCTGGCGACGTATCTGATATTTGATCGTGGAATAACACGAATAACAAAGCCAATTTTGCTATGAAATTTCAGACAGTCGAAGGTGGACTTATGTGGGCATAGCAGCTGCAGCAGATCTGCAACTCCACTCAATTTTCATACCTGGAAGCGTCCACTGAACAATTATAGTTGGACGCAAACCGGCTATTTCGGCGAAATTCATACTACGATTAAAGCGGGATCTATCCTGTTTCAGGGTCTAATTACATTTTCAATATAAGCCCCGGTCCCATTTAATCTCGTTTTAATCAACTCCGGGCAGAGTACAGAATGTCATTAACAATTTTTACGTTATTTCCTGTTTTTCCAATGTGACAATGACTTGGCTTTCCGGATAGATTCCTCTAAATAGTCCCCTAAAAGGTAAAATCAAGCTATTAATAAAATTATGTTTTTTAGGTTTTCGTTAGTTTTACTAAAAATTGTCTCCTATTGATCTCTCTGTCCCAGGTAGAAGCATGACATTTGACATGAACGCCAATCTAAACAAGAGATGGAAAATACAGTCCCCACTATAAAACATGATTGAGTGGGAATTAGTAGTAAATTACTTGGTATTACAAGGAAATACTTTTTCTATAATTTTGAATATCGTATCAAATCAAATGAGTTGAAGGTTATGTATGGAGTTCGATTTGATTAAAAAGGGTTGTTAGGTTTTCATAATGTTTGTTTACAAAATATTAAGAGTAGGGACATCATCATACTCTCCTAATTATGAAGCCTATGGTCAGTGAGATGTAGTACCGAAGATCACATTGAATTGAGAATTAATTTTTTTATACCATGCATACTTTTGCAAGGAATTATAAAATAATTATTTATTTTACAGAATACTTTTTATGTTTAAATAATATTTTTGGAATAAATATTTATTTGCATGCTATATGTGCTATTAACTATACCCAACTTTATATTTAACCCGAACAAATGAATGGTTCCCACAGCTCGGTCAATATTCTAGAATGTCCTCTTAGGTACATTAAAGTAGGGGATCCCAAAGTAGGGTATAAAAATAATGGCGCTTCTTTCTTGTAGAATATACTTTTTCTTTCGCCCAGATAGTTGAAATCGTAAATATATTCTAATCTGTACTGATTTCATTAGATTAGTGATGCTTCAAATATACGGTGTCTTATTAAAATTAGTAGAAAAAAATCAACAATATTCAGGTCAATATTCACGAGCACTATATGCCGATTTTGTTTTAATAATTTTTAGATTCAAAACTTTTTGTGATAAAATTGAAAGCTGCTTTATTGGGAAATAATTAATTGTGATAAATGTTCTTATTCATACGATATTTACAATTTCCGTTCACTCGCTCATTCATACAGTATATACAAACAGCCCAGAGACCCCCCAAATCCACATGGTTGTCACCTCCCTTGCATACGAAAGGGGAAGTGGAGTCTTGGGAAATCCCCTACGCTCCTCCGTAGACACATCAGCGGATACGAGCCAGTGGAGGCTGACCAAGATCTTGAGAGCCACAGACGCGCAGAACATGATTGGAGAAACTGGCCAATGCCAAGACTCCCACTGTCACGTTTTTATAGCAGGTCACGAGGCCACTGCCGCTTTGGTGTTCGAGGGGGGGGTTATAGGGATGAGTGGCGCAGTGTAATGACGGTTCTAGGGGATTAGGGCTAGGTTACTTTGGAATTTCATGAACTTGGAAAGGATGAGTTAAACAATATAGGGTATATTAAGATCGTTATTAAGGGTTTTGTTGATGACGTAATGCCCCCATTGTACTCAGGACTTTTTTTTGAAATGATTGGGTATGCTCGATGTTCGAAATTTTTCTGTCCCCTATAGCTTGATTCCGTATGTCCAAATTGGCTTCAGTATAACTTTGTAGATTTTTAATAATAAAATTTATATTCTGGAATGCGCTGTATGATAAGAAAAAGTTAGGGGTTCCTGTTCTGTGGTTATTTGTTTCAAAGTTGAGTCTCTCCCTCTAGGCTTGGCAATCATGGTCTAATAAGGCTTTTATTTTGTCTTTTTTCCACCCTCTCTTCTGAAATCGCTCTATTAGTATCCTTGGCCAGTGTCTGGTCCCACGGGAACTGTTGCCTTCTCCCGTTCAAGTAAATTAAAGACTTCGGGGAGAAACTAGCTCCTTTTATAGTCCCTATGGTCTAATCTATGCTCGTTGAGATGAGCTTTTTCAAATATCGTTTAGAAACCTAACGTGATAGGTGGTTATGTTCGTTAAATCGGCGATAGCGACGGGGTGCAGATATCACTAATGGCCCTTCAATTTAGTTCACCGCGGTGAATACTGTCTTCGTTTCAAATCGTCAGCGAAAATGTGATCCGAAAATTACCCTACCACGATCTATATACTACGAGTATATTTGACAGTCCCTTGAAATCACATCACGGGAGTTATTGACGATTATTATTTTGTATAAAATTAAGGTTTTGGGCACAAAAAAATATATTACCGACTAAATGTTGTTCGATTTGGATTTGTGTGTATTATATGTCAATATAATGGTGTATAATTGATTGATTGGTTGATGATAGGGGGCCTTTATCAGCCACTACTCCAACGCTAGGTATGACCCTAATGTGGGCCAGTGTTACGCCAGATGCTTAAGAGTACGACCGCACTCCCACGTAACCCTACACAGACATCGGCAGGACCGGAAGTCTTCGCTTCGCACTGGTCACTAGACACACCCTTACAAGAAGGAAGAGACCCCCGATAATCCGAACCTCTGTGCTCTAGGGGCGTGATGACAGAAAAAAAAAAGTGTATTTCATTACCCGCATTTATTTTGCAAACGACTTATTGAATAAGTACACGAGGTCCGATGAATTTATTGTGCCCTACGTGCAACGTTTCCCCAAGACTGTAGTCTTGAGAGATTGTAGTCTTACACTTAATTTCTGTCATATCATTTATTCCAAAATAAATCTTATTTTGTCATTTATTTGTAGCCTCAAATCTGGTAATAGTGAGAGATGCTCTCGCAATGAGATTCAGGTCTCCCGGCTTTTGTCAAGGTTCGGACTCTGACTCGGCACACGTCTTTACAGCCGATAGCAACATTTATTTGTTAAAACGGCGATGGTGCATCAAATAAGTTTAAGTATTTCGGTGAACGATACCTAGTAGTACCTTTCCCTTAAAAATACCACCTAGGTTCATTCCTTATCCAAACAATCGATTCTCATTGCCCTAGTTATGTATACAATATTCTACATTTCAAATCCTGAGTCTACTCCCGGAACACACTATTGATCTCTTTGAACCTTACACCCCTTCCCACAGAACTGCTGCATACGATCGGTCCTTCCTCGCACTCTCGAACACTCTTTGGAACCCTCTCCCTCCTATATCGGTCATGCTTTATGTTGTATTTTACTGATTTCTTCATATGGTTATTTTACACAACGAACCATCTATGTCTGTATTTACTGGATGCTGGTAAGTGATGTTTTATGTATTATTTATTTCTTATAAAGGTTATTATTTTGTTTTACTTTGTATTTTTTATTTATAATGTAATAGATTTTTTTGTTTTCAGAAATGAATTTATCTGTAAATCATTGCCATTTAAAGGAGACACGGTTCCGGACCATAAATTATTTTAAGACCTGCAACTTTTATACCACGGCACAGTATTTAAGTCCTGTTGAATAATTAAATCAAAATGTTTATTTTATTTTTATTAAATAATTGTTGTATGCTTATGCCCACATAAATCTGTTAAAAATTGTATTTTGTATTTATGAATATGAGTCTAATTAAGATGAACTGGTAAAAAAAAAATATATATCGATCTTCAATTCAATATATCATTATAATGCGTAAAAAGTTGAAAAAGGCAGATCGTTGTTGTAAAAAACTAAAATTGATATTATGGGGAAAATGGTAAGACACGTTAGTATGCTTGGGAATTTATAAGTGAGCACGTGAGAGACCCTCTGAATTCAGTCGGGAACGTTCACCACACGAGACAATATTTTCCTGCGGTCTTAATCCTTTCGAAAATTTACAGACAATAAAATTCTTTACCAGCCAGGCTGAAAATCCCGTTCCCCGACATTTATCCCCCAAGATCTCTCATACAGTGGAAGCGAAAAATGAAATAAATATTCGGCTCTTTTTCTTTTTTGAGCTCACCCCCCACTTACAACCCGACCTCATGGATCCTCCGTGTTTTGACGCATTAGTATAGCTATAGTATTTTTATTATAAAATATATTCGTAACAATCACGCATACATTGCTCCCCAGTTTGCATATGATCAGAGGCAAAGGACCTTTAACCTCTTCACAGCGAAGAGTAATGTTAGCTGGGCATAGAAAATATCTTCCCTATGACTTTTCTAAATGGAATATTCAATACCAATACTACGATTATAATAAATGAGTAGAGGAGTATATTAAAAAATCAGCTTAGGTTCACAAAAAAGAGAGTTAGGTTTTCCATAAATTGATTAATCAACAACATTTCGGCATACTGCTGATCTCTGCACGAGGTTCTTGTTTGAGATCCCTCATAGATAACAAAGACTGTGGCCTCGTCTATAATCAACATAAAAAAGGTTTTGTCACGCTAAACTTTAAGTGACATCTTTTGGCAACCCTCAGAACGAATCGACTGCTAGGTATTAGAGTTAGTTACTTCGCCAAACACAATTTTACCAATGTTTTTTTTCATATTACTAATCAATAATGAAAAAATGTGATAATAATGATAAAGAATAAATAATAAACAAATTGTAGTGCCTTATTTTATTTATTAAGAATGGAAATAAAATTGTGATGGTCTTAATACTTTGAACGGTTACTAAAAATAATTGATGTAAAGAAGTATATTGTATAACTGGAATCTTAATATAATACGATAGTTTCAGAATCCGATTTGTTATTGTAAATGACTAGCAAAATAAAAATAGTCTGATAGTGACATCAGTATGGCCCCCGACTTCGATCTGTTACGCACTCACGTATATAGTTCCAAATGTCCGCATAGAGGTTAAAAAAACAATTGTGCAGTAAACCAATGTCAGAATACTATACTTCAGTATACTTGGATCATTATTGTCGGGAATGTCCCCAATAAGGGAGGACCCCGCCGCGGGCTAGGGTCACTACAGCCCGGCCGCTGTCCGGCGAGCGTCAAGAAAGAAATAAAATGGGTGTACCTGTAGTATTTGTCCTTTGCTGGCGGCCTAGTCAGTGGGCAGCTTTATTAGCTTTATTAGGGGGTGCTAGTTTTAGCGAGACGAAAGCAGAGATTCCCACTAGGAAAGTGCGGGGTCTGCCAACGCCGGACTAAAAGATAGGGAGGTTAGGAAAGAGAGATGTAGAGGTAGTTGAATAAGAAAGCCATGGTTCGAGTAGAGCAGCAAGCGTCAGTGCAGAGAGAAAGAGAGAGAGAGAGAGAGAGAGAGAGCAGTGTTCTTCAGGTGCCGGGTTCCTGTTTGTTTTTTTCCTAAGCTCTCTAGCTAGAAATTCAGGATGAGGGAAAATATAAAATATTTAGGGTGATCGGATCCTTGTACTAGGAGTAGCTGCTTGAAGGTGGTGTGAGAGGAGTAAGGAGTGTGGGAATCCTCGGTGGAGGTTGGTTGTTTCGGTACAGTGGTGAGAGTCCACTGGGAGCTGGGCCTTGGGTTCCTGTTTGGGTGAAATCTGGCCCTTATATAGGCAGGTCCTAGGGTAGCCCTGCCGCGCCCCCTAGTGGCTTCAGCTGTTTCGTACACTAGTTTCCCCGTCTCTTAACTGACGCCTTTTGAAGGTTGTTATTATTAAAACATGGAAACATAGGTGGATATCTTCTGGGCCGAGAAGAGGAGAACTTTTATTTATTCGTGGCGAAGAAGACACAATTATTATTTAGATTCAGGTGATTTGGAAAAGAGATTTAATTTTTCCAGTGCCTTGATATTCGTTTCTTAAGTTTCAAGATCCAGATACAGTTGTTGCAATCAAGGGAAATTTTTATAACCCAGTATTATCCTGAGGAAATAAAACGGCCTGTATTCGGAAACAAGGAAATTAATCGTCATTGTCATGAAAATATCAGAGGGCAAAATAATCATTTTGCTATTCATCCTTTCAACGCATAAAACGTGGATGTCAAAGACACGAGCAATGAGAATCGTTATAGAGCCTACGTTGAAAGCAACCACTTCGCTTCTTTGGAAACGAATTACCACACAGTGCACTCCTAGCTCTGGATAATATGTTTGGACCACCTGTCTTCTCACGAATTAAATAATCAATAATGCTTGAGAGATAATCTAAGCAAATCATCTGACTCCTAGGCCATTTTGTTAACATAGGATCTAAGTTGTCATGAAGATAGGCGAGCATACTGGATTTGGAGCCAATCTCTTTTTATATAATAATAAAGATAATAAAATAATGTTAAATATTTTATTGTTATTATTTCAACACGTGTTGCCCTTAAACGGGTGGATTAAGTTTAATCCGTGAATTAAATTGATTAATTGTGCTAAGATGAATTTATAACAAACGGATATGCTGATAAATCGGATTATCCGGGCGATTATTAAAGGTTGGAATCTCTCGTTGTTGTCTAATCTGTCGGGAGTGTTTGCTAATGCTAGAACTGATTCAGCCGTAACTGGGGGGGGGGGGATCTGTACTGTTTAATTATGGCTCGTTATGCTGCGCCGGGCGCCTTCTATACCAAACAATTTTCCTGTAATTACTTTTGGATGGGAGAATTAAATGAGTTTAAAAATTAGAACTGTTTGATGCTGTATCTCTATTATCCTATCAACTGAAATTAAATATTGTATTCAGTTTTACAAATAGTATATTTGGGTAATACTGTTAAACTTCTCCAAACTAGAATTTTTGAAACAGCTGACCAAAAGGGAAGAGTAAATTTTTGGGCTGAGCTGGATATTTCAGCATGAGAATTCAGTTATCAAAAATAAAAAATATATCGGAAATGATTTTATTCAAGTAACTTCTACACGAATTTTAAGGAATATTTTTTATCAAAACTTTTTGATCAAGGATATCTGCTTGGCAATCATATGGGACTCACTTGTATGGTTATAAATATTTAAGCACATACAATTCAGATGATTTCCATTCTCAAAGAAAGAGGCTGCAGTTGTATTTATGTATCGCATCAATCTTCTGCATGCATGTCCATCTTTCGACCTTTTGCTTGCTCCATGAGTGCAGCCGTTTAAATGATCCAATTTCACAAAACCCTGGACTACGCAGTAGATATTTTTGTTAACATATAATCACGGGAAATAAATAAAAAAAATAATGTTTTGAAAGCTAACAATGGAAATCAAATATGTATTGTGTGAACTAGAAATTCCGTGCCCTGCCAAACAAAACACCTAAATTATCAATTTTTATGACATTTTAAAAATACATGCACACCCTGAACATATCCACTGCAAAAATGTGATTGTTGCAAAGGTCAGAAATCCTTCTTTGTTCTTTGATAAACCGTCTTTATTCAGAAATATAAACTAAAAATTCCTTACATACAATTTACAAGGAATTGCAAACTTACTATAAGCTATTTATTATACATAAATCTACGTTTTACAACTTAATACTAAGTTATTATACATATAAAGTGCCACTATGCCTTCTTGATGATCATCTAGAAATCACGGCTGCTCATCCTGCAGCGCTATTCTTGAGTGGACTGATCCCTGAAGCTCCTTCCACTTCTGGACAAGAGGAGAAGACCCTAGTCCTCTTCTGTTGGCCAGCGATGGCAGGTCGGACTCTTCCAAGCTGTAATTTTCCTAGCGATTGGAGCAGCCGTCGTGGAGAGAAACGACATGCTTTACCGTGCCCTCCTTTCTGCGTTGTTAGTCTTGAGCTCTTTTGCATTCATAAAGCTCGGTTGGGGGTGCGCCACCTGCAGTCCCGTTCGGCTGAAGGGTGGCTGGGGCTTTGTTCTCTCTTCCATGCTCTGTCGGATCCATGAAATGTATTGTCGCTGTGTTTAATAGTATAAACTCCCAAATCACGTTAACAAATCAATTTCCAAGCCATGTAAATAATAAGTTTTAAAAAATCGCTGTCGTAAAATTCAAATCAAGAAAATTACTGTATGTATGAGAGCAATATAATTCTAGCGGCTCACATGGTCTAAAAAAAAAGCTTGCTGACCCATTTCCTTTAGTCTCATAAGGTCTCCTGATCAAGCTAGAGACATGAGATTTTTCACACGAGTATAGTAACGTCATTCAACCAGAGTCATTAATTAATTAGTTGGTGAAAACACATCATTCCACGAAGGGTATCGAATTAAAGATCTTAACAAACTAATTATTAATATGTATCAATGATGGAGTTTTACTGTACTATTATCTCAAGATGTCGTTAAAACTTTGAATAAAATATTTGTTATGAACTCTATGTCGTCATTGGCTTGACAAACTTTTTAATTGATATGCATTGCGCACTTTTTTTTTTACATTAAAAAAAAAAGATTTACGTTGACGACTACCTCTTGATATTGTTTTGTCGTGTCCTTTTTTTTTTTAAGAATTTATAAAAATATCTTTCGAAATTTTCAATATAACGGGTCGTGTTTCTTCTGAACCTATAAGTTTCGTGTGCGGACGAGAAACGATAAATAATAAAACTGCTTACAGAACAATAACCCTTTGCTAGTAAGTCGTAATGTCGGTGGGTATATCGACCACAAAGTCTTAGCGCGATTGGAAATAATAATTCCTTGTGGCCGGTATGGTGCGGGGGATTAGTGCGGGCCCGAGGACCGCAAGGGATGGAGGCAGGGGGTGGAAGGGGTGCAGAGAGAGGGGGTGGCAGGCGATATTGTGCTGCCTTGTTTGAATTGTGAAGGGGCGGATTAGAGGACGAGTGCTTGCCCACTCGTGTCCTGGGGCTCTTAGGCCTCTGTCGAGGATCCACTGGCGAATCAATACTCCGTGCTTTGCTCCCTCGCCAGGCGAGGTTTCGCCGGTTGCTGTCCGATATCGGCAATCAACGGAGACCGAGCCCCCTCCCCTTAACGCCCCATGCCTCTTGAGACATATCACATCAGGGAGAATTGTAGACATCGACTCACTTCTAAATGATTAATTTTAAGATTATACAGATACTACTAGCCTCCCCGAAGCCAAAAAAATATAAGTCATCTGCGGTAGGGTACCTAGAGCTTTTGTCACCTGCAGTGGTCTGATTCTTTCTTTCTAAGCCAATCAAAATCAAGAGACAATTTAATTTAATTTTTTTTTTTCATTTTCATCCTTATACACAATTCCACTCAATCAATACGTACAGTTCACACTCCTACCAACATACGTTACCATATGTACATTCATAACTCCAAGGATTCCACTAGTGAAGCTGGTGGGTAATCGGATGTAACAAAGTCCCCCCTCACCCTCTGACCGCGAAGACCGGTGAGACGGTGTGGTGATGAGCCGGGATTACAATCTACAGATTGTGCTAGTACCCCATTATGTACTTATCTATTTACAATCGCAAGGCCACAACCAGTTTAGGATTGCATGGATCTGTGTTAACGCATAAGGATGAGTTTACTGCAAGGATTTTGATCTACGAATAGACATGTTTTCATTGAATTTGGAAAATCATGAAGTTGTAAGATGAAAGACTTGAAGTATTTTGATATCATTCTGGCATGAGTTTGTAATTTATCTTATAAGAGAGCGTTGACTGTAGTTCTGAGAACTTTGGACATGAATGAATGTAAATGAATAATAAATAAAACAAAATATTCTCTCGTTTAAATTGATTGTACTCATAATGATAAGATATAAGCGTGTTTTATTAAGCGTGTTAAGACCTCATAGAACCCTGACGGGGACTGAACGATCCACACCCAGCCGAGAGATCGAGGTCGATCTCCCGGCTGACTCAACCGAAGCACCATGACCCCTTCTACCTGCTCAGGGTGCTTCGATCTCCCGGCCGATAGGCCAACACAGTGCAGCCCCCTGCAGGGGCGGGCCAGGTATGACCTGGCTGACTACAAACCAATACCTAGTACCTCTAGGCTCAACCATAGGTAGACTCTCACTACCTTCCCGAACCCACCCGCCTCCTTTAGGTATCCCACACCCCATATCCTTCTCATGCATCCTTCAAATAGGACTCCCTTAGTGAAAGGCACCCATCAATCCAAAATAATTTTCCTTTTATTTTTCCCACATTCTATTTTTTATAAGTTTGAGAACTATGAAAAAAGGAAAAAAAAAGTATTTATTTTTCTATTAACATATGGCTCATGAAAAGTTAATAATACCTAATTTTCATCGTCTTATTATTTAACGAAGTTTCGTGAGTTAGTGAGCTGCTGACCCTGAAAACTGCATCGCAGAAGCAGGACGAAGCAGGCCTAGCACCGACAAAAGAAACAACAGATAAGTTGCTTCCAGTAATAAAAATTGCGGAACAACTAACCACGTCGCTGAACAGCACGGGCCAGGTAACAACTAATCAATTCTATTCCACAAGGCAACATACCAGTGCAGTTTCATCGGGAAAGGGGTCGGTGCCCCATTCCGATCACTGCACTGGAATAGACAGACCAGCAGGGCTTACCGAGTCGTAGCACGGGCATAGGCACCCTACTCCGCTGAACATGGAGGTGCATACAGCGGTCCGCAAAAGCAACCGCCAGGCTTCCCCGGCAACAATGGAATCAGAATCCACCGGATTTGTGCCTGTCCCCAAGAAAAAAGCCGCTAGGGTGGTGTGGCCGAAACCTACTCAGTAAGTGGTCGTGGGCAATAGGGCACGCAAGAGAGCCACCCTGTGAAAAAACCACCAACGGTCGTAATAACTGTGCCAGAGCCACCCTTTACCACCAGAGCGAGGTTGGCGCATATCGGGGTTTCAGCGTACATCTCTTGTGGCCCTTTCAAAAAGAGGTCAGGCTGTTTTTTGATAACAAGGCTGATCGACAAATAGCTATATCTGTCCTGAAAAAAGAGAAAACTCCCCACCATACCTATGCCCCAAGAGGTGGCCAACGGTTAAAAAAGTTTTTAATTATGGGCATCGATGTGAGTGAGGATATAGCAATAATAAGAGAAACTTTAAAAATTGCCCCGGAGGTATTGGATGTCTGGCGCCTTCGAAAGACGGACTCCCATGGCAAAAAAAACCGAGATCTCAACAATCTTAGTGACGGTGGCGCCGACTACAAAAATAGAGGACGTATCGAAGTATCAATTATGTCCTTTTTAGGGTAGTCCCCTATATACAGCAAAAGGGCATGCCACAATGCCACAGGTGCTAGGAGTTTGGCCACACCAAAAACTGTGGCCAAAAGTCGTCTGTGCTCGCTGCTCGCAAGAACACCCATCAGCTAAATGTGACAAGGTACAAGAAGCAAAGTGCTCCAACTGTGGGGGACCTCACGTAGCCTCGTACAGAGCGTGCCCCTACCGTGTAAAGCTACAAGCCGCCGCGGACCAGAAGAAGAAGCAGAAGCAGATGGGAGAAGCGCCGCCAGTCAGCCAACGCCAGCAGCCTACTAGGAGCAGTAACCAACAGCCGCCCACCACCACACCGAACTTCACAGAAGGAGTGACGTACGAAGAAGTCGCCTCTGCAATGCTATCAAGACGTGACACCACTGGCTTTCCGCCCTGGTTCTCGATTCTCGAGATGGTTTCGACTGGGAATGCCCAGAGCAGCTATACACCATGTTGGTTTCGTTCTTAAAGAACAGATCGGTGAGGGCACGGATGGGTGATTGCCTCTCTAACTCATTCCCTCTGACTTGCAGAGTTCCTCAAGGTGCGGTTCTGTCTCCGGTTCTTTTCAGAATGTACACATCTGAAATTGTTGAGACAAACTATAAGAAAGCTACTGTAATCGCTTTCGCCGACGATATTGCGGTTTACAGCAGAAGCATGAGTGCACAAAGAGCTCTTACACAGGCCGAGTCAGTTTGTAACGTTATCAGTGACAGACTGGGCATGCTAAACATCAGTGTAAACGCCGGGAAGACCGACTGCGTAATCTTCTCCCTCCAAAAGGGGAAACGATCATTGCCAAAATCGTATAGCGTAGGAGGGCAAGAGAACTCACCAGCTTTCTCAATGCAATATCTGGGTATAAAAATGGATAGGCATCTCCATTTCTCTACCCATTTTAGTAATAAAATAGAAAAAGTACGACAAAGGTCTTACCGGGTATCGCACTTGCTGACTTCACCCAATCTGTCGCTTCGTCTCAAATTATGATACATAAATGTGTCCTCCGGCCAGCTCTGCTATACGGTGCCCCGCTATTTACCCACTTGACTGACAATACAGCCAAATGTCTCTAACATTTCCAGAATGGGATCATGCGAAAAGTGGTCCGACATACCTCTCCCGAGAGGTCTTGGTGTACCGTCGGTGGGTGAGTTCATCCGCTGGATACACATTAAGTTTTTTGACTCGTTGCAGCACCTGACAAACCCAGTGTTTAGCACTATGACCCCACCACCCCTCCCGCATCGATGGCAACAGACTGTCGGGGAAAAATTAGGTTAAGAATTAGTATGTAAGTTAGTTTTAAGGTTGATCAAAAAGGTGAGCCCTGTCACCTTTATTAGTCAGTCTAGTCCAGTCACGTATAATGTATATCATTATACTTGTTTATTCATTATATAATTTTTATAAAGTAACAAAACCTGTATATAATGTAGCGATGGTACAGGAAATACAAAAATAATTTGTAAATAGATTCGCCTGAGGATCTATAATTATCTGTAAATTTAAAGGGGCTATGAAAGGAAAAAAAAAAGTATTTATTTTTCTTGATTATTTAGTAAAAAAGACTTTAATGGTGTTGTTAAATATATATCATCCTATAGTTGATTTACTATGTAAAGTATCTCTAGAAATCGATTTTATCGCCAGGCTACGTAGCCATGGCCAATTTACAAAGATTTGTTTCTATTTTTTCGATTTTAAATATAAAACAGTTAGAAAAAATCAACGAAGTGGTATTGGAATGGGTAAAAATAATACGAGATAAGAACATACCGGTGTCAGGATCGTGTTTGACCAATAAAAATTTTACTTTCAAAAACGAAAAATGTTTTGTAGGAAAATTATAGTAAGAGACGACTCACGATTGTCGTGTGTACGAATAAGACAGGAAAGGAGAAAATAATACTTCTATTAATAGGAAAAAGTAAACAAAAAGAGAAGTTCTTCTTTTTCTGGACAATTGCTCGTCCCGTCCTTGTTCAGTTGAACAAAAATTGACTAATGTTAGGCTTGTTTTTTGTTTTTGTTCCGCCAAATACGACTGCTAAATTTCAACCCTTGGGCCAAGGCGTAATTGAAAACTGGAAAATAAATTACCGAAAATAAAATCCTGAAGCGCTCGGATCTTTGCATATGAAATGATGAACCTACAGAAAAACTTGTAATTCTTCGATTTACGAAAGTAATGGAGAATGGTGCCATAGCCACTACGATGCTAAACAGTTTTGCTAAAGCTCGTTTTGCAGAAGAAGTCCTGAAGAAGAACAAGAACAAATAGAAGATTCAGAACAAACATATGCCGAAAATACAAAAGAAGCATGGAAACAAATAAACGAATAATTGGGATAAATCGGGGAACCGAATTTGACCAAGTTTTACAAGTTGAGGTGACTTTAATTGTGGCTGATTACCGATCAGGTGGGTAATAAGGACATATTGGACATGGACTGTCTTAATCAAGATGAACCCAAAAATGGTGACAATGACGACGAAAACGAAGATGAACTAACTGAAAAACCTTGTAGAAAATAAGTAATGGAAGCATTCGAAACTTTGCGTCACGCCTTGAGATTCCTTACGTTCTATTATTTTTTATTGAATAAAAGTGAACACTTCTTTGAAACTGCTTATTCTATTCGGTAATCATACACAAAAATAATTTGCACGAAAATAAAAATAAATAAACTTCGATTACATATTTTTAATACTTGTCCTTATTAAATACGTTCACATTATATATGTAAAAAATCACACGTGTAATTTGTATAACTTTTCAAATAAATGTTTTCGACGGTTCTGTTTTTTTTTTTCTTTAACCCTAACAAATTAATTTTTTTACCTCTTTAACCCTAAAAATTACCTGTAATTGTTTTCAGTATGAGAAGGATGGAAAATTGCGCTCTTTTTATACATAGATTTTTTTTTTTGGAACCTATAAATTTGATATATAGATATGAGACTGTATATAGGCTATGGTCTAAATGCATACATACCAACAGACAAAATCCGATCTCTCAGTAGACAAATGTTAGTGATTCGTTTCTTACTTTATCTCTATATGTTTGTAAATGATAAATTTTCGAATTAGATGTTTTTGAAGAGAGAATCCAGTTTACAGATTTCAAACGTAAAGTAGATGATTACCAAGGGAAAATCCCCTAGACAGAGTATCAGTGGCTTGAAAAGGGGCTCCGGTGATTGTGCAGATACCGACTTTATAGTCTATATAGGACGGGAATTGATTTGACCGATAAAATAAAAAGTAAAACAGAAGAAGGATAAAGATTAAATGGAAGGCCGTTGCTGTGGATATGAGACAGGGGAGGATTGCCGTGTGCTGGCCCGTGATGTTCCACAGGAGCATAGCGTGCACAATCCTTAAGTGAGTAGACAGAGCAGAAAAAAGGATTACTTCCAGCTTTGTGCTCGTAGTAATACAGGATAGTCCATAGACAATAAACGAGTCAAACACTCGAACGCTTTTTCAGGCGTTAAACTCAAAAAGTCTCTCGCCCCCCCTATATCGGTGGTCCCAAATAAAAAAAAATCAACTCAAGTGTGATGTATGACCCAATTAAGGGTTTCGCTACGGTTGGAACACCGAGTTTATAGGCAGTTCCGTTTAAAAAGTGTTCGAATAAGGTTAGCCATATCACAAAACGTTTTGTACTTTTAAATACAATAGAATTCTTAAACAACAACAACTTTATTATGATAAAATTACAATCTGCCTGATTGGGCTATAAGTAATTGTGATAAATGATCTCATTCATACTATATATACAAACAGCCCAGAGGCCCCCCAAGTCCACATGGTTGTCACCTCCGTCGCGTGCGAAGGAGGAAGCGGAGTCTTGGGAAGTCCCCCACGCTCCTACGTCAGCCGCGTTACTGGATAGGAGCCAGCGGAGGCTGACCAAAATCGCGAGAGCCACAGACGCTCAGGACATGATTAGAGAAACTGGCCATTACCAGGACTCCCACTGTCACTTATTTATACCAGATCACGAGGCCACTGCCGTTTTAGTCTTCGAGGAGGATTATAGGGATGAGTGGTGCAGTCCAATGACTGTGCTAGGGAATTAAAGTGGTTGGATAGGTTACTATGGAATTTTATGGACTTGGAAGGGATGAGTTCAAGAATGTAGGGTATATTCAGATCATTATGAAGGATTTTGTTGCTGACGTAATAAGGGGCATTTATTATTGTTCAGGACTTTTGATTGAAAGGATCGGATGTGCTTGATGTTAGACTTTTTTGAGTTTATTTTCTATTGAGAGATGGGATGTCCCTCGAAGTAGTCTGCACAGTTGTCCAAAGCGTCTGTTTAGTTCTTGTCTTTTTAGCCTCGTGTTCCATGTCAGTCTTTTGTCAAGATGGAAGCCTAAATACCGTACTGTCTCATGTGTCCGGAATGTGCGTCTTTCGGATAATGCAATTATAAATGTAGGTTAGGAAGATTATGGCTTTAGGAGGAAGTTGTTGGAGGATTCGAGGAGTAAGGAGATCATATCCTGGAAATTTTCGATAAGGTGATTTTTCCAGAAGATATTTGACCTTAGAGGGGTTAACGGCTTTTGGTGGAAGTGAGAGAGGGATAGGTTAAGTGAGGAAATCTTCAACAGTTGAGCGATGAGTATTGTTTTGAGGAGTAAGGTGAGGAGTGAAAGTACGGTAACGATGTGTGAATTCCTCCACCCCCCCCCCCCCCTCGCCATCCGAAGCCGCCCAGGACCCATCATCACGACGGAATGGGTGTGAAACAGGATGATACTTTAGGATTTTCTTAGTTAGATTAGTTATAACAAGGAGTTATCCCTGGTAGATGGAGAGAAGAGATAGGAATTAAAAGAATCAGAACGGAAGGATACCAATGGCCGCTTTACCAACCTGCAGTACTGATTGTATGAGCGACGATCAGGAGGATGTCGGGATCTTTGCCACACTGTTCTTGAGTGGCGTTTGGACTGGATTAGGTCTTTGAGATACTGAGGTAAAGGATTTTGATTGTGAATTTTCTGATGATGGTGGGGTGACGATGCCTCCCAGGCCGACCTTTGGATCCGAGTAGTGAAGGAATGGATCTTTAATTTTATACCTATCACAATTTTATGAAACTAACTCTTTCAATACTAACTGATATTTTTACTTAATTATTTTTACAGGACTGATTTCATTTTTAGCGTCATGACAAATATAATACCTCTAAAAAGAACACTGCTTGAGCTAATGTTGCGAACCCTTATGACAGGTTTAATGTCTTTTTGTAATTAATTTCAATTTATCAACTACCCACAAAGAACTTATTTACACCTCCATTTTATTTTGTTTTAATTGTAACTAACTGCTCTTAATAGTTATTACCAACCATGCCCCCCCCCACATTCTTTACCTGTTATCAGGTCTTGAAGCAGACCTACGTAGTATGTCAAAACGTTGTCCACAAATAGAGTTGATGAAAAATTAAAATCACTTTTTCATATTAACCTAAGCCTGTTTCCGAACAAACGCTAAAGATCGTCAATATACTCAACACAAATTATATGTCAGGATGTGTCAACATCTTCAATTATTATACGATTTCATTACTTAATTAATAAAACTCCTTCGGGGTGGCTTACTTGGTCTTTCTTGTATCAAACAAGAGCCCAACATATAATTCCATGTCTTCAGCCCGAATAGAGGACTCACAAAGATTAGACAGCCAGTCAAACATTAGGATATCAGATTTTGTTTTAAATCGACCACAGATGATACCCTGGATATTTTAATGACAGACACAAAATACATAGATAAATATAAAAACACTACCGCATAAAGAGTCCATTACCTCAAAATGGTTTCTCTATTAGAAGCTAGTTTTTTATTTATTTTACTACCACACTGGTGTGACCAACTGAACCACTGTTACCGCTTAATGAACTTTCAGCCTTTGAACTGTTCTATTCCAATTGCTCTTCTATTTCTAATTAAACCAGTATGACCAACTGAAACATCAACCTCATAATAAACTTGTAGCCTTCGAATGTTGTTTCCATTCGCATACGATTATTATTTATTATTATTATTTTGTTCCGGCATTTGTGCACCGCGGCCTCAGTGAGACCTATTGTGCGCCGTCCATGTCCCTGTCCTATATATGTGACAGGCCCACGGCCCTTGCAAATCTGAGGATACCGAATGGATCGATCAGTTCACATAGTTTGGGGTCTACAATGCGATCACTACCAAAGTGAAGGTATCGCCTTCTAGCTAGGTTATCACAGTCACATAATATATGACGTGCCGTTTCTCCCTCTTTCTTGCAGAATCTGCAGATTGGTGATCCAACTATCCCCAAATTAAAGAGGTGTTTATTTAACCGACAGTGACCTGTATAGAGTCCTGTCACACTTTTGAGTGTCCACCTGTCCATTGATAGAAGTGCTGAGCTTCTTCTCTTACAGGGTCCATCAAGAAACAGTTTCGAGTGTTCCTGTTTCTTAGTTTCTCTCCAAGAGAGTCTTGCCCTGTCCTCTAAAGCTAATTTTATACGCCTTTTAGCGTAGCTGAGGATGATACCACATATGGGTTCAGGTGCAAGAGGTGTCTGTTCTGAGCCCACCCTTGCAAGGCCATCTGCCTTCTCATTGCCTGTGATGCCTGTGTGTCCTGGCACCCAGTCGATTCTAACCTTATTGGCTAGCGAGAGTGTGTTTAGGTTGTTTTTGCACTCCTCAATCAAATAAGATCTGGTCGTATAGCTTCTCAGGGCGCCAATTGCAGCCTGGCTATCCGTGAAAATTGTGATCAGTCTGTTTCTTACACCCTCCCCAATTAAGGTTTGGGTACAGACATTGATCGCCATCACTTCGGCCTGAAAGACCGAGGTGTGTCTACCTAAAGGAATAGAAATCCCAGATTCTGGTTTATCTTTCCTCCATATGCCGGCCCCTGATCCGTTTTCTGTTAGTGAGCCGTCTGTATAGCAATTAATCCCATTACACAGTTTATGTGGTTTGGTCTTTGTGTTTACCGCACAGTATAAGACGTCTGTGTGTTTCTTAACTTGTAGGTCAGAGTGCATTGACAGCACCTCGTCCTCATCAATTCTTCTGAACAAGTTCCCATGCCCCATGTGAGTCATGACTTTGGATCTTGTTCCTGATTTCGCAAGTCTGTAAGCCACGTTCAAGGCTTGCGCTTCTACTTCTATGTGCAGTGGATTCAAGTTCAATAAGACTTCCATTGCAGCAGTAGGAGTTGTACTCATGGCACCAGTAATCATGAGACATGAGAGCCTCTGTAATTTGCCAAGCAAAGTTTTATTTTTACTAATGCTACCTCTGTGCCACCACACCATAGAGGCATAGAGCACCATTGGTCTCACTGCTGCGGTATATAGCCAGAATAACATTCTGGGTTGTAGTCCCCAGGTCCTACCCACAGCCCTTTTACATGCATAGAGGCATCGAAGTGCCTTCATAGTAGTATTCCTGATGTGTTTGGACCAGTCCAATTTACTATCCAGAGTAACTCCTAGATGCTTTACCTCACTACAAATGCTTACCTGTGTCCCCCCTATATAGGGTGGTCTAACTATAGCATTTCTTTTGTTAGTGAAGATACAGAGATTTATCTTCTGGGGATTGATTCCTAAACCATTCTTTTCACACCAATCCCTCAAAAGATCCATCGATGCGGAAAGCAACTCAGAAATGGTTTCTGAGAACTTGCCCCCTATGAGCACAGCAATGTCATCAGCATATCCCTGTGCGTAGAACCCTGCAGAGTTTAGGTTTGTTAACAATGAGTCAACGACCAAACACCACAGTAATGGAGATAACACCCCTCCCTGTGGACATCCTCCTACTGGCTTCATCCACAGTTTGGTTTGTCCCAATTGTGATTGTAAAATCCTATTCTCTAGCATGGTGTTTATCCAGCTAGAGGCTAAGGAACTAATCCCCTTTCTTTCTAAGGCCGATGCCATAGTGTTATAGGGTGTGCGATCAAAGGCACCTTCTATATCAACAAAGATGCCTACCATTATTTCTTTGTGAACTAGGGATCTCTCAATCCTGGAAACCAGGTGGTGGAGAGCAATTTCACATGATTTTCCTGCCTGGTAAGCGAATTGAGCGCTATGGAGCGGTCGTTCTACCAGTATTCCATCCCTAATATGTCTGTCTATGACCTTTTCCAAGGTCTTCATCAAAAAAGAAGTCAGACATATTGGTCTGTAAGACTTGGGTTCGTCATAGGACTCTTTCCCAGGTTTTGGTATGTAACACACTTTTGCCATCCTCCAGCTTACTGGAATATAGCTCAGTGCCAAGCTTCCCTTTAACAAGGTAAGTATAAGGGGCCTAATTACTGGTAGGCCTTTTTGTAGCAAGGCTGGGAAAATCCCATCAGTACCAGGTGATTTGAAGGGAGCAAAAGAATTGATTGCCCACTCCACTCTTGCAGAATTGACAATTTTATTTGCTTCTGCCCAGTTACCCTTGCAACCAGTGTGTTCACAGTTGGTAGGGTCATTATTAATCGTATCCATCAGTCCGCAGCCAGGAAAATGCGCGCGCGCCAGGGCACCGAGGGTTCCCTCCTCAGAATCCGTGTAGCCTCCTCCCACCCTGACGGAGCCCAATACTCCCCTGTCAGACTGCTTGGATAAGATCCTATTTACTCTAAACATGGAAGTTGTATCGTTTATTTCGCTACAAAATTTCTTCCACGCCCTTCTTTTAGCCTTTCTGACTTCTTTGTTATAATCAGTGAGTGCACATTTATAAGTGTCCCATCTGCCTGATCTTTTGGCCGCGTTAAAGAGTTTACGTGTAAGAGCTCTTAACTTGCCAAGTTTATTGTTCCACCAGGGACAGTTCCTGTTGGATCTAACATTACATACAGTGTTATTATCAGTGTATGACTTAATTATTGCCTCAGTCAATGTTGAGTTTAAATGTTCCAAATGCCAGTTGCTACTCACCACTCTAGGACAGCATTTGACCTCCTCCTCAAGCTGTGTATAGTAGGTTTCCCAGTTTGTAAGTTCGCATACGATTGCTTAGAATATTTCCCCGTGGAATTGTTTCATTCTTTTTAATCACTACTTCTTTTTTATGTAAATGCATGTATGTGTTCTTAGTGTCTTCAGGTATTAGTTATCTTGAGGATTCGGTACTCGCTTTTCAATCCTAACTGACCCCAGATATTTTTGTTTCTTTTAATTAGACTGATATTATGCATTAACTAGAAGAGGTAACACTAGTGTATTATGATTATAAAATATATTTTTCCATTAGAATTCCTTTTGGTTCGGAATTTAATTAGCAATGCTGATACAATCACCAGGGTCAATTTAAGCTCATTTTAGATGAAATATATGGAAAGCTTTGTGTTAAATCGGCTTATGCACAAACAAAAATGTTTATTTTATCATCTAATTCTTTTGATTAATTTAAAAACTTCAAGCAAATTAAAATACGAGCTAAATTTTAAATGATTGTTAAATTTATTATTAAAAAGTGATCATTTTGCTCCCTAATTAATTTAATTATGATTCTATACTTTATGTAAAAATAAAACGTTATTGTTTGTTTTTTTAATTTTTTTTCAGTGTAAAATACTCAGGTCGTCAACACCGTTGTTATTCAAACTCATTTTAGGCCCACCGATGGAAGTTCGAAATAGTACAAGCACGTATGCAGATCCAAGGCTTCCCAAGGAACCGGCCGGGGCCCATGAGGCACCCCAGTCCTACACATCAGGGAGTGCTTATCGATATTTTTTTTGCAGGACACACGGTCTGAGGGTGTGGATAAAAACCATATATTCACCTAACTTAAATACATCAAACACCAATCATTTTGATTAACACGGACATGTCCAAATCTTATAATATAATACGTCGGTGCTAACACCCCCTGCGAGACCAGCAATTCCACCACTATCCCAGGATTCCGGTATATTTGTGGTTTTTTAACCCTAACTCCAAATGAATCTTTTTCTGCTAGTGGTAATATTGAGTTATGTTTTTCATTGAATATATCTGAAACTTTTGGGCTAAAAGTATAAATATAGGAAACCTGGTTTGGCTGAATATATAGTTTAGCTAACGCTGAAGGGCAGTTTCTGTCTTCTGAATAGTAAGAGGGGAAGCCTTGATTCATTGCAGAGACAGTGTAGGGCCTCGTTCGGAAAGTACCTGTGGAAAAGCATTACCGGATACCCTGACGCTTAGAGAATCAACAACTAATCTTCACGAGCTTTTTATAGAGATATTAAAAATTCATCTGGAGATGGCCCTTTGTTGTTTATATTCTATGAAGCTTCGTTCATATTTCTTCAAAACCTTCAGAAAGCTCCTATCTGGATATTAAATTTATAGTAATCTAAATTTTAATTGTTAAATAAATACATCTTTTAATAAATAATAATAATTGCTTCTTAGTTCTCATTATATTAAATTTTAGCTAGAGAATCTCATATAAAATAAACACTGTATAGCTACTTTTTCAACGAATGAATGAAGTTCATTTCATTTATTAAAATCTGTATTATTACTTTTTTTAATTTAGTCCTATATCCAATGTTAATAAAATATAATGTTCACAGAATTTATTACTTCAATGAAATTCCCAAATGAAATGATATTATATTTCACATGCAAACAAAACTTTTTGCTTATTATTACGATTTAATTAAATTTGAGCCAGCAAATGTTTAAAAAAAAACTGATATCGATGACGTTTTACATTGTGCACTTAATTTTCCAACAAAATTAAAAAAAATTGTGTCAGACGTTCCACAGAATGAACTGCGACCTTAGACCAACCAGTCGGCCATCTTTACAGCTTAATATGATTTTATTACTATTGATTCTACCAAATGATGATAAAACCATTCCCTAAGTTGTGTTAAGTATAATTTCCTATTATTTTTGCTAATAATCTCGTTATCAACCTTTCTTTTTATAGCGTATCTTTGGCACATAAAACAAAAGGCTAGTTATATAATTTAGCCTCCACTGGCTCGTATCCAGTGACACGGCTGACGGAGGAGCGTGGGGGATTTTCCAAGACTCCACTTCCTCTTTTGCATTTGAGGAAGGTGACAACCATCTGGATTTGGGAGCTCTGGCCTATTTGTAAATTCTGTATGAATGAGCGAGTGAATCAATATTGTAAATATGGTATGAATGAGAACACTTATCACAATTACTTATTGCCCAATAAGGAAGATTGTAATTTTATCATAAACTTGTGTTTTTAACTACAAATGCTATTTGTATCAATACTTATTTTTTTATGGGGAATATTTTATTTTATTTGTCATTAAAAACCATTTAGAAATTAATCGTGTTGAAATTGTTTAGAGATTATTATTAGCACATATTAAACTAAATGCGATTATAATGTTTACGGTTTTGATAAAATAAAAGTACATACATTTATTACGAATTTAGCATTTTGTTTGTTGTAATAATAAGAGTCTAAGATTCTTGCCAAGCCTTTGTAAATATTCTTGGGATAGTATGACTCATAGAACGTATATTTCAATACGAAATAATGTCTCTATTTTATATTTAAACAATTATTATTCTACGCACATTTTTTTTTTTTTTTGCTTGAATAAGTTATAACTCTTGTAACTTTTACCAAAAGGAAATAATGAAAGAAAAGCCCTAGTGGAATCTACATTTCCTGTCCTTTATTCTTTTCATTTTGAACTTAGTTATCACCAACTTAAAAGTCACCCAGTGCTTCTTATAACTTTTCATTGAAATGAACTACCTTCACTGAAGTAAATATCTGTTCCCATAATAAGATGAAATATCAACTGAAATAATAACCCATTAGGCTATAACCCATTAGGCTATAAACCAGGATAACTAAGGTAGTTTGAAACGATAATATTTTTTATTAGGTAAATAGCCAATTTACTTAAATTTCTGCCTTCATTTCAAATGAGTTAAAAAAAAACTTATTTTTGTTCTATTTAACGGAGATTCGAAATATTACTTTACTGGGTTTTTTTCCCCTGAAAATTAGGACTAGTGTACGATTTCACTATTTTTTGGGTAAAACCAGAAATGCTCATTCTTTCAGTCTATTCTAGTTTTTGTGAATATCCTGTTCAAGCAAAGAAAATAAATTTTACATTTAGGTTTCATTTAGTATAAGGAACTTATAATTTATTTTATATAAATAAAATAAGATATATATCTTTCTTTAAATCTTTAAATTCTTTATTGAAAAAATTACAATTTGCCTTTTCCAGCATTAATAATTGTGCTGAGAGATCATACATACCTTATATACAATTCCATTCATACCTATATACAGTCCATTCATACCTATATACATACAGATTCAGCCCAGGAGCCCCCCCGCCCCCGAAGCCAATCCCCCAGCAAGCTGGTGGAAAGGCCGGAAGCAGCGAAGCTCCCCCCGCCCCCTCTCCGGCCGTGGCGCCATCCGGCGCAGGCCACAGAGAGGGCAAGAGAGCCACACGCGCTCAGGACATGAGTGGGGATGATGGCCAGTGCCAGGACCCCATGACATAGAATGTCTATTTATAATAGGTCGCGAGGCCACCGCCGTTTTAGGCGTCGAGGAGGATTGTAAGGATGAATGTTACTGGATATGGAGTCGACCAAAGGATTCGGATGTGCGGAAAGGTTTTGGTGAAATTCGGAAAATCTTGAGGGTATAAGGTCGAGGACAGTTGGTACATGGAGATCTCTGTGAAGGGATGAGTTTTTAATATAAAAGGGTGCGTTGACTATGGTTCTGAGGACTTTGGATTGGAATGTTTGGATACGTTTGATGTTCGATGGTTTGGCTGTCCCCCATAACTCTATTCCGTAAGTCCAAATTGGATTTAATAACTGTTTGTATACGTGGAGTTTGTTTTCTAGTGTGAGGTTAGAGTTTCTGTTCAGTAGTCTGTATAACTGTCCAAACCGTCTGTTCGATTCTTGTCTTTTAAGTCTTGTGTGAGGGTTCCAAGTCAGTCTTTTGTCTAGATGAAAACCTAGATATCTAACTGTATTGGACATGGGAAGCGGAATTGAATTGAAGGTTACGGACGGGCAGGATCCTCGACGGAGAGTAAATGTGGTGTGAACGCATTTGCCTTCATTGACTTTGATGCGCCAGATGTTGCACCACTTCTCTATCTTAGTGAGGTGATTTTGGAGGTTGTAGGATGCCGTTGACGGATTGGGATGTGACGAGAGAATTGCTGTGTCGTCAGCAAAAGTTGCAAGGAAGGTGCTAGGACTTAACGGAATGTCAGCAGTGAAAAGGGTATACAGGATAGGGCCAAGGACGCTGCCTTGAGGAACTCCTGCTTCTATGGGGTAATAATCGGAGTATTCTGAACCACAACGGACCCGAAAGAACCTGTTAGACAGATAGGATTGAAGGATTAGATAAAGGGTCTGCGGTAAGGAGATTTTTAGTTTGTAAAGCAAACCTGGGTGCCATACCCGGTCAAAAGCCTGAGCTACGTCCAAGAAAGCACCCGTGCAGTAGTGTTTGCTTTCAAGTGCGGAGGATATATGGTCAACAACGCGAAGGCCTTGTTGAGCAGTGGAGTTTCTGAAGCGAAAGCCAAATTGATGGTTAGGAAGAAGGTTTTTGGATTCAACTATAGGCAAAAGGCGTTTGAGTAGGATTCTTTCAAAAACTTTTGAAAGGATTGGAAGTAGACTGATTGGGCGGTAAGATGAGGGATCATTTGGGGACTTTCCAGGTTTCTGAAAGTGGACGATAATGGAATATTTCCAGAGAAGTGGGTAGTGGGTGGTTCTAAGGATACAATTAAATATATAGGTGAGGAAAATTATTGCTTTGGGTGGGAGTTTTCGAAGGATCTGAGCAGTGAGAAGATCGTATCCAGGAGATTTACGGAGTGGTAGGTTTTTTAAGTGGTATTGGACCTCGGAGGGATTGACTGCCTTTGGAGGAAGTGAAAGAGGAATCGGAGAAATAAGGAAATCTTCGACCTTCGTATCGTGGGATGGATTATGCTGGTTGGGATGAGGTGTGAAAGTATGTGAGAGGTGCTGTGCGAATGCTTCAGATCTCTCTCCATCTGACGCAGCCCAGGACCCATCGCCACGACGAAGTGGATGTGATACATAATGGTATTTTAGGATATTTTGGGTAGCTCTCCAGAGAGAGTTGTCCTGAGTGGATAAAGAGGATAGGTAAGAATTAAATGTTTGGGATCGGAAGGTTGCCAACTCTCGCTTTAACAATTTACAGTTTTGATTGTAACAGCGGCGATCGGCAGGGTGTCGGGTTCTTTGCCATAAGGCTTTGGAGCGGCGTTTGATGTGGATAAGGTCGAGTAGATTTTGAGGTAAAGAAGTTTTGTTCTGGGCATACGGGGAAGGTCGAGGCTTTGAAGCATTCCATGCACATTGTTGGATTAAGGTAGTAAGGGAATGTACGGCATGGTCTAGATCATGAGGTGTTTTTAGGGTAACTTTGAGGTCAATGGAATTAGTTAGAAGTTCACGGAAGTGGTCCCAGTCGACTGGACCTCTGATGAATGAGGGAGGAGGTAGTTTGGGGATGGGGTGTAACGAAAGAGTGAGGAGTAGAGGGCTATGGTCGGACGACAGGTCATCGAGCCGTGTAGTGGACGAATTTATCGATCCTATTCCATGGTGGATGAAGAAATCAAGGATGTCAGGATTTCGATAGGGATCTGCAGGCCAATAGGTAGGAGTCTGAGGAGGGAGAGGGGTGGAGTTTGTGGATAAGAGTGCAGATAACAAAGCTCGCCCTCGGGAGTTGGTGGTTCTAGAGCCCCACTGTTGGTGCTTTGCGTTGAAATCTCCACCCACAAGGTAGTGATGTCCAATTGAGTTAAGAAAGGAGGTAAATTGTGAGTTGGAAATAGACTTGTTAGGTGGACAATACGCTGCAGCTATGGTGAGGGGGAAGGATAATGTGCGGATTGACACAGCTGTGGCTTGTAGGAAATCATGGGCAATCAATGGGACGATGTGGTGGGAAAGGGAATGGTGGATAAGGACAGCAGTACCAGCATGTGATGTTCCATCAGGGTGGTCTGTTCTGTAAACCTGGTACTGTGGGATTTTGAGGGATCTGTTAGCAGTCAGTCGCGTTTCAGTAATGAGTGCAACGTCAATGTTTTTTTCATTTAGTAATGTTGTCAGTTCGTTTGTGTGATTTCGAACACCATTGGCATTCCAAAGAAGGATAGTTAAGGGTTTTTTATTCATTTGGGAGAGCTTGGAATGAGGTGGGAAACAAGGTTGGTGAGCAGTGAAATAAGAGGAGTGATAAGAGTTCTGAAGTCGGTGAGAAAGGATGTAAGAAGGCTAGTGAGGTCTGTGGAGTTGGGAGGGGGAGGAATTTGGTGTATGTGAGGCTGAGGTAAATGCTGTGGTTGAGGGAGGGGAGGAGGCGGTGCCTCGGATAATGTCTTGCGTCCACCTGACACTATGTTGGCGAATGAAGTGGAGTCATTCACTTCTCTGGCTGGAACGCTTCGCGGTTTCACTGCTAAGATATATATCAAAAATCAATTATTGATCTCAACGCCCTAATTAACAGGATGTAATTAGTGTGGGTTTTTTTTTCGATCTCTAAATACAAAAAGTCATAAACCGCTGTTTTTTTAGACATGATGTTTTTCAAGGTAATTCTATTTGATGCCCAACTGGTAAAAATAAAACCA
The DNA here is from genome assembly GCA_930367205.1 of Acanthosoma haemorrhoidale. Classification (NCBI taxonomy): domain Eukaryota; kingdom Metazoa; phylum Arthropoda; class Insecta; order Hemiptera; family Acanthosomatidae; genus Acanthosoma; species Acanthosoma haemorrhoidale. The sequence goes on along the minus strand of OV884009.1, from coordinate 39,887,347 downwards.
GCCTATCAAAAATAGCGAACATTCTATTATATGTGTAACTCACCACATAAGATAGAATAGTAAAACATAATATAAATAAGAAATATAAATTGACTATAGGTATCGGTAAGTATAAGTGTCTTTGTCAGCGGCCGTCAAAAGAGGTTTGACAGACAAGTGATATCCGACCATTTCAAAAAGTTGAAAACAGGACAAGGCCCGGAGTACAGGTGGGGGGGGCATACCCGGCGTGGCATGTACGAAAGAAGGTGTAAACTTTTATTAACTCGCTTGGTTAACGAAGGGGTGCCAAAAAAATATTTTTTGGAGTGAGATCAAAGAAACCATCGCTTCCTTGGACGCGATCGGAAGATAGGTCAATAGGAAGTGTGCTCAAGGCTTTTTGGGGGGGATACCAGGGAAGAAAAGAAGGTGATTGAGGAATGATAAGACCAGCTGGCTCGGTATACCGTCCTTTAATGAGAGACACCGATGTATTGTGAGATAATATGTAAGTTTAATGTAATCATCTATCATTTCATTCATTCTATTTCCATTTCATTTAATTTTTCAGTTATACATATACAAAACTTTTCTAATCGTAAATTATACTGTATTTTCTAAATTCCATTCCACTGTTCGACACGATATTTACCTTGGTTTAGAATAGATTGGTACTAAATCAAATCAAATCAATATCAATCAATTTTATTTTATCATAACTTAACGTCAATGCAGTGCACTCAGAGTTTTGATAGAGTAACTAAATTTAGTATTTTGAATAATTAATGGACTTATGCACCTGAAGGACGCATGACAGCTTACCTGGTCTGATGGCTACGCTGAGTGTAATATCACCGGGAGAGTTTGGTGAGGGGTTGAATTGTTTCGATGGAAAACACAAAACTCTACGATGCACCCTGGCCAACAATCGCCCTGATGATGGTCTTTGAGGGTTTAAATTCACTTCATAAAGTCTTCTCCTCACAGTTTTTACGCATAATGATACACCCGAGTTGTATGAAGAAGTTTAGCAGTCTCCATAGCAGTTGAAAACCGATTCCTATTCCTAAACAGGTCACCTGTCCGGTTCTGCCCCACACCTAGCCTGGCTCACAAAAACGCGTAATTGCTCTCCAAACAATAGATTCCGGTAAACCCGACGCACTGCATTTGGCTTCGACCATCTTCCGCTAAAGTGACAACAAGGGCTACATGTTTTAACGTCATGGCCATTTTTTAAATTAAAATAAAAAACAAAACATAAAAAAACACATTTTGATTCAGTTGAGTTCAGTTACAAATGAAATCCAACTTCTATATATTTTTTAAAACTATTTATTGAATTTTTCCTTCACATTTATTGCTTTTTATCACTGAAAACGTTTAATAATAATCAAAAAAGATTTGAAAAACCAAAATAATGCTTTTAGGAAGCAAATATTTGAATTATTCTAAGGGCACCACTTTTTTTTTGTGAAAAAAAAACAAATATAATGGCATTATATTGAGGATAGATACAATTAAACCTCTCAACGCTCTGATTAGTAATAAACAATATGTTATTTGCCTTAACTGGACTATAATCACGGAAGTCCTTAAAACCTTCGTAATTAGTGTGTACACAACAATAATTAAAATATGTAAATAATATCCGTTCAAATCGTATTAATTAATAGTTCGTCGCGGCATTTTGGACTGATATCAGTTTATCCTCAGGCACCATTTACAGAACCAATACCATTAAATTTTTTTTTTTACATATTTCACTCAATGTAAAACATATACTTATCAATACAATATTAACAAATAAATTTTGAAGGATATTAAGCACATCTTTTATAAACAACTTTTTCAACCTTCAAAATATCTATGATTAGCGTCTATTAGTTTTCGTAACACATGTTTCCTACATGAGAGTTTTACTTCGTATACTCCTATAGTTATACGATTAAACCCTTAAATCAATGGGTTTAGATGTTAATTATAAAAAGAGGCATTATTAATAACAATTAATTGTCATTAATCAATTAATTATTTTTTTATCACAAAAATAATTTCCTAAGAAGTAGGACATTAAATTAATGATTCGGAGGCCCTTTTTAATAACAGTTCGTAGCAGCTCTAGTCGACTATAAATACAAAAAGTAATGGCACCATGAAACCTTCAACTGCGTTAAGAAGTACTTGACCTGAATTTATATTATAATTAGCAATAAAGAAAAAAAAAAGCAATCCCAGCCGATTACATTAAAATCGTAATAAAAATCAGCAAATAAAGAAGATCCCGTCGATACGCTGTTGCCTTGGTTTATCAAGGCCTATTTACTATTCAACAAAGCACTGCTTAGTTAGGGAACGGCAATTTTATCGATCCCAGTTCATGGATTCTGCACACTGTTCGTTCTAATACCATCGTGTTTTTTTTTCTAACGAAGATAAAATCCAAGGGACAATTTTTGTTTTTATTTGGCATTTGACGTACTACCGGGTGAGACGATTTTCTCTTATACGTATAAGATCATTGATGAACCTAGTTTAATTCACCTAGGCGAAATACCATATCCTATTAATACCAGGAGCATTCAATTTATTTATAACTTAGTACATGAAATCGCTCAAAAGTTTCTTGAAAATTGTAAGTTTAGCAACATTAATTTAGTAAAAATTGTTGTCAACTAGGAAGAAGATGCATACAGAATTGATTTAATCTTCTTATGGATTAAATCTGTCTTTTAGTTGTAGGTTTTTTTGTTTTGGTTTTCCTACATACAAATAGGTGGATATTTCAGTTTCAAGTATTAAGAGTATTATAGTTTTAGTTTAGAGGCGCTCTGGCACTTGGCAACTGTATGTAATACGCACATGTAATGAACCAAACAAATCTCTCTCTATCGACAATTGTAGTTTTTTTTTTTGTTTGCTTACATGTAAATAGGTGGATATTTTAGTTTCAGGTATTAATTGCATTTTAGTTTTAGTTTAGAGGCAGTCTGGGGTCAGGCAACTATACGTAATGAGGTCATGTAACCTAAAATTAAATCTCTCACTATCGTCAGTTGTAGCTTTTTTTGTAATTTGTTTTCTCACATAAAACAACACTCTGGGATTTGGCAACTATATGTACTAAAATCATGTACCTTAAAACGAAATCTCTCTCTCACTAATTTTAGGTTTATTAGAAAATTTTCTAATTTTATTTGGACATTTTTTAATTTTATTTAGAAAAATTTGACTCGAAAAATTTTGAATTTGATTTCGGAAATTATAAATTTGACTTAGAATTGATCTGGATTATATCAATTCCATATTTCCGTTCAATTCAACAATTCTTTTGTTATTATTATTACTATTATTTCTTTTTTAAATTCCCTATTATAATAATTGCTGAATGTTCCAAAGAAAGATTTTTAGCAATCTACTTCACTTATATTATTTATGATTTCCTCTTTTTTTTAAGTAATAAATGTTACTTTGGTTTATTGGTTTATTAAAGTCACCAAATACAAACGTACGTAGGGCTAGTATTATTTACTAGCTAGATACATATTTATTATTGCCGTTTAATTATTCTTAGATGTTTTTTGTTTTCAACTCACTTTACTTCAATGTTACGTTATGGGCTACAGAAGCACCAAATCTGTGGTGAATGATTCATTACTCATTCGTTAATACACAATTGTTGTTAAGCCAAGCCAACTGTTTCACGACATATACATAACAAGGATACAATCAAATCAAAATGATTACAGATGAAACACTAAACCTGGCTGGGGTATCAGCTTGATGTTGGGGTTGATGAAATACTACGGATGCCTCAGGTCAACACATAACAAGAAAGAAAGGTAGAGACTGAATATAGAGTGACAATAGTTTAGTGCAATAAAAGTCGATGATATACACGAGTTTACCAAATTCTTCGCCACGAATTAATAGTCTCTTCTAGGCCCAGAAACCACCCACCTACGTTTCCATATGTTAAACCTATAAAATATCAAATAAAAACCTTAGGCGTCAGTTGAAGAGGGGGAACTGGTTCATGACACCAAAGCCCAGTAGGGGGCGCGGGCGTAGCCCGGCCTCTGACCTGCCTATATAAGGCCGAAATTATGAGCTTTTTTCAAACCAAGCTGAAGTTGAGCCTCATCACCTAGTGAGTGTATGTGTATTGGACTTATTAACAACAATCTGAAAGTATTATATTTTATGCACTCCTTAATATGCATCTGCGAATGCAGCACGAGGAGACAACTGTAATTCCAAATTTATTTATTTATTTTTGTCATTGTATATATATTATCAATAAAGAGGTTTTGAAAGAAAAAAAAAAAAAAAAAAAAAAAAAAAAAATTTTTTTCATTTATTCGGAACCCGGCACCTGAAGTGAACACAACTCCCTCTCTGCCTCCCTCCCTCTCGCTTTCTCTCTGCACTGACGCTTGCTGCTCTACAAGAACCATGGCTTTCTTATTCAACTACCTCTGCACCTCTCTTTCCTAACCTCGCTATGTTTTAGTCCGGCGTTGTCAGACCCCACACCTAGTGGGGTTCTCTGCCTTCCTCTCACTGAACCTGGCCCATCCTCGGAAGAGATCTTTTACATGCGGACGGCGGTCTCTTGGGCCCTACAAACTTTACCCAGTAGTGTCTCCCCCAGCGTTGCAGCGTGCCTCTTTCCGGTTCACACTCGCCTTTGGGATCCGGACGGTTTTCGCCTACCCTTAGATACCGAGTGTGAATTCGTGTACATTACAAGACCACGTAAACTATCTATAAACCCGTACTCGTACAAAATGGATGTGTCTACAGTATTTTAATGCCTCTCTCATTGGCTTTGTAACACACTTTGGTTCTCATGCCTATCTCAATTACCTTCTTCAATTATTGGCTAGATGGCCGTACCTTTCACGTTGAACTTAACATTTCATTCATTCAAGACCAAGTCACCTCTCGCTACCAGCAACTCCATTCTATCATCCCTGGTCTTTCTAATCCATATGCTAATGCTCTGTACTCCCTCCGTTCCCCGGTAATCCACAGCGATACCTATGATGGAGGTGGCCTTATGAAATCCTCCACCCAACCAGCATTTTGTTTATAGTGACAAATGGCCAAAGTGGTTTTGGCTAATGAGCATTTTTTCCGTAAAAGTGAAGTCCTAAGCACTGCTTAAAAGAGTTTGATCGCATATAATAATGTCAATAAACATACTTTATTAATAATAATATACTATTAAACGTTATTGACTAGTATGGGTACATTCATTAGGTACGTGTATTATTTTGCAAAATAGTGATTCAGTTTACATTCTGCCCTTCTTTTTATAGTTTAGTGCTTTTCTACGCGATATAATCACCACATTTAGATAGTCAGTGGCCTGGATCGGGTTTGGGGGGTTGAAGTGTATTATCCAGTGTTAATTCAAATTCAATCCTTGGCGTGGCACTTCATGATGAGGCTGTAGTTGATGAAGGTGGCAGGCACTATTGTTGATACTAGCATTTACTATAAACCTTTGTTTAGGTTATCTACATTTGATTAACTACATGTGCATTCGGGTAAATGCTTACTTTTCCTTCTATGGTTTGGTGAAATCACAGAGGACAGGACTGGACTGCCATTTTGTGGAAATCCGGAAATCAACCCAATAAGGAATCGGATCAAAGTGTATGGAATATGATAACCATTAAAAAATTGCCATAAAATCCTTCCAAAATGATTATTTATTGATTCGTTGAAACGTTTCGGGCTGATATCAGTACATTCTCAAACAAAAAAAAAAAAAACTTTAATAGATTAACACCAAGTTAAAATTTTGCTAATATTTTTTAAACAATATTTCATTCAATGTGAATCATCTGCTTATTACTCACATGTTCCATTCAAATAAATAAACTAAATCGCTCCTTAATAAGATTGTTGGTCAGGAAAGTGTCATGTTAGTTGAAATTAAATTATCTTCTCTGCACTTCTGAGCAAATGAGTTGTATTGGAAAGTTATTAAGGTTTCAATCATAATCAACTTTTGCATCAATTATGTTTACTCATTACATAACAAAGAAATGGGGAAGACCTTTGGTATAAGCTAATAATTTACTTTTTCCTCCAGCTGGGATTCGCTGCATTTGCTAACATGCGAATCCCAAATGCAGATAATTAATCGACGAAACTTGTTTTCAAAACATTCTCCTTAAAAAAAAATCTAGAAATTACACAATCAATATGCTACGGCTTCGGTAACTAATACTTGACCCTTGCCTTACTTGCTGATTGATAAATCCAGGAAAGATGAGATAAGAAAAGGACGAAAAGTCTCACCGCTGCTTTTGTATTAAGGGGAGAGTTTCCTCCGCGCCAGACAAGGCCGTTAAATAAATCAATTTCCTACAAAGAATTTCCCACAGAATAGAGGGAGAGAGATCTGTAAACGATAGCCGGAAAATGGAATAACCCCAAATAGAGAATATGGTGCCTCCCCCTGATTTTAGCGTATTTCATGGCTTCTGTATTGAGACGGCTGGTTCCCTTTCAGCGGGGAGGGGAGCTGCCTATATAAAGGGATAGGATCAAGCCATTGTTGGAAGATTAAGCTAAGTCAACTATAAAGAACCCATCCAATCTCCTATTATTAGGAATTGCCCATTTTAATGTAGTTAACAATGGGCCCTGGCTTTGTGCTCCGGAATCAAGTCATTGAAATGCGGGCTAAGGATCATCCATCTACATTTACAACTTTCCGCACCTTCCCCAAAGCAGAGCAAGAAAGACTTTGAGCGTAAATCATCTTCCTTCCGTTCCGTAATTTATTTATTTACACTGCTTAGTACTACATCGGTGATTTGCACTGCATGCCCAAGATATATCTTAAAAATAATGGTTCATAACAATGCCATAGAAATAGAAGCAAAAAATAATTAAAATGTTATTAGATCATTTGTGATCGACTTTCTCTAGTTTCCGTATTGTGCATAATATAAAATGAACACAGTTTTGATTGAAATAAGAAATTAAGGTCTGATATTTATTTTTGTGAGCGCATCTATCTTATACTTCAGAAATTCCCACAAAAATTTACTTGATCACAACATCGAATCGCACATATTTTTTTTTTAAATGTCTAGATGGCAGTAGTTCTTTTTAAGTCTCTACTTTTAGTTCCAACAAATATTTACATAAATACTTAGATTGTAAAGAGGCATCTGTATATAATTTAATGCATAAAATAAGTACACTATAGTACAAATTTTAGAATTAATATAGAAAAAAATTAGTCTGGCTACAGAAAACAGATATATCTTCCAAACAATAACTTAACTTTATTCGTTTGTGATTTTGTTTGAATAATAAATTCTTTTATTTTTATCTTGTAATTCACAACAAAGAGAAGATTTTTCTACATTTAATTCGTCCATATTTTAAAATACACATAGGCTATTAATTATTTTTTTATAATTGATTCACCCAGTAAACTCCCCCTAACTACATTCACATTCCATACATCCAACCAACTTTACAATCAGCCTAAGTGAATAATTTATACTTACGCTACGTGAAAACCAAATTATTCTAAAAAAAATGTAGTCTTTCCAGCTTTCATTTATTTTTAAATTACCAGTCAACGTTTCTCTCAGTCAAGTATCCTCAGGACTATGAATGATTTTATCTTTCGAAATCATTATATTGCATCACTAAATCGGCAACTTCAAAAAATTCAAATGTTTGCTGTATAATAGAATCATACAGGCATTCAATCCTTTTTTAATTATTATTAAACAATTTCAGTGATAAGGGGCAATAAACATGAAGGAAAAACTCAATAAATATTTTTAAAAAAATAAAAAAAAAACATACAGGAAATTCTATTTCAATTTCTTGTGTAACTGATCTCAAAATTTTTAGTAAAAGGTTTTCTTTTACTAATAGTAAAAGTTTTGGTTTTTAATTTTAATTTAAAACATGGTTTTGATGGTCACGCAAGAAGCGTGTGTAGTACAATACACCGCTTATCTCTTGGGTCTGGCACTCGCGGCCAACCTGATCCAGGTGTACGATTGCAGAAACCTGTCTCACGTTGACATGTAAATGTTTTCTAGTCAACAATGGCTTTGATGCCGGCCTCTGGAGGTTTAAATTAATTTTAGAAAGTATTTTTCTTGCAGTTTCTGTACATATTGCTACTCCCCTAGTTGTATGAAATAGTTGAGCAGTCACAGTAGCAGTTGAAAACAGATTCTGAAGCGTGTGTAGTACAATACTCGTAAACCGGCCATTTCATGGCTCTGATCCGGGTCTGCGATTGCACAACCCTGTCTCAGAATAACGCGTAATTGCTTTTCGCACAGTAGTTTCAGGTAAACACAATACACGTGCTGCATATCTTTGGCATCGACCATCATCCACTAAAGCAATAACACGAGCTACTTGCTCATCCGTCAATACCATTTTGTAAATTAAAATAAAAAAAAAGTCACTTACACAACAGATAAAAATAGAAATTTCTGTGAAAGTGTAAATAAACTTGGAATATAACAACATCGTTGGAATTCATGTTAGATCGACTATTGATATTTTAATTGCTAGTTTAAAAAAAAAAAAATTGTTTACGCACCATGAAGAAATTACTGATTTGGTATGCAGTAATGGACGAGTGGCACAATAATTTTGAAAGATGGTATCTTTCCTAGTCATAGTGATGCTTGAATAAGCGAAACGTCGACTGGTGATGTAAAAATAAATAAAAGATTTTTTTTGAAAAAATTGACTTTTACATAGTAGGGATATCTTTCTTTGGAGTGTTTGCTCTTTAGAATATTAAAGAATTTTCATATCGTTAGAAATAAGGCTTTTGATCTGTCAGAGGTGGTTTACACACAATCGAAATTTACGAACGTAGTATTTTTCACGTTTTAGTCAATGAAATAGAATGCGGAGACGGAAGAAGACTAAAGGTCGGAAATGGCTGTATGTGTTGACAGTGGGGTTAGTCTACGCTTCGGTAAACCCGCCATGTCAGTGTCAACAATTTTATCCCGGGTATTTGTGTCAGATGTTTATACGTACATAATATAGTGCAGTAAAGCTCTTCCATTCACCTTTCTGGTCCCAAGGCTACACCACATAATCAAATATTATCTCCAACGATTTTGGTTCGATTGTGATGTTTTTTTCATGACCAATAGCTTAAAAAAATAGTGACATGGAATCCATAGACGAGACTAAAAATACATGGACTAAACACCTGTTTGCCATTTATGCAATTAAACTCTAAAAATTTAGTGATATGGTATGAATTAGTACATTTATCACAATTAGTTATTGCCTAATAAAGCAGACTGTAATTTTAGCACAATAAAGAAGTTTCAAATTGAAAAAAAAAATTTAGTGAAAGGTATTTTTTCCAGTTAATTATTTTTTCAATTTAAAAAATGGTTTTGACGGTCGAGTAGCCCATATCGTTAGTTTAGTGGAATACGGTTGAAGCCAAAAAAATGCAGGTCATGCATTGGGTTAACCTGAAACTACAGTACAGACGTGAGAAAGGTTTGTGCAATCGCAGACCAGGTCGGCTCCGAGTGGCAGAGCCAAGAGATCTTAAGGTTCCTTTATCAGTCGAGTCACAATCAAAATTATTTGCTGTTATTTTTTTCATAAAAAGATATTACTAATATATCATATTAGTATCATAACATTATAAGAGTCAAAGCTACACAGGTATTTGTTTCTAATATTACTTCCTTTGTAATAAGTCTGTTTTCTTGTCTTCTGAGTCTTCACTAATGGTTTCGTTTTTAGGAAAAAATCTTCATCATTTTTCGACGATTCACCCTCTGAATCTAATTCAAAGGTAAGGATATTGTATGGGATTACGACATTTGAAGAACTTGCTATTTAATAATAATATAACTATGTTTAAATTACCATTTGCAGCTATGAAAATTAAATTAAATGAGATGAAATTAGACTTTCGCAATACCTTCTTATTTAGTAATAACACAAGTATCATTTGCAGTTTTGCTCTTAGTATAGAAAATATCGTAGAAATTAATAAACCAACCGGAGATTAAGGATAAACTGAGTGCATCACCAGCACTCAATTTTCTTTAACTACTAATTTCTAAAGTCATACTTAGGGTTCAACGAAACGGACCTACCTAAGCGCGTCCAATAGCCTCAATCAAAAGTTCTGAGAACAATAGTTAATGCCCCCTACTACGCCATCAGTAGGGCCCATCTTAATGATCTTAATATACCATACATCGTTGATCTCATCCCTTCAAAGTTCACGTAATTTCACCAAAACTTAGCCAATTATCTTGATCCCCTAGCACAGCCTCACACATCCCTATAATCCATATCGAAGATAAAAGTGGCCAAGGCGATGGCCGTATGCGTCCTGCCAAGAGCTTTTAACGATCTTGTCTTGATCGCCTGGCGCTCGTTGCCAACCTCGACTGGGCCACTCACTTCTCAGATAAAATGTGATGACAAAATGTTTTTATAAAAAAAATAATAACAAAGGGTATTTTTTTTGTTGATTAAACTGACACGATAGATTCAGACGTCGGTCACTTATTATTAAATTGATTCCAATTCATCACTGAAATAGAGGAATATCATGACAACTTCACCCAAAACGAATAACTCAAAAACAGAAAATATTAGAAAAGCAATAACGATGATCTAGTAATTGATAATAAACATATATGCACATCATGGTGTGAATGAAAAAAATCTTCTATTGATCACACTATTTAAAATTATTAGCTAAAGAAAATTGAGTCCTGGTAATAAACCCAGCCCATCCTTTATCTCCGGTTGGTTTATCAATACTAAGAGCATAGCTGCAAATCGTAATCAACATTTTGTCATGTTTTTAATAAATAGGAAGTATTGCGAAAATATCATTTAATCATTTCATTTTCATAACTGTAATTTAAATATTGTTGTATTATTATTAAATGGTAAGAATTGCTTAAGTCTAATTTTATCTCAATTTATTCAAGCCGTGAAGGTCAAGCTCTCCACTGTCGCAATCCCAACCAATAGTTCCTTACCTTTGAATTAGATTCAGAGGATGAATCGTCGAAAAATACTGAGGATTTTTTCCAGATCCCAATAACCATAGCATGAGTGAACAAAAATAATACAGAAAAACAACCAATTCCAAAGAAAGTAATATTATAAACATAGATCTGTGAATAAGATGAAACGGACTCTGGAGCGAGATAGATTATAAGCTTTGACTCTCATAAAATGTAATGATAATATCTTTTTATGAAAAAAAATTACGGCAAAGAATATTTGATGGTGACTCGGCTGATAAAGGATCGTGGGGGATCCCCCAAGCCCCACTTCTTCTTTCACTTGCGTGACAACCACGCGTTCCCTCGGATATGTGTATTTGTAAAACAAACAGGAGAAATAGGAGGGGGATTCAATTTTGCAACTGTATGTCTTTATGATTCCCCTCTTCAAACTAGAGGCATGAAAGTCCCTCATCTTACATGTCCCACATGTTACTTGCAAGAGATATAGCTTCTCTGTTAAACAAGATTAATTATTATTAATAACTCAGCTAACATTGAAAAAAAAATTTCTATTATTTCGAGTATATTGAAACATAAAAAACCTCCACGTTTGATTTACAAGATGTATTTTTTTTACTATAATTATCAAAAGTCGCTTAATAGGTCTTAAAGTCGTGTTTGCGACTTTAAATCAACTCGTGCCTTTTTTAGACGCATGATAAGTTACATGTACATTTAAGACTTGGTCTCAGTAGATGTTGAATATCGATAATGTCAATACATGGTATTGGAAAGAATGCCAAAGTTAGTTATGATTAAAACATGTTTATAAAAGCCTTCGAAATTTTATTAATTAATAGTCTTTTGCAACGTTTTGGATTGATATTAACCCATCCTCAGGGATCATAAAGTTAAAATTTTTTCAATAAAAATTTTTGCTAAGAATATTTCTCTCAATACTAAACATCTGCTTATTACTCACATATAAGTATATTATACACACCTACATTTTTTGTAAAAACAAGCAACTAGTAGCCTCCTTTCACCAGATCGGAATTGAAATGCGAACGACACTTATCATCACAACACGTTTCTATTATTTTAAATAATTGTTCTAATCTGGACATACGGAATAGAGCTATGGGGGACAGCAAAAACATCGAACATCAAGCGTATCCAATCCTTTCAATCAAAAGTCCTGAGAACAATAGTAAATCCCCCTTATTACGTCAGCAACAGAACCTTCATAACGATCTGAATATTCCCTACATTCTTGAACTCATCCCTTCCAAGTTCATAAAATTCCATAGTAACCTATCCAACCACCCTAATTCCCTAGCACAGTCATTGCACTGCACCACTCATCCCTATAATCCTCCTCGCAGACTAAAACGGCAGTGGCCTCGTGACCTGCTATAAATACGTAACAGTGGGAGTCCAGGCAATGGTTAGCTTCTCCAATCATGTCCTGAGCGGCTGTGGCTGAGCCTCCGCTGGCTCGTATCCGGTGACGTGACTGACCGAGTAGTGTGGGGGACTTCTCAAGACTCCGGTCCCTCTTTCGCATGCGAAGGAGGTGAAAAGCATGTGGATTTGGGAGGCCTCTGGGCTGTTTGTAAATACGGTATAAATGAGCGAGTAAATGAAAATTGTACATATGGTATGAATGAAAACATCACAATTACTTATTGCCCAATGAAGCAGATTGTAATTTTATCATAATAAAGTTGTTGTTATTATTATTATTTTTTTTTTCAAAATAATACGATACGACTTTCAAAATGAATATTAATATCTTCTTCATATTTCCACGACACTTGTAAAGCGATACAGATGAATAATGCAACACTTCAGCTTACGCTGTAGGCAAGGAGGAATACAAATTTCCTTAATGGCGATGCTAGACTGGGAAACCGGCTTGAAGTAGAAACTTTTCAATACGTTTTTCATTAGTGTATAGAAGTGTGCATCTGATAAGTTCCCGAAGGGAGGAAAACTTTTGTTCATTTTTATTGTTTTTTTCAGGCTTACCGTTATTGTATTCGAACTAGAAAATAATCAATATTTTACACTGTATTGGGAGTTTTTTACTTCGGATCTATGAAATCATTTTAATGGATCTATCGCGAATGAAAGTGGAGCCTCAGCCCTTTGGCTTATAGCTCACAGTGTATTACGTAATTTATTATTACCAGGTCAGGTGCTTTCACAGTCAATGACCTATGTAAGGAGGAACAGCACTAATTACTAATTAAACGGCAGAAATACTACACTTCCACTATGTAGTACACGTCATCCAAGTGAGATCAATACCACGGAGTCATAGTGATTTTCTTGGTTTGATGACAATATGAAGCTTTGAACACTCAGTTTACCAGATACTGTTTCGCACCTATTGTAATTCTTCCGACACTTGTGAACTCCGTAATTACTATGCCACTTTCAACAATTGCATGCCTTCTAGTCTTTCCTGATAATTGGTTCAAGGACTCATAAAATATTAGTGTCTACAAAATGTACACTGCGGTCCAATTTCTTTCTCTCTAGGGTGCAGAACACGGAAGTAACCTTGAATAGCACCAATGGAATGATAAGAAATCATATAGTGAGGTGTTGCATGGAAGCTAGTTCGGATGTGAATAGTAATGTCACAAATTACTACAGCCCCAACTTCTAATTCATTAATAGTTCAGAGTAAAATGGGCATTAATTGTAGAGAAATGTACGGACTTACATATAATATATTGTTTCTGTGTTGCGAACTGAGCGTTCTAGCTTCAAAGGTTCTCAACTAGATTGCTTTTCCTAGATGTACAGTGAATTTGATTTCACTTCAGTAAATTGAATGTCTTGTTACGCTATATATCATACAATATACAGTCATTGTTAGCAAATGGTATACATATTTTTTATCAGTTAAACAAACTGTGGTTTTAAGTGACCAAGGTGATTTAAACTATTTATTTTTTTAAATATACGCAATACTTTCTTTTAATTTTCCAAAAACGTTGAGGCGGCGGGCCAACGGGGCATCTATCGATATTTTTCATTCCCTTTCTAGAGTATTTAATTTGTTTTTTGTATATTCCCTAAAATAAAATTATTTAAACAACTTTTGGTTATTATATAATACAAAATCGTTGATATAATGGCAGAAAATTGCCTTTATTTCTGCCTGGGAAGAATGTTGAACTAAGCGTGCCTAAAAAGTTATTCGTTGCTCTTCCGGTTCACTAAGATGAGTATCTTATAGTTTATTACCCCTCTGTTGCCCTATATAGCTTTAAGCCTATTAACTTAGTTAGAGAAACCCTGAGTGTTATCAGCAACTGCGGGAGAGAGGTTGAGAGAGTGAGGGTTGTGAGTTTCCGAGAAGGAACTCTTGATAACTCTGGTCAGTTTTATCCTCCTTAAGGAACTCCCCCAAAACAAAGTAACCGTCTGTATTGAAGAACGCTAATGAATTTCAGTGCTTAGTCGCGCCTTTGAGCAAGTTTGAGACGGGCCCTCTGATACCCTCTAACAACTACCCCGCTTTCGAAAAGGTTAGATCGCCACTTATGGAGCCCTAAAGTCTCACACCTCTGGTCTAAGGGGGCTGAATTTTATATACATATATATCTCACCAGTACATTGAAATGGAACCGGTATTACATTCAAGGCATTCGCACAGTAGCTATTCCCCGTAAAGCATTTCCCCTACTTGCGATCTTCAATATGTATTGTCAAGCAGCATATAAAATACAATAAGCGTTAGTCAAATAAGATCGAGACACCCTGCCCAGTCTTCGTGCTTGAACCCGAAATCTCTTGATCTCCGGTTAGGTGCTCGTCCATGCGAGCTATTCCTTTCGAACACACGCTACATATATTTCCAATGTCATAAACCTTATAGAATATCGCCAAAGTGAAAACTTTTGAACGCCATTAAATGTAATAAAACTCTTGAGAGCAACACTCCATTAAGTTTAGATATTTAGTTTCAGATTTTCCGATAGTTTGCCTCTTCCCGCATTACATGAACATGATTAATGGAAGTCATAAAGCCATCTCTATTAAACATGATCAAGGATTATGATTAATCATTAAAAAACATTTTCTAATTTTAAATAGGATTTACTAGAATACCGTACACAAAAGCTTGTAATACAGATTAACAATATGTAACTTTTGATTTTTTAAAACTTTAATTACATGAAGTCACTAAAACTGACATTAACGAGTACATTTCGATCACCGATTTTTTAATTGGATGAAATTTTGTAAGGGAGTTCCGATTGATTAATAGGGCATTAATCATTTTTTAAATAAAATAACTGTTTACATTCATATGTTTCTATTATACTAAATGGGGTATCGAATTATACTAACGTCCTGATTATTAATGTGTATTGTGTATAAGTACTTAGTTGGAATACAGTTACACAACGTCATTAAAACTGTCATTATAAGTGTGTTTAAATCTTTTTCACTCTCCAGTTACGAATAGAGGGGGAATGGTATTTTGTCTAGAGCAGATGGAGCAGATTGGAGCAACCCACCGAAAAATAATTAATTAATTACTTTTTTGTGAAAATAAATATATTTGGTATTATAATATGGACGGTATCTAATTTAAGATTCTGACTAATTATATGCAACTTGTTTAGAAATTTATTTACCCAACTAAAATTACGAAAAGTCGTAAACTGTCATTAAAAACGTCAAGCAGTAACTGAGCCGTTTGCTGTGTCAGTTATTACTCTTGAGTCTATTTTTTTCATAACTTATAACGTGATTTGTGGACTGTTCTTCAATATTTTAACGATTTATTTTTGAAAAGTCAATTTTCAGTGACCGAGTTACTGCAACAGATAAAATGAAATATTTCTAATCAAATGAGTTTTTTTTTATCACAGCCATTTTAATATTCAATTTGCATTTAAGAAACTTCCGTAAAAAAATTACATGGAGTAACTTTGGGCATTCCTTCATTGCGACCGAATAATTGCTCAAGGTATCACTAACCGTTACATATTATCTAAAAAAATATGTAGGTATACATATTGTGAATATATATATATATATTTTAATTCTTTGTTGTGATCTGTCTTATGGCCTTATATTATGCCTTATGCGCAAAAAATAATTGTTATCCATGTTCTAATTCATACCAAATTTACAATTCTTCATTCAATTGCTCATGCATACAGTATTTACAACCAACATTCCAGAGACCTCCCAAATCCATAATATTCCTTTTTTCATCCTTCCTCGCATGTGACCGAAAGAGCGGATTCTTTGTAAGTCTCACACACTCCTCCATCAGTCACGTAACCGCACACGATCCTGTGGAAGCAGACCAAAAGGGCGAGATACACGAGTGGAGAAACTGGCCATTGCCAGGACTCCCACTGTCACGTATTTATAGCAGGTTGCAAGACCACTGCCGCTTTAGTCTCTGAGGAGGATTATAGGGATTTGTGGCACAGGGAAATGACTGTGCTAGAGAATTAGGGTGGTTGGATAGGTTTCGATGGAATTTCATGAACTTGGAAAGGATAAGTTTCTAGAATTTAGGGTATATTACGATCGCTATGAAAGATTATGTTGCTGGCGTAATAAGGGATACTAACTATTTTTCTCAGGACTATTTGAAAGGATTGGATACGCTTGATATTCGACTTTTTTGCAGTCCCCCATTGGTATCCGTTTGTCCAGATTGGCTGAGGTATAACTTTGTAATTATAATTGTAGTAATTTATTTTCTATTGAAAGGTGGTAGGTTCTCTGAAGCAGTCTGTATGGTTTTCCAAACCGTCAATTGTAAATTTTTTTTTTAATAGGTTGAAAGAGTGAGTTTTGGTTAAAATGATTTGAATAGATGCAGTGATTCGAAGAGATACCACACGTTTGACAACGGGCAATAGAAGAAGCCACCAGGGGTGACAAAACCAATCCATCTCCCAATATAGGAGAATGTTGCATGTTATTATAGTTTATATTAGATATCTAATAAACTTAAATTTAAATTATTAGAAATCAAAATTATGCACTAAAAACGAAAAGAACTCTGACATAATACTAGTTGAAATATTATCTATCAAACTATTAATTATAATGAATGTACTTTCACTCTATATGAGCGTGTGTTTGTACTTATATATGTATTTACATAACTACATCCCCTGTTGAACCCAAGCCATCTGTAGGATCAAAAACTATTCAATGACGACTAGCCTCGTATATTTACATATGTCAATATAAATAACCCGAGAGTTTCATATTCAAAATTACTGTATACTTACTACTAATATTAATTTCATACACCTATACATTGAATAAATTTATTCGAAAAGAGCCTTGGTAGGAGACACGCTTGCTTAGCAGGACAGAATGCAGCAAACGCCCTATTAACGTGGGACTTGGGTGCTCATCAAAGTGGAAGAAATTCTTGGGGTGGAAAAAATCAGCAGTCACTCCAGGCTGCCTTTATGCAAACCGGCTTTGGTGGCGGCCTATTCACTCCAGGGATTATTAAAGTTCACAACAACCCTGGGACTATTATTCGCTAACTAATGTCATCTTTACGTAGTTTGACATTAACCGCCATCATGGTTTAATTTACTGCCAAACCCTGCTTACTTTTTTATTTTTCAAAATTGGTCGTCATATAATGAATAATTGTAAACACTATAATATTGCTATGAAAGCAATGCACAGTGTCGTATATAACGATACAGCGCATAATTACTATGATAATTATTCAGGTGAAATGTTGATATAGGTCACTAATAACTATAAAAAAATATAGGTGCCTAATGTGAGAAATCGAGACTTATTATAAGTATGATCATTAATAACTAACATTCAAAGAAAAAATAAAGGGCAAGTTCGGGACTTGAACTAGGGATTACCCCAATATCTAATCGGAGACCAACTTAGCTACCACAGCCTTCCCAATACGAATACTTCTTAGGCGAATTCTTGAAAAGACTGATGTGACCCTTAAGTTAATTTCCCAAAAGATAGTTCGCACATTAAGGCATTGTATGCAAACAGAAACTGTGTAATACATATTTATACTGAGGAGGTAATTATTCATGACAGAGTAGCTCAAATGATTGAGCCCCGATAATAATTGTAATTATAATAGGTATGGATTCTTATGACTGGTCTGTACATTTTCACCAAATATATCACATCTAAGACAAGATTAGCTGAGATGGAATAAAATAATAAAAAAAAAAAACGAAATCTGAATTCACATAAGGATGAATTTGCCAGGCGAAAATTCCCTTGCAATATAAGAAGTATTCTCTCGTGTCAATTAAATTTGATCAGAGCTATTTGTACTTACCTTCAGATCTTGTCAAAGGGACCTCTCAGGATTCAGGGAGGTAACATGCTACCATACTCAAGTCATGTGCTCTCCTTGTATTCACGCTTTGTATTTCACATTTATCATTTATTTTGACCTTTCACACAATTATTGACCCTTAAGAGTTCATGAGTTATTTTAGTAGAGGTAGGCAATTTAGATGCTTAACTAGTTGGTCTACCGGTCATTAGCATCGTAATTTTCTGTTTCTTATAGTAATAATAATTGACCAACAGTTTAGGTAGCAGAATTTTCTAAAGAAGTGTTCAAATCCGTAATAATAAAAATATATGTTTATTATCCTGGGACTGTGTCCTTTAAGAGAAAACATTTACTTCACATGAGATAGTTTCTGTGACAATATCAGTCCCTAAAATTGAAAATGTGTAGAGAAATGAATTTAAAAAAATGAAATAAAATACGAAAATATATAATAAAAATTGTGTATAAACGTCTAACAGACACAAGTTCTTCAAGAGATAAAAATAAAAAATGTGAACAAAAAGAATATGAAGGGAACAAAACAAGAACTATCTAGACAAAAGTAATAAAATAACTACAGAAATACATAAACAGTAATTCGCAATTACTTATAACTCATAAATACCTAAAATACCCTAAGTAAATGTATACTAATGCGTAACTGTACCGAACATATAATAACAATAATGCAATTAAAGTCAACACCCTAATGTTAGTTCCCACTGCTCATTCGTTTGCAATATATAATAACCAAACAATCCTGTTTAGAGCTCATTGAATGAATGAGCGTGGTGAAATGAATATCTTATTATTTAAAAAATTATTTTTTTATTAATTTATAAACAGATTTTATTTTAGAATTAAGGTTAGTTTTAGTCCTTAATGCATGAGCAGGCAAGACCTCAACTGTTATCGACCCAGCAAAAAATATCGAGAAAGGATATTTTCTAAATAAAATATTAGTGAAGAAACTAAAGCTTGATGGATGACCCACAGTGCAAATATACATATTTAAGTGTCACTTTTTAAGCTTCAACACCTTGGAATGTAAATTTTCTTTACATCTTTAATAAAGTTGTTTTTTTAAATATAAGAAATGGAGAAAGAAATTCCGGGAAATAATCACGTAACTTCTTTAAAGTTAAAATGTTTTTCATATAATTTATGTTATAATATATTAGGCAGAAGATATGCAGCGTAGCCCGGGGCGTGGTTGCTTCTCTTTGATAAAATCCACCCCCCACCCTACCACGTAGCAAGAATTTAGGCTAATGGTGGAGATTATATTATGAGGGCTTCGTAGGGGTTGAGGCAGGGAATATAATTTGAAATTAGGTACGAACCGAGGGGAATCTTCTCTCCAACGACCAAGGAAATTGGTTTGACTTCTTTCCCAGAACTTGGGTTGGCTAAGGAAGTTTTTTTCTTCACCTTTACGAGAGATGTCGGTGGAAAAGCTCTTATGGCGGCGGTAAATCCATAACCAAGAAGCTTTTTAACAAGAAAAAAAAAAAGGACAGAAGAAGGCCGTCGGTCGTTTTATGGCTAGGTAGCTTTATTTCAAGGTACAATAATCGTCAAGAGCGACACTAGGTGGTTTCAGATGATTGCTGTAACACGTAGAAAAAGTCAAGTCAAGTGTGTTGTGAAGCTCCGAACACGACGTTTCTTAATTTTACCACGCTAAGTGTCTAAAATAGGTTATATATTATTAATCCCGTTTATTCGTAATTAACGCTGGAAAAATCGCTGTTATTCCTGAAAAAAAAATAATGCGTTTCGGTCCCCTTGGTAATTCTTAATGATTTCCATACCCAAGATCACTTCAACGTCTTATAATTAGTAAGTCTCTATTGACAATCAATTTTAATCGGAAAAAAAACTTCTACCCACTCTTCAATTCAGGGTTGTTTACGTATTTTTTTCTGTTTACATTGGATTCGATATCCTTTATTTATTTTTACTTCAGTTCAGTGTGATTTCACGATGAGTTCCAAGCGTACCCATAAGTAAAAATTATATTATAAAAGGTTATAAAATAAAAACTTGACAGAGCGGACTTCCCAAATGTTTCATTTGAGGTTGCGAAAGTGATTTTATGACCAAAAATGATGTAAATGAATATGTTTTCTCTGCTATTGTGACTCTGAATAATCAATGCCTCCGTCAGAAACTGTTTTATTTTCCTCTTGGGGTATTTTTTTTTACTCATTGTAGCAACCACTAACTACATAAGATAAATCACCCTTAGCGACCGCTAACTACATAAAATAAATCACCCTATACTCTATTGTATATATATTGTAAATTGGTTATAATATGCTGTAAATTAATTTAAACAAATGTAAATAACATTACCAAACCATAAGTCATACCAGTGTAAATATTGTAAACAATAAAAGACGCAGCTGCAAAAAACTAGTTAAAGGCTGAACAGGTAGAGCAGGTAGCAAACGACCCATACCGAGGCCTGGGTCACTGCCGAGAACAAAGCGCCACCACAACTGCGGTATCATTGGCCAGAATAACGCCTTAGATCATGGGCTACTATCTTTTTTTTTTTTTTCATAGCTCTCAAACTTATAAAAATGGGATGTGGGAAAAATTATTTGGGATTGATGGGTGCCTTTCACTAAGGGAAGTAACATTTGAAGGAAGTATAAGTAGGGCCGGCTTTTGGCCTGTAAATCATTTTAACAACGGCTCTCTAACTGGTGTATTTACAGCTGTACTGATGTTTCAAGACTTTGCCTTCTCATTTATGAAAACCTCTGGATCTCTCTTCCTAACCTCGCTATGTTTTAGTCCGGCCTTGTCAGACCCCAAACTCTCCTAGTGGGATTCTCTGCCTTCGTCTCGCTAAAACTAGCAGCTCCTTGGGAGAGACCTCTCCCTCGCGGACAACGGTTGCCGTGACCCCACAAACTTTACCACGTAGTGTCTCTCACGGCAATTCAGTCTGCATCTCTCCGGTTCACACTCGCCTTTGGGGTCCGGACGGTTTTCGCCTACCCTCAGATACCGAGTGGGAATTCGTGTTCATTCCAAGACCACATAAATACCTACACTACCTCTCCTATACCTCTTCTCCTGAACATAATGCATTGTCGGGGCACATACCTATGAAATATGGAGTCAGATAGTAAGTCAACCCTTACTTCATCACCATGGTTAGGGTAACTATCCCCCCCCTAGTGACGAACTGACACTGATGAATTACTAGGTTTTTACATATTTTAGTTTTTTTAGTAGTTGACTTTTATTTTCTATTCTACATAGATAGAAATTTAATAAAAACTGACAATCCTGTTAATCTTGAATTTCCTCTTTTTGCAACCCTCAATAATTCGTAATCTCGCTATTTATCAGGTAAGTCTTGATAATGTATAAGAAACCCTTGGTCCCTTGGCATTACGACTTAAAAGGATTATACTCTATATGCTTTTCTTTTCTGTAATTAATGACCCTTTACTATCCCCAAATTTTTTTTTGTTTTTAGCATGATTGGGGCATTGAATAGAGCTACTGTGCAAAATAGATAGCCTCTACGTAAAATACAGGTTAGGTTAAAGTTATGAGCACAATTTCAATGATTTTCTTATGCTTTAATTTAAATATTACTATAAAGGACTTCATCAGTATATTTTGTTTCAAGATCTATAAATGGAAAACCTTATTGAAATTGATAGACAATTATTTATTTGATAATTAGCATGTAATTAATCTTTTTTTTGTCATGCCATCAGCTCATCAACTGCCACTAAGAGTACGTTTAATTACTTTCACGTGTATGTAGATAGAGATATGTATACATTTTTACGTCCTTTAATTATAATAAAAAAATTATTTGAACGATTGGAATGGCCATTTTTAAGTTTTGTTTATGTTTACGATGTTTTTAATTACAAAATATATTCCAACTTTTTACATTTATAAAAATACACTAATTCCAGGATGGGATCACAAACACGTGGCCTCTCCAATATCCAGTAGGGGGATTTGTGGGCTAACACACACGAGTGACGATCTTTCCAATGAAAGGATTAGGGAAGTATATCCTTGAAAGTTTTCCCTCTAGCTACGAGTACCACAAGCCCTAAAAATTATAGTGAAAATGATTCGGAATATTCTCTTCCTCAAGAACATCAAAATCACGGGATTGGGTCCCACGTAGCTGGATTTTGTGTATAGTTTCTTTCCCAAGGACTTGATACAATGCCATTTGGTGATTCAATTTTATTTGTTGGCCGAATTCAAATATATTTTTATTTTCAATGAAACAAATCTGAACATCCGTTATGCTTTTAATCCATTCGTTAAACGAACGTAGTTTTTGGTATTTGATATTATAATTCACTTCAACACAATACATTTAGATGGCACTGTGTATAAACAAGAAGGTTTGGTTGCTTGCTGAGGCAACTGCTCTTAAACTATCCCCTGCATCTTGAGCTTGACCAAACCCCTTTCTGGATTCGGGTAACAAGCCAAATCCCTAAGCCTAAGCAGGGGTTAACCAATGCTCTTCCAAACCTTGAATTTGCTAATATCCAGGGTTATTTTACAAATAGGCTTATTACCAGTTCTAGGTAATAACCAATACTAGGTAAACCAAGTTGCTGGAATCAATGATAAAAAAGTGGCTCTCCTCGTTTTTTTCATGATAATTGCATCATTTCTCATTTCCAATTCGGTTTGCAGCACAAGCAGCCAACCTTATGCCGATTATGAAGACTTATCTAATACATTGTGCACGCTTTCGACTTGAAACACACCATTGGAATATTTCTTTACTTCCAGCAAGCGTGTGACAAAGTCTGGTTTTATATACAAATTAAAAAGAAAGCTATGTTCCTTTTTAAAATACTGAAGTAATTTTTCAAAGAATGAAACTTTTCCGTACGATTAAATAACAATTTCTCTTCAAGCAGGTGTATTAATGTTGGTACTCCACAGGGTTCTATTCTGTTACCACTTCTTTTTAACTTTCATTTGAATTATATTATTCATTCACCCACAATATCAACAGCTATGTTCGCTGATAACTTCAAGGTGTTGTATCAACATGATGACAGTCATGGTACGTAATATGCTGCAGACCAGCCTGGAAGATCTGGAAGGGTATCTTACCAAGTGGAAAATTATTCTCAACTCACACAAATGTGTAGCATAAATGTTCACCTTGCGCTGCCCTTTAAATCCTCCGGAGTTAACTCTCACCAATGAAACTGTAGCTCTGGCTGCAGTTGAAAGCTTTTAAGACTAAAAAATTTCCAAAATAAATTTCTAAGAATTGCTGTGAATTCTCCCTTGTCAGAAACAAACAACTTCACAAGGACTTACTAATCGAGAAAAGTTTAATTCATGAAGTACCGCCTTAAATTGCAATAAGTTGAAGGATCAATCAAATATAGCATCGAAACTACGTCGTTATGTAGAAGATTGAATTAAAGACTACTACAAGACATTCTGCTGTAAAATATAATGTATGTAAAGATAGAGAAGAGTTCGTGTTACACATTTTTTTTCTGCTATATAATTTTTTTTTAACATCATCATATTTGATTTTTATTATTTTTACATTTAAAAAGGTCTTACATCATAGCTAACTTAAAAAGTTGTAATTAACTAAATTTCAACATGAAGGGTATTGTTACGAATATATATTAGCTAGGGGTGTCACTTAATGACCATTCCCCATTCTGTTCTGTGTAATTATCATGTTATATGTTTTATTCATGTATAGCATTCAAGCCATAATGGGAACAAAGATGTATATAAATAAAGCTCACTAGTTATGAGTGGAAAAATAATGCATACTGCTACTGGTGGGGGACGAGCTAAATGGTAAAATGGAAAGTGCGGAAATTGGCACAGTAGTATTAAAATAAATTTCCCTCTTGCCTAAAAGTATTACTGCTGTTGGCGATGTTTGCTCATATCACCCCATTATTCGAGAAACGTGTGGGCAGTGCTTTGTCTTCTGGCGAAAGCCAAACCAAAAGATTTATTGTTTCAGACAAATAAGCGATTATTCTAATTGTTTTCAGACACTAGTGGGGCTCAAAATGGACACCCGCATGTAACAGCGATTCTGATGTATACAGTGGAAAATACTTAGAATTAGTAGGGTAGAAATTTCTTGTGTCAGACCACTGGTACATGGAGCGTGACTATACATTCTGATGTACAAAAGACTAAAAATAGCCCAGAAATGAATGAATGACTCGAAGGAAATTTTTCAGAGCGCACGGACAAAGAGGAAAGATCCAGAAAACGAACGATACGTTGTGGATGAGCTTACTCAGACATTGTTGGCCTCTCAGATCCAAGCACCAATTATTATAAATAAATATGAAAAAAAAAAAAAAAAAATGAAAACATGGGGATACTGTTTCCTGGCTGAGAGTTAAGTTTTTCGAATACGAGCAAAAATTGCCAGGAGTAATTCTGTATAGGTACGATGATACCACCACCTATAAAAAAATGTATGTTTAAGGCCGTAGCAGCTCATACATGTCTTCAAATCCTGCTTACAATAAATAACATGCTGTCATTAAGTGGGGGGGGGGATTTGTTACACTTATGTGGTACTGGGGTTATCCCTGAAGAGATCTTTCCAGGTACTAGGAGGGGAGGGGTGTTCCTTGTAATGAAAGAGATAGAAATTGATAGAGCCCCTGAGCCAGCTGCTTAAGAAAGCAAGAGCGAGTAGTAGTGTAGTAGTTTATTCTAATTTTGTGTAATAGTTTATTTTTAATGTTTATTATTAACGTGAGTTCCTTACAACATACAACGTTGTGTGTGAAAATGTAAAGAATTGTTTCATTGAAAAACTTGCCAAGTGACAAATTATGCAATCATAAAGATGTCTGCTGTAAGTCAAATCGTATCTCTGGTAATAATTTTTTTATTATTATAACTTTATTGTGCAATAATTACAATCTGCCTTTTATAAGGCAATAATAATACAGATAAATGATCTCATTCATACCATATTTACAGTCATCATTCACTCACTCATTCATACAATAGGACATGATTGGAGAAACTGGCCATTGCCAGGACTCCCACTGTCACGCGATTATAGCAGGTCACGAGGCCACTGCCGTTTCAGTCTCCGAGGAGGATTATAGGGATGAGTGGCGCAGTGCAAAGACTGTGCTACAGGATTAGGGTGGTTGGAAAGGCTACTGTGGGATTTCATAAACTTGGAAGGGATGAGTTCTAGAATGTAGGGTATATTAAGGTCGTTATGAAGGGTTTTGTTGCTGACACAATAAGGGGCATTTACTATTGTTCTCAGGACTTTGGATTGAAAGGATTGGATACGCTTGATGTTCGACTTTTTTGCTGTCCCCCATAGCTCTATTCCGTATGTCCAGATTGGTTTAAGTATAACTTTGTAGATTAGTAGTTTATTTTCTATTGAGAGATGGGATGTCCTTTGAAGTAGTGTGTACAGTTGTCCAAAGCGTCTGTTTAGTTCTTGTCTTTTTAGTCTCGTATGTGGGTTCCAGGTCAGTCGTTTGTCGAGATGGAAGCCTCAGTACCGTACTGTCTCGGTTACTGGGAGAGGAATAGAATTAAAATAAACTAATGGACAAGTCTTGCGACAAAGGGTGAAGGTAATGTGGGAGCATTTTGCTTCATTAACTTTGATCCGCCATTGATTGCACCAATACTCGATCTCGTTAAGGTGTTTTTGAAGGTTATGGGATGCTATGTCGGGGTCTGGGTGGGATGACAAGACTGCAGTGTCATCTGCAAATGTGGCCAAGAAGGTGTTGGAAGTAGAGGGGACATCAGCGGTGTATAGGTTATAGAGGATGGGGCCTAGGACACTGCTTTGTGGAACTCCTGCATTTATGGGATAGTAGTTAGAGTATTCTAAGCCACAGTGGACTTGGAAGAAGCGGTTTGAAAGGTAGGACTGTAGGGTTAGGAAAAGGGTCTGTGGTAAATGTCTTTTGAGCTTGTAGAGCAAACCTGCGTGCCAAACCCTGTCAAAAGCTTGAGCTATATCGAGAAAGGCAGCAGTGCAATACTTTTTGGTTTCAAGGGCTGAGGAGACGTGATCAACAACGCGAAGGCCTTGTTGAGCAGTGGAATGTCGTTGGCGGAAACCAAACTGGTGTGTGGGAAAAAGGTTTTTGGATTCAACAATTGGAAGTAGACGTTTTAGTAGGAGTTTCTTAAATATTTTTGAGAGGATAGGGAGTAGGCTAATTGGACGATAAGATGAGGTGTCATTGGGTGGTTTACCGGGTTTGGTGAATAGGACAATAATGCAATTTTTCCAGAGGAGAGGAAAGTGCGTCGTTCGGATAATGCAATTATATATATAGGTTAGGAAGATTATGGCTTTAGGAGAAAGTTGTTTGAGAATTTGAGGAGTTAGGAGATCATATCCAGGGGATGTTCTGTAAGGTAAGTTTTTCAGAAAGTATTTGACCTCAGAGGGATTAACGGCTTTTGGTGGAAGAGAGAGAGGAATAGGTGAAGTGAGGAAATCTTCCACAGTTTTGCTGTGAGTATGGCTTTGATGAGAAAGGTGAGGTGTGAAAGTATGGGTAAGATGCAGAGCAAATTCCTCCGACCTATCCCCATCCGAGGCCGCCCAGGACCCATCATCACGACGGAGTGGATGTGAAACAGGTTGATACTTTAGGATTTTTTTGGTTACATTCCACAAGGAGTTATCCCTGGTAGACAGAGAGGAGAGGTAGGAATTGAAAGAATCAGAACAGAAGGATGCCAATCGCCGCTTTACCAATCGGCAGTACTGATTGTACGAGCGGCGATCAGCAGGATGCCGGGATCTTTGCCACACTGTTCTAGAGCGGCGTTTGGATTTGATTAGATCTTTGAGATGCTGAGGTAAACGATTATGATTGTGGATTCTTGGGTGACGATGGGGTGACGATGCCTCCCAAGCCGACCTCTGGACCAGAGTAGTGAAAGAATGCACTGCATCGTCTAGGTCTTGGGATGTTTTCAGGGATAATTTGAGGTTTACGGACTCTGTAAGAAGCTGACGGAAGTGGTCCCAATCAACTGGGCCCCTAATAAATGAAGGAGGAGGCAGTTTGTGAATTGGTCTAAGGGAAATGGTTAATAATAAAGGACTATGATCAGATGAGAGGTCATCGAGGCGCTTGAGTGAATAGTTTAGTGTTCCTAAACTATTGTAGAAGAAAAAGTCAAGGAGATCTGGATTTCGGTTGGGATCTGATGGCCAATAGGTGGCTGTGTCAGGAGAGATAGTGGAGCAATGTCTCCGTGTGAGTGCAGACAGCAAAGCACGTCCTCGTGTATTAGTGGATCTTGAGCCCCAGTGTTGGTGCTTTGCGTTAAAGTCCCCACCCACAAGGAAACGATGCCCGATGGAGTCTAGAAAGGAGATGAATTGGGAATCGGGAATGGATTTATTGGGAGGGCAGTACACTGATGCTAGAGTAAGGGGAAAAGTGAGGGTGGTGATTGACACTGCAGTGGATTGAAGGAAATCATGTGCTACCAAAGGAACTATGTGATGGGATATGGAGTTATGGACAATGACAGCGGTACCTGCATGAGCTCTTCCATCTGGGTGATCAGTTCGATAAGTCTGGTACTGTCGAACGGTAAATGGTCGTTTACTTGTAAGTCTTGTTTCAGTAATAAGAGCTACATCGATGTTTTTGTCATGGAGTAGTGCTGTCAGTTCGTTAGTGTGGGTGCGAACACCATTCGCATTCCAAAGGAGAATGGATAAGGAGTCGGAAGGATCCACTTATGGATTTTGTTTAACGGGGATAAGGTAGGAGACAAGATTTGTAAGAAGGGAAATGAGAGGGGTAATTAGGGTTCTGAACTCTGTAAGGAATGATGTTAATAGGCTGGTGAGATCTGAAGAGCTTGAAGGTGGCGGGATATGCGAGATGTGTGGTTGAGGATGGGATTGAGTTTGCCGATTGCTGGGATGAGCGGAATGCTGGGAAAGAAGAACTTGCGGAGGAGGTGTGGGCAATGCCTGTGACTGCTCTCTGTTCCGAGCTGCGTCAGCAAAAGAGACTGAAGGCCTCAAACTTCTGGTGGGGGCGCTTCTTGGGCTACCTGTGGCTGATGTTTCTTCTTCAGGACGACGACGTTGTTCACTTCTGGACTTTAGAATTCTATAAGCCTCACAGCCTTTATAGTTTGCCGGGTGGCCTTGCTGACAGAACACACATACAGCAGGTGATTTTAGGGGCTTCTTGCACAATTCACTTTTGTGCTGCCCACTGCACTTTACACACCTGGGAGGGTGGTAGCAGTATGATTTTGTGTGCCCATATGCCTGGCAATTATGGCATTGGACGATGTCTCGTTTCGGGTAAGGCTTTTCGACCTGTACTCTTGTGTAGTATAAGTGGTTAAGCTCGTAGATTTTCTCCACTCCAGCTGTTCGCTCTAGATCGACAAAGACTGGTAATAATTGAAAATATTTCAAAACCTGAAAAATATCTGCATTTTTTAGCATAAAAAAATATATTATTTTCCAATTTTCTAAGGCCTAAACCAATGGAAAAATGCTAAAATACTTTCTGAAATTTTTGAAAGGACTAATGAGTGGTCTATGTAGAACGGTGAAGCAGAAAAAACTAAAACCTGTCTGTGGGCGATGTTTGCTCATATCACCCCATTATTCGAGAAACGTGTGGGCAGTGCTTTGTCTTCTGGCGAAAGCCAAACCAAAAGGTTTATTGTTTCAGACAAATAACGGATTAGTTTATTTTCCGAAATAGCCACTGGATACTGTAATTTATCTATATATTGTAAAATGACGCTGATCACGTCATCTATAGATAAATAACCAACACTGCATTCCATCTAAGCTTTGTTGATTTAAGATTAATTTGAAAAATTGATTATTAGGACAAAATGGATGGCTGATTAAAACCAATCTCTATAAAAAACAAAATATTGTTCCTCCATAGGCAGCTTAAAGAAGCGACCAACGTAAAATTTATTAGTTATGTCAAGGGTCAATATTTAATCAGATGGTAGATAAATCTTGAAGACGTATTTTCCACCGTAATGGTCACGAATTTTTTTCACTTACGGAATCCATTGATAAGATCTTTATTGTGATACAATTACAATCTCCCTTATTGGGAAATAAGTAATTGTGATAAATGTTCTCATTCACATCATATTTACAGTTTTCACTCAATCGTTCATTCATACAGTATTTACAAACAACCCTCCCAAATCCTCATGGTTGTCACCTCCCTCGCATGCGAAAGAAGAAGCGGGGTCTTGGGAAGTATAGCACGCTCCTCCGTCCCGGATGTGAGCCAGTGGAGGCTGGCCAAGATAACGAGAGCCACAGACGCTCAGGAAATGATTGGAGGAACTAGCCAATGCCCGGGACTACCACTTATGAAATCCAGTTTTCTATTTGGTTGAGAGAGAACCTTAGGTTTACAATAAAATAATGGAAATTATCTTTCGTCGTCTAACGCCACGTCTTACTAAAAATAATGAAATTAATTCCTGATAATTCAAATTACTATCTAAGGCAGATATTATTAATTCATCTATTATTTATCATTAACTACATGTAGCAATAAATTTTCCTTAAAAAAATAAATGATGCCCACCGGTTGATCAATATTCTCGAATATGCTCTTAAATACAAAAAGGTTAGGGGTCCCTGATCTAAATTACTTCATCAATATTTCAACTGTTTAGATAATATATTCCTAAAATAATGTATTTATCATTATCAGGAAATCGGTAGCGATGTAGACATCTCTGCTGAGTACAAAACAGTGGATGAATATGAACAGTATGAAAATAATGGAAATATTCAGAAGCCCTAGAGCAAGCAAATTCACTCCATCGAAGAAGGAATATTCATCAATTTTACGAAGAAGACTTCCGGTGGCATAATCAATAATGGATGAGCAGGGAGTTAATTTTATGATGCGTAAGTTGTTAGGGGAGCGAAGCTCCGCACAGACCACACACTTCTTGCCTTAGAAAGTTCTGCCTGAAGCCACTGAGAATAGAATTAACTAGAGGGGCCTAGCCGATAGAGGGGGACCGACCGGCGGGAGTGTGGTCTCTTGGCTGCATACCCAAGTCCAGTCTCGCTCTTGCTCCCTTATCTTGCCTCTATTCTGGATTTGTTCTTGTTAGTTTTCAAGTTAATTACGCTGTTGAATAATGTAGGTAGTGAGGAGAATAAAATCATTAAAAAAATGATAATAGATACAATATTTATACTAATTTATATTATATTAATTTATATACAATATTATTGACTTTTATTAAAAACGTGTCAGTTATCCTTGTTTCCTCTTTGCCTAATGAAATAACCGAACAATCTTTACAAATGATCTTGACTTTTAATACTATAGTAATAATAATAATAATATATACTTATAATCTATTGGGGTGGCCACCTCTTAATCACGAATAATTAGAAGTTCCTCCTCTTCTCGGCCCAGAAAATATCTATCTATGTTTCCATATTTTAATAATAAAGCTTATGACGTCAGTCAGAGAGGGGGAAAAAGCTAGTGGGGGAAACAGCTACAGGTGGGGGAACCATCCCCACCACGGCTGGCCTGCCTAGGGCCGTCTTAGGGTGGACTACAGAACATACCGAACCGGCACTTGGAACACAGCTCTCTCTCTCTCTCTCTCTCTCTCTCTCTCTCTCTCTCTCCCTTTCTCTCTGCACTGACGCTTGCTCTACAGTTCACACTCGCCTCTAGGATCCGGACGGTTTTCACCTACCCTCAGACATCGAGTGTGAATTTGTGGTCATTCCAAGACCACATAAATTATCTATAATCCTACCTACCCTGTACCTCTTCTCCTGAACATAGTGCTTTATCGGGGCACACACCTTCTAAAGATCTGATGGAGTCAGATCAAAACAAATTAGACTGCCCGTCGACTAGGTCGGCAGCCAGGGTGAAAGACCACAGGTTCGCCCGTCTTATCTCGTCCTCCCCACTTTAGGGATACTCAGTTATCAGCCCGACAGTAGAAGTCTGAGTTTTTGATGTTTTTAAATAATTGGTAAACAGCCCAAATCTTACTTCCACCCTTCGAAGTAACAATTTAAACAATTTTTTTCCAGCAAATATTCCACTTATTAATGCTCTAATATAACAAAAAATTAATAGTTTCACCGCATAATTGTTATCTTGTGCTACTGTGTTAATGCAGAAATGCTTTGCAATACAAGAAGCCTTTTATAAAAAATTTCGTTTTAAATATTTTTACAAATGTTAAGAATTATAAAAATAATTAGAAATTTAGTCTACATTCGAACATCATTTTTCTATTATAATATGTTATATTTAAGTTTAGTTTTCAAGAATTTTGTTGTAAATCATTAGAATAATGTATATCTGTATTATTTATAAAATGTTTTCAGACAATCGGATTGTTTATTAAAGATCAAATCAAATCTTACCTAGTCACGTCCATTATAACAATAACTCTCACCACGTTAATTATTATATTCAAATTGGTAGAGATTATTTCTTCTTGTATCTGTGGGTATTTGCGATGGTTGTCCTTTTGTTCTTGATGACGTTCTATCCTGATTACATCGCTCTCATATTTGAGCTGAATATAAGGATAATCAGGTGCTTCATAGATCTAATTTAAAGCCCAGAGACGGTATTTTAAGTGTGCCGAGTACTGAGTGGTACTCAAAGAGGAGTTATGAATTCTGGGAAAGCGGGACGTGGTTCCCTCACTCAGATGAATGGCAGTGGTATCGGAAACCACTGACGATAGGGCTAGTTAATGCTAAGCCAGGTAGAGCCAAGGACCTCCTTGCTAATGCTTCAATCCTGCTAATGGTTTAAGCTCCCATTGTCCCCTTGCTCTCGATGATTGCACCGCACTATTATTTCCCATCGGGGTGCAAATCCCTCCCCTGGTTTTACCTTCTCCGGATTTGTAATCACGTTTTCCTCGACGGCTCTAATCTGAAGAGGTAAAGCCACGCTAAAACCGCCTGGGGACAATAAAAATGCTTATAACTCTTGTCTGCTAGTAAATATTCCACATTTGAATTTTATATTTTGAATACTTCTTTTTTTTAAAAAAAAAGTCAAGTGAAACGTACCATTCCAGTGGATTCGTTACGGTTTATGAAAATGGTTTATTTCACACCTTTTGTTTTATGATAATAGTCCACCGAAGTCACAAAACACATTAATCAGGTCGTCGCGTTTTTACGCTCTAATCAATATCATACAAATTAGATTTTATTCCTGATTAGTTCATTAACGACTAATCATAATTTTGTATGTAATTATTTATATTTTTAGAATCATCAGCTTGCCTTCCAAAAAAAATAAAAAATCGCATTTAGTTGATGACAGTTTGAATTAATTTTTGATTTCATATTTTGAAGGAACGAAATTCAAATTTCATACCTTTAATGCAGCCTTTAGATCTTTTATTGATACCCTCGTAAAAATTAAAGATTTGTTTTTTAAAACTAACTAGTTAATTTATTATTGACACTTATTCATGTATTATGGAAATGGTTGTGTTTTTAGTGACTTTTTGTAATCTATGCATCTATGCACAATTTCATGTGTCTAGCTTTAACAGTGGAGCCTCAAAGGTAAATGTCAAAGCGTGAATAATTTCACAAGGAGCGGATTGTCGGTTTTTCTATCTTTGGAAAAGATCTATTTAATTTTTGAGCCCAAAGTTCACGATTGCTTTTTAACCGCCTGTCATTCTGTTCGTATTGGTTATGTTCTACAATACCCATCCTAAAGATGACTCGATAGTTTTTAAACTTTGGAATTAAGTTTCACCTGAAACTTTTTGAAGTGTACTGGTTAGTTTATTTTTAATAGACATTAACAGAAAGAAGGGACGAAAATATTAAGTAAAACTTTTAACTCCTTCTTTTATCCCGTAACAGAAGCTATTTAAGATTTAAAGTTCTGATCCCCCCTCCCCTCGATAAAGAGCAGTTATATGAACGGTAACCTAAAAAGAATATTGCTTTGCAGTTGTTTTTATTACTTCTCATAAAATAAAGAGTTTTTTAATCCAAAAGGCTAGTATTTTACCTCCATTGAATACCAAGAATATATTTTGAAATAATTACTTCATTTCCCACCTATCTGTTTCTGTTTATATATCTGAAAATATAAAATATTATATACTTAAAGGAACTTTTTTGGTTAAAATTAAAAAAAATAAATATATTTAAAATAAAATTACTGCATATTTTTACCACTTCTGGAGGTACAAAGGAATTTTCCGAGGGTGGTTCTAGTATGAACTAGGGTTTATTAGTACCTCTTCATATGAAAACGATATTATTGAGGAATCGGCTTCTGGATTTAAGGTATCATTATTTACAATACACCGGCCCTAAAAATGATTTTGTCCTAAAATAACAAAGAATGTGCTAATGACCCTTTATCCCACTGGCAATTAGTCTGAGTGATGGGGGGGGGGGAGTCAGGCTCTTGTGGCTAGGGAGTACGAACAAATAAAATCTTGTAATAGCAAACTAATCCATTGATCTAGCTGATTGCTTTTATCAATTACGAACTAAATAGTATTTTTTACTTACTATGTACGTCTGCATTAGGTTTCTGCGAGGGAGGGGTTGATGTGAACAGCTTAAGGTATTTGGTGAACTGCCAGTTTTTGATAACTTTTTTTTAGAGAGCTCACCATATATCTTGAACAGTTCACATCGACATCCCCCTCAAACCTGCTAGAAGCAGGCATAGATAGCATGACGAAACGTTGCCAATGAGTAAACTTGATGAAAAACTTACAGCTCTCTATCATCAGACCAAACCATCCCCCGGCTGAACCATCAACTCATTTTTATTCTCGCGACTAACATCCCTTCTGTACTCGCGCGACTCCCAGTATATCTGTACTGGATCATGCGAAAAATCTACTAATTTTAAATCATAAATATGTTGAAGTTGAGAAATACTATCATACCACGGACCGGGCCCAACTTTTAATGCTTTTTATTTATTTCATTGTCATATTTAAAGCGAAATCCAACCAACGTATTTTCATTTGTTGAATATTCTTCTTAAATTTCAGATCGATTGAACAATTTTTACTATATAGCTATACGATAGCTAGCTTAAAGCATAGAGAAACATACTGACGAAAGGCGATCCGCTTCTTTGATTTAAGCACAGTCAATCTCAATAATTAATTAAATGAAATTAGACTTTTAAACATTCGGCATGATACTATGGGTCTATTTAATTTTAATTGGGACTCCTTAAGGTACTTTATATTGACTATCCAAATCGTTTCACAATTTGAAGCTCCGTTCAAATCTAAAAATCAAGTAGATACGGGTATCCAATAACATAAACTACTATTCCAGCCGTTACATAACGGTGCAAAACCTCAATACATCCTTGACCAATCCCGAGTTCAAGATATCCCCGCCACCCTTTACTCATCGATGGCATCAGGCAGTCGAATTGGGCATCATGTAGCTTCAAGTCATTTCTAAGCCCTTCCTCTTGTAACACAATGATGTGCCCTATCACCTGGTCCCTTTACGTTGTATTTATGTTTTTTATAGACGTAATCCGATTTTTAGGAGCCTGTATGACCTTAAAATACAGTTATGATGTATTATAGTCCAATTCACAAAAGAGTCATTTTCACACATTATGTAATTTTGTGTATATTTTTTCATTCCCTCCAAGTATATAAAATCCAATCAAAATCTATCCCACCACCGTAATCCCCTAGCACAGCCATGACACTGTCATACTCCAGCAGGAGTCCTGGCAATGGTCAGTTTGTCCAATCATGTCCCGAGCGTCTGTGGCTCTCGGGCTCTTGGTCGTCCTACACTGCATCGTTTCCAGTGACGCGGTTGATGGAGGAGCGTGAGGGAATTCCCAAGCCTCTTTCGCATGCGAAGCAGGTGACAACCATGTGGATTTGGGAGGTCTCTGGGCTGTTTGTAAATACTGTATGAATGGGCGAGTGAATGAAAAACTAGAGCATGGTATGAATGAAAACATTGATAAAATTTGCTTATTTCCCAATAAAAAGCAAATTGTAATTTTATCACAATAATATTGTTAAATTTTAGTTATACAATTATACGATTCCTGGTACTACCCTGTAGACTTTTCTTCGTTTAGATTAGACCTTGTTAATAATCAAATATTGGCTCTGATTAAAAGTGGGAATACGCTCCCCTATAAATAAACTACCATTGACAATAAATTAATTAAGGATATTTGCGTTATAAAGGCTTGGCAGGAAACTGGGCAAGGAACGGTGGAATTATTCCAAAGAAAGTTCACAACCTGCTGTTTAAAACAAAAGATCTGCAAAGTACAACAAAGCTAATTAAATAGGACGAGCCAATAGAGGTGGTGTCTTCGGATTAATGCTCAATGCTTTTCCTTCTGGCATAATCGCAAAGTTCGAGTTTCCGCACTGACTGATTCGCTGTACTTAATTTAATATACAATATCATCTCAGCTCTAGATTCAAGTATCATGGCCTCATTTTTTAGGTTATCGTTGATGTTCTCAACCCGAAACCCAATTTTTGTCACTGGTGTTTGCCTGTCTACATGAAGGCAGGTCTCTGTATTGTTGTTAGCAAGTCCCTTGCTTTAGCTAAAGGCATAAATTATTAAATGAATCTATGGCAATATTCAAATAAAACCTGAGGTTTATTAATTAATGACTTAATTGGTATTAACCAAAAAACATTCTATGCTATTGAGTAGAGATTAGAAATCTTGATGTGTTTAGTGTTCGACTTTTTTGGTGTCCCCCATAGCTCTACGTAAATTATTACTAAATCATTTCCTTAGGGGTTTGTTTGAGAAAGAATGTATTGTTTATTTGCGGTAAAAATTAGCAATATTGAATACCTACCGTCAATACTTTCAATATTTTGCATGCTACCACCAAATTTGAGATCAATGCTTTTGTATTGATTCCGATGTATTGTGCAGCTTCAATGTATGATCTGATAATGAGCAGCTGTGAAACAACAAAATTGAGTGTTCGGTAAAGCTTCCCATTAACTGGCGTATACACAGCACATATGCATAGAAACCCACAACGAGCATTGTGCATTACCAATTAGGCCGAATGTTCTAATGAGCATTGTGGGCCTTTCTCTAGGTACTGAAGCACTCAGCCGAGCCAATTAGGCCCTGGGTCTACCGAATATTCCAGACTAATACTACAACATACGACCTATTAACTAAAACAACGAAATAATGATTTAAATTACCGATTTAAAGTTATATGTTCAAAATAGCTAAAAAAACAGAAATATTTTCAGGCATTTAGGGTTTCGTGAGTTTTTGTGATTTATCTGTTCTAACAAGCAGCATGACGTTTTAAACGGTTCTGTTTTCTTAAAGCATTAAGAACAGTCGAGTTTACCGTAATAAACCATATTTACCAAATAAATACTTGGTATAAAAAAAAAAAATTAAAAGGCTTGACTACACGATCAACTATGTGCTCTTTGTGTCTTGATTTTTAAACCGTAATAGCAAAAACGCCAAAAACTAATACTAACATTGTGTTTCCTACTTTATTTCAACAAGTGATTTTTTTCTAAAGGCGTGATATTTGGCATGGTGATTTGATGATAAAGTCGATAATAAAATCATCCCACAAAAAATAGGAGTCATGATTAATTTAATTAGTAAAAAAACAATATGGTAATAAATATAAAACGCTACATTAAAATCAAATATTTTTATCACAATGATTAGGATCTCTAATTAAATATCCTGATGCCTTGATGAATAATTTAGCCCAAAAATATTTCATTTTTTTTAAAAAGCAACATTCGCGATTGTATTTCCTCTCAACACTTTTTTTTTATATCATTGAAAATTCTTTTTTCTGTTATCGTCATGAACGTACCGTACCCTTAACGGTTTAGAAAATTCATACAGATTTCGGCCATCTTAAAAAAAAAGCCTTTTGCTATTTCCTATTGTATTTATCAAAGACATGATCAGCATATTACGAGTAGCTATTAAATGTTCATTTAAATTTGAACAGACGTATAGGTATATATTTAAAAAGAAAACTGGTAATCGACTGCTTGAAACATTTTTTTGAATCCTATATAATCGATCAAACGTTAAATTGAGATAACTTTTTGTTTTAGTTAAAAAATCAAAAATATCCGATGAATAATTTAAGTATTTTTATTATTACTTGACTGCTTGTTATTATTATTATTATTACTGCTGCCAACCGAACGGTACATCCAACGGCTGTGCCACAGTTTAGTGAGCTTAAAGGTTCTGTTGTTTTATCCTCTGCCCTACACAAAGATCTCTAAATAATAATACTTTAAGAAACGGTAGAATTGAAGGGCCGAATCGCTTGATTTACTAAGATCGAATCGATTCGTAGATTGGTGATTTATATTACAAATTATCCCTCCAGATTACTTTTTTTCTTTTTGTGTAATTAATTACTTGACTGGCGGAGAAAGGTAAGTGATTAATCAGGCATGGAACTCAATTTTTTTTTCTTGGATTCTGAAAACTCTCCCTTGTCGTGGTCACACCTGAGTTATATCTTTAACTGTAATCTCACCATCATTTGTTGAGGGTATGATTATAGCTTATGCTGTGTGGTGAAACGTTGGAAATTACAAAAGTCAAGATAACATTAACTTGCCTAAAATGGCAATAAAACAATAACAATTGTTGAATTGAGTCCGTTCGATCGGCGTAGTTCTAGTTATTAAATCTCGGAACCTCCGTTAAAATGTAACGCAATAGTTTATAAAAGGCTTGTGAGACCTCAATCAACTTCATGTATCACTATCCAGGGGTGTGGTCTTTACTAGCAACTACATTAAATATTTACTATTTTATGTACATTGATTACAGAAGAAATTTCTAAGAATAATAACAAATCCACCTAGGCAAACCACCAACCACTGGCATTAATGTAATTTATTGCCTAGTAAAAGAAAGCACTCAAAAGCTCCCTGAAAATTGTAAAAGTAACAACAATAATTTACTAAAAAGACTTGTGCATAATGTTTCAACTCGGAAAAATATATACAAAGACATTCCTTTTAACCTTACGGACGACTAGAAATCAATTATTTAGTTATAGGTTTTTTTGTTTCAGCTTTTCTAAATAAGTGATCATTTTAGTTTTACTTCGAGGGCACTCTTCCTTTGTGCCACTATATTTAGTGATCCCATGAACATAAAATGAAAGATTAAAATCAGAACTTCCTAAATAGCTACGTAGTATATTAGCTTATTAGCAAAAACTTTGAAACTTAGAAAAATGCGCCTGAGTTACTCAGGAATTTTTATTTTCAGACATCTCGTACATCAACATTTTTTGAAATTGTGACGAAAGGCATCTTCCCTTCA
Organism: Acanthosoma haemorrhoidale; assembly: GCA_930367205.1. NCBI lineage: Eukaryota > Metazoa > Arthropoda > Insecta > Hemiptera > Acanthosomatidae > Acanthosoma > Acanthosoma haemorrhoidale. Next base: position 39,848,583 of record OV884009.1, on the reverse strand, counting down.
AAAGTTCAGATGGATTCATTAATGTAACCATTTGTGATCTGTAAAAAAGTTTATAAGGCACAACCATTGATATTTAGATTCACATTAGTTATTATTGCAGCAGAAGGGAATTGAATCATTCCCTTAATCTGGTGTGGGTTAAGCCGAAACGTCGAGGAAAGTGGCGTTTAACTGACGTCTCTGGGTTTATAACCGGGGGTTCATTACCAACAGCTCGATCCAGATGTGAAATACCGCCTGCGAACTGAACTCACACAAGTGTACTTAGCTATTCGTTACGATCATAAATATACGTTAAATGTAGGCTCAACTCCGCCTTCAACTTACTTCAGCTACGCTTTCAATTATCTGAACCGATCTTGTTCTCTATTAAAACCACCCCCGGGTAATAAATTAGGCTTCACACTTGGGAATCAAACGGTGTCGATAACTCAGGGCGAAGCGAGGTTTGTTTTGTGGAGTAATCTCAAACGGAGCCGATACGTAGGCCATTCGTAATATAAAGGTCGATTAATTTCCGACCCTCTCGTTCGGCTATACTGGAAAACGCTCCTTTCAACGTAATGGCGTTTCGGCTTCCTGATTTTGTTTTCTTCATTTCCCATTGAATATTCAATTGTATAGATCTTGATTTGAAAAATTTCGGTTTGCTTTTAGAGTATTATTAATTAGAATGAAAGAGTTTATTCATGTCAACGTACAATTTACATTCATATCATGTGAGCATACACGTTTTGCCCAGGATCCCCCCTCCCCCAAGGCAATATCCCTAGAAAGCAAGTGGTGGCAATGCTGCAAGCAGCGGAGCTCCTATCGCTACATTCGCCCACCGTTTCGATACGTGACCAGTACTGGAGACAGGACTCCATGACTTACATACCTATTTACAATAATACCATGAGACCACCGTTGTTTTAGACAATGTGTTGAATCGAGAAAAATGTTAATAACTGGATAAGGAGTTGACAAGAAGAAAGACGCATTAAATATATTATCATATGGTTGACATGGAAAATATACTCGATAAATTAGAAACAAAAATGGTTGACAGTTTATAATGCACATAGTACTTCAAAATCTAGTTATAAAGAGAAATTGAATCTACGGATGAGAATCATACATTCGTTTAATCATTTGTAATGTACAATTTTTACTATAGTGATTTAAAAGCTTATTTTTTTACAATCATTCTTAAGCTTTTTTTTGGATTTTTTCAGTTTATTTTAATATATATGTTATCCTAATGAAATGCGATTCTGATACTTTAACAAATATTTATCATGACCTCGAGCTCTTTGAATTGGAACCCTAATTAATTTATTAAGGAAAAAGATTTTTTAATTAACTAGTAATCTATTGATCAATGAACCATTTTTCATAAAGTGGGTTAAATTTTTAAAGTAGAACTTCCACGAAAAATATCAAGCCAATGCGTCAAACAGCTGTCATGAAAGTAGCGACCTCATTTGTTTTTTCAAATATAGTAAAAAAAAAAGTCTTGACGTATATCATATTACTGATATTTAATTTAGTCCCCTATTCTATACTATTGCAAAATATTTATTTTTAATTACCGAAGAAATAATTAATTGATAATACTTAATCACCAAGTCAAACAGGATACATTCAATTATCAGAAAAGACAAACGGAAAGGATACGAATTTTTGTTTTTGAAAACAAAAATGAAACCACGTGCTAATTATTTAATAATCTGATTACCAATAATGATTACCGAATTGATACAATAATTACTTATGAACGGGTGGATGGTAGCATTTGTGGTCAGTGCTGCACCTGGGACTTATTTATTAGAAGATATATAACTTAGACCATTCTAAACATAATAATAGATCAATAAACTAGATTTGTGCCAAAGAACTTTAGTTAAAACCAAGTAATGATGATGAGCTGTTGAAAGCGCTTGAAATTTAATTCTGGTCTATCTTTTTACCATTGGCATAAAGCACAACTTGGTGGGAATACCTTAGGCCGTGCTCAAGAGGCATGAAAATTTCCTCAACTTCTGAAAAACCAAAATATTATTGCCGATGGGAAAGAGAGAGGCACTTCTTTCAGAAAGCTTATCGATCGTCTGTATTCTCTCTCAAAGTGTATCTGTTTGTGTTCTACGGTTTCGGCCGTGAAAACGAGCCAACCTATATTTCATCCACCGGAGTGATGTGTCCCGTTGGTATGCTATTAAATTCTCTATTTTTTTAATAACAAAGAATTATTAACACATTTAATTACTTAATAATACAAAAACTCAGATGCTGTATGTTAAAAATATAAATTGTTCTGTTTTTTTGCTCAATGTTGCATACATAGAATATAAAAAAAAATTCTTGGACCAGGAATAAGATAAATCAGACCAAGCCATTGCTTAATTAAACTTTTGCAACTTTTAATACTCAATAATTTTATCTCTTGACAAAAACGTTGATCAGCTTATTGCTATTGATCCACTGGTGACAGTCCACAGAACTGGACGTCAATAATTGTATTTCTTTTTGTTGTCTTTCTTTTATATACACCCCAGCGACGGATAAATGCGTCATTGTGACGATTGCGTAAGTATTGCTGCCCACATGGGCCGCGGTGGCTGCCTCCTATAAAAACAACCGTCCCCTACCATCCTACCACCACCCTCGGGCTGACCCAGATTGTTAGAATAAGTGAGCTCTAGGGGAAAGCGATTCAATTTGCCATAAGCTCGAGGGAGGAAGAAGCTGGTAGCCTGTTAATTGAATCCGTTATCCAGCCAGTGTGTTAATGGGCTGACTCAAGACTCTCCACCCCTCCAGCTATCTCAATGGCTATTGACACTCATTTTCAACCCCTTCCTATTATTCATGGGGATGGATGGATTTTACTTCCATTAGCTGGATCAGTGAAAATCTTTTTCAATAAAAGGCGTAAGGCGCCTCTTCGGGGAGTAGGTGTGCAAACTCAAGTCAAGTGTGAAGCGCCTTACAATTAAGGGTTCCGCAACGGCTACGAAAGAGATTTTAATCACTTTTTTAATTATAGTCTCCTCAATCCCTAACATTTATTCGATATTCTAAATGAGGATCCACTGGGGCATCAAGTAGGACTTCCAATCAAAATACTCCAGCTTAAAAAATTTTGAACTCAATTTTAATGACTTTTCGTTGTAATAATAGTCCGATTGAGTCAAAACACATATTACATAGGGATAAATAACCATAAAAAAAAATAATTTTTCGTATTATTAATTAACTTTATAAATTTCTATTGGAATATTGGTTGAATATTATCAATGGACTATAATTACAAATATTCAGTAAAACTGTCTTTAAAAATACTTTGGCTTGTATGGAATTAAATTTTAATTTTCCTTTTTTATCACAAAAAAACAGCATCTCCACACATTTGCGACCCCTGCGAGAATCAAGGAGACTCAAGCCTTATAACTATTTTTCTTTGAATCTTCTATAATTTCAACTAGTATTATAAAGTGATAATATATCTATTTATTTAATTATTTGTTGAAATGCCATTGTTTCCATACCGAGAATATATATAAATATATTTAAAAAGTAAGGACTTAACGTTAACGAATCAACGTTCTGCCACGATTGAGAACACAGTAAAGAGAGTAAGTAAAAAAATCAAGAAAAATATGATTTGAGAGCTGTTGGGCATGCCCGCCAGGGGATGTCTTGTCGACCCGGGCCAATGCCCGGCGTCAAGAAAGAGATAAAATGAATAAACCTTTGATCTATCACCTTTGCCGGTGGCCTTGTTGGTGGGCAGCTCAATTCCAATTTGGTTATTTTAGACTCTGTAAGATTTTAGAAGGTGTTCCACGACATTGCAATATGTCCAGGAGACTAGGTACAGGCTAGGTATTATAGTTTACGCGGTCTTGGATTGACCGCGAGTTCAATCTTATCATCTAAAAGTAGGCGAAAACTGTCCGGATCCCAAAAGCGAGAGTGAACTGGAAAGGGACGCACTGTACCGTTGTACGCTACTAAGTATATTTTGTAGGTCCCCAGAAGCCGTCGTCTGCATGGAAGGTATTCCTTGCAAGGATATGCTAGTTTAGTGGGCTACTCCTGGATATGCCAGGAAACTCCACTGTGAAGGCTGACAGCGCCTAGACTAAATCTACTGGGTTAGGTATATAATATGTAATTAAATAAGAAAACCACGGTTAGAGCGAAGCATCAATCGCTAGTGCATTATAGAGCAGTGTTCACTTCAAGTGTCTGTTCCGACTCAATAAAAAAACTTGGAATTTCTCCCTTATATAGGTAGGTAGATATCTGCACGCAGCCAACTGGAGGGTAGATTAGTCCAACCAATCAGGAAGGCCGCTGTTCTGAACAATCAGGGTAGACTACACCAGCAACTTTCTATATATTACCATCAACTAGTTTCAACTCTCTATATATTACCATCAACTAGTTTCAACTCTCTATATACTACCATCAACTAGTTTCATCTCTCTATATTGACGCCGTATGTTTATTGACACATAATACAAAATGAAACAGTGTACAGGTGTTTTCTGTCCGTGAGTTAACTACTATTCGTCTATGGCAAAGCTAGAATAACAGGAGCCAACAATAGAAAAATCGCATCTAATGCCACTCCTATCTCAGCAGTTTTCGTTTTATATTTCAGCTATTTTATTTGTTTAAAAACGATGAACTATTTCTGGGAAAAATACCACCAACATCTAACTAACTTGTAAATATCTGTAGTTAGTAATAAAAAAATAGGATATTAGTTGTCTCTTTAAAATTTTGTTATTGAATTGTGAATATGATTACTGTTTGAGCCAATCTAAAATTTAATAACAGAAAACTTTATGTTAAAAAAAAAAAAAAGAAGAAAATTATTTCGTAGGCTATCGCTGCTGCTGCTACCTATGAGATACAGCAGGGACGACCTCGTGCGTTGGACACCGGTCTGGGGTTTTGTCGAGACCAGTCACTATGGATCCTAGCTTCGTTGTAGTAGCATCAGAATTTGTTGAGTGCCGAAAGTAACTGGTGAGATTAATTTGTCGAATCCTAAGTTATCGGTTTTAATCTGATGATAGTCATAACAGATACAGGGTTGGGCAGGTTTTTGTATCTTTCGCCTGAAATCGAGGAAAGCAGTAAAAAATCATCCATTAGGCCAGAAGCTCCTGCCCGAGGCTGGACCGATCGCCGGACAGGTAAAAGGGGATTGATTCCTAAAATTTTCCTTTCAATTTCGATCTATCCGATTCAGAAAACCACCCCTTTTCCCTTACAGAGAGACGGGTCAGCGGCGACGGGATTCTGCTATTGGTGGTAAGTTTGGAATTTATTGAATCTAAAATTATTTATTATTAATATAATTTGTTGTTATGTTTTACTCGATTTCGGTATTTGTCGTCGTTATTTGATATCACAGTCCACTATTGGTTCTCTATCAGAGAAATAACTTGAAAACTCGTTCGTTCTAATTTTGACCTAAAATTGAATATTGGTGATCTCACAGCTAATTTATCCGCGTTCACAATTACTTTAATTTTCTTTTGGTCAAGTGTTTTCTGGGACGCTATATGTTTTAAAGTATATCATATTGTTCTTTGCCACTTTGTTATAATGAGCAAACCTGCGGTTAGAAAATAAGAGGGAAAGATCTTGAATGGGTATTAGTTGGTGTTTACACGATCGAGAGCCTTATCTTGTCCGGCCAAACTGTTACAAACAAACTTAACTCGCTGGCCTAAGTAGTATGTTTGCACAGATGCTGGCTTCAACGATTGAAATTTATTTCCTTGAAGACTTAAGGTTATTTTGGGGATTCGCTGCCACTCAATAAACAATCAAAATAGCAATTATGTCAGTTAAAGACAAGAAATTAATTTTATCTGAATTGAAAATATTAAGACACTAAATTTCCTTTTGAGTCGAAAAAACGTCGAATTAGACGCGATGTCATCTTCCTTTCACACAATTCAAAGGTTATGTATTTACGCGAGTGGTAGTTATACTAGCATAAATTAGGTAGCTTTCAATATCCAAAAATAAGCAAGCGAGAAAACGATGCGCAGTGTAAGCGTGATCCTACAATTACGCTTAAGCTATTCTACCAGATTTGTTTGCGTTCATGTATTTTATCTTCTATAATAATAACACGAATCCTACCAAAATATAGACGTTTACACTATTTTACTTTTTCACGTAATTTAATATTACATATTATTAGATTAAATGTTTCCAATGCCAGTTGTGCTTCAACTAGACTTATATGACCGTATAGAAAAGTTAGAGTTAATTATTATTTAAAATATCAATTACTTACCTTTCAAAAAAACAAAATCATCCCTTTCCAGTGATCTTTATGTGCTATCTGCTCTTGACCCTCAAGATTTTCCAATGTTCCCAAAAACCTATCCACTCATACAAATCCTCTTGTCAACCCCTTATACAGTAGCACTTATCCTGACAATCCTCCTCGCCACCCAAAACGAAGGCGTCCTTGCGATGCTGAGCGTATGTTGCTCTTTTGTCTTTTCTCAGGTCTTCGACTTGTTCGAGTGAAACGATAAAAGGCGGGGGGGGGGAGCTCCAGTTTGCCAGAAGATTTGCGTTGGTTATGGGGGACAGAATGTCTATTTAGGTATTTTATGAATGTAAACTGTACGTAATTATGAATGAATTGGTAATAATTACTGGTACTAGGATTTAAATCCTAGTTAGTGATGTTGTACAAGGAAATTGAATGTCACAAAAATATCTTATAACAAATAAATATTTCTTCCATCCAGTTTATTATAATAAGATGTATAATAATACGTTTAAAGGATAAAGTTCTATATGAACCTCCAAGTCAATAAATAATCGATTTTATATCGCTCGTTGTTAATCCGTTTGCAAGTCTGCATGAGGGCGGTCTGAAAAGTTTCCGATCTAACAAAGCTTCTATTTATTTTATAATCATCTTCATGTTGAAGTCGGGAACTTTTCAGCCACCTGTGCATAGCAGTCGTCAAAATGTCGTTCTACAGCAGCTCCAAACATGCTAATTAGTTTTTAGTAGTAAAAACAAATAACGTGTAAAAAGTCAGACATGTTTCAAGTAGCAGTCTAAAATTCTCGTTTGTCTCATACGATGAATGGCACATTAAAGAAGATAAACGCTATTCGTAAAACCTAATTTTGAAGAAATTCCACATGTTTAATACGTTCCAAGTTACTGGTTTTAATAAGGCTTTGTATTTCAAGATTTTAGGTATCTGCATTTTTTTTTTTAATTTACTGAAGCAGCTATTTTCAGAGACCGAGATGGTTTAAAAAGTAATATAAAGTAAAGTAATATTAGTCAGAAATTCTGAGTAATTTAACGTAATTGAATGAGTATTAAGAAGCTCTTTCGGAATCTGGTAAGTATCTCTCAAACGTTTTTATTTTACTTACTCCCTTTTTTATTTCTTTGATGTACATGAAAAAAAAAAAGACAATTTATTTCATAATTATAAAACAAATTAGTCCGTAAAGATAAAAATATCTCCTTAAAAAAAATTGTTGAAAAAATAATCCTTGTATCAACTAGTTACATATATGTTATTATATTTTTATCAAACTTTGTATGTCAAAAAAAAAACATTTAAGTTCTAGAAAATTTTAATCTAAGATTTAAAGTTCTGATTTGTTCCACGTGCTTAATGAAACAATAAAGACGGTACCGGTAACAAGAGAACTTACATGTTCTTTGAAATTAGTCAATAGAAATCACGTTTCGAGCTTTTTAAATTTCAAAAAGGCTATTATCAGCAATCAAGATAGCTTAAAAAGTAAACTAAAGCATATTCTAGCAATAATTTATTAAAATTAAAAAAAAATAACTTCATTCATAACTCGGACATATCTATTTATCGTATTTGATTTCCTTATTTTCGTTTATATATTTGCTTCAAAAAATACAGATTAGATTAATAATTGGTTTTAAATAATTATCTTATAATATTTCTGATGTTCAGTTGATTTATTGTAATTAATTTCACGAACGTAATTCATTAATCTTACGTCATAAGGTGCGCATTTGTCTGTATTTGCTTGTATACAACATTGCAAAATTCTCTGAAATGTCGGTTCCACCAATTAGGTAGCCTTCGGTACCCAGTAACCAATAGCGGACAGACACATAGCGGGAATTGCTATATCTGCAATAATAACTATAAATCAAGACTGATCGTTAAGCGATGCAACAATAAATCTGCATACAGATCTAAGTGGCACTATGGATGTGGGAAGCGTACCGTGCATTTTAGATGGCAGTGAGTACGCCCATGATATGGATAGATTGATTGCAAACGTATAACAGGTCCATTCATAGTAACAGTTATATAATATATAGCTGGCCGATCCGTAAACAGTCGACTCACCATTTTTGGTGGTTCGTTGAGTTTTTTTTTTCAAAATAAGAAACCCTCGTTACCACCCGTCTGTTCCGATCCCTGTTCAAGCTAAAATTATGAAATTTCCTTCAAAAATCCTGTTTGATATAAAAAACGCATAAAAAATATAGGAATATCTATAAAACATGGATGTAATATATTAATTAAATATTTATCTATAATTTTAAGTAGGGTATAAAACTAAAATCCTGATGAACATTACATAATTTGTCTCTTCATTTTTCAACTATGATTAAACTACGTCATTCAACTTCTCTCTCAACTACCATTTTTTAGTGATGCATAAATATTTTGTAGTACTATTTACGTCCCGAGATGATAAAATAGAATCAAATATACGGAAAATAACGAGAGGACAATTATTAATCGATTACTTGTAATGAAATAATAAACATTTTCAAATATTATTCACAGCTATATGAATATATTTGTTTAATGTAAGATGCAGGTAACTGGGCAGGTGGCAACTAGCTGTTCTGACTTATTTCAAAACAACATATTACTCTCATTGCAAGTTTGATTTTATTCTGATATTGCAAGTGTGGCTTTCAGACATCAGAAGATTCGAATCCTCTTTTAATAGCAATCTCCTTGCTTCTTAAAACATATTTTCTAGATGTAGATCAAGATGTAACGCGACCCTCGGGTAAGTAAAATGTTTTTTCATTGCATATCTGTTTTACTTTTACATCGTTTTTTTTAACTTCTCAACTAACGCATAAAATAATTATTTGGTTTGATAGCTTTGGTGAACAAGTATTCCAGAATAGTGGATAAAATCGTTCCTCAAGGTGTAACTAAATACGTAATTATGTGATGCATCACATTATCACACTTTTGTTTTATTATTAATACGATTTCCGATGGTTACCGACTATTTTTTTACTTAGATTATATTTGCTTCTTGGGATGTATATATTATTGATATATATGTGTTAGGGGACCCTATTAAGAGATGGAATCAGCGAGGAAGTAGTTTGAACATTTGCTTAATTGTTTCATACATTTCATTTGTAAGACTATCTAGGGGCTGAAAAGTGAATTTGGACTCATGCGGATATGTCAAGATATAACTGACAGACATTTCTGCTTTTAAATTTGTCTCGACAGAATATATTCAGTAATTCAAAAAGTTGTTAAATAAACCTTTGATATTTCAGATTAAATGTATCACTTTAATGGCTGAAATGACGGAGCAGCCATTGGTATTGGAAAAACAAGTATTCTACATGATAAACAATTCGTTTTATTGATATAGCCACTTGATAAATTGATAAAACAAAGCAATACCTAATCATTAATCGCTCTGAATTGCTATTATTATTTGTTAACCTGAATATTTTTGTTACAGGTGAAAACATCATGGCTGAAAACCATACAACGGGAGCATCACTGTTTACCGAGCTTAAGGGCTCTGTTGTTTTAGCTTTGCCGGCACACGGACAATTCTGAATAATAATGCTTTGAGGAAAGTCTACAATCGAAGGGCGTTCAATTCGGGCGTAGCTCATTTAAATTAAAAATTAGCCCTTCGTATAACTGCTCAGGCTAAATTAAAGAGGTCCTACATTGATCCAGGTGGTGGGAGATCGTACGTCTTTCGTCTGTTCGTATGTAGCTTTGTCCTACGATAGTATTCTTATCATGCAATAGATCTGAAATTTTAAGACAATGTACCCAAAACAGATCGAAATATGCCGCTAAATGCTTGGTTCAAATACAATATTTGGAAGTGTGAACAAAATATTAAGACAGGAAACAAGCTTCCTTACAACAAGCTCAGAAGATCTTTTAGGATTTTTTTATGGCTAATAAAAATTCAAAGACACAAAAAGAGTTTCAAATATATTCAATAACATAACGTTTTTAGAACCTACACTAGAAATCGCGTAGTTTATCCAAGTCTAATTTTACTAGTTAGTTTTATTTCAATAATTTAGTTATTTACAACGTTTTTTTTTAATATAATTCATTTTTGTTGTTGAAGGTGGTAACACAAAATTAAATATTGTAGATCAAAAATATTCGAGTTGTTTACAATCATCAATTAAAAAACAATTGTTTCGGCAAGTATCTCTTGATATTTTTCTTCGTAAATATAAAAAATGCAATTTAATTAATATTTAATCAGAATAAATTTTACTCAGTAAAAAAAAAAAAACAGAGCGATCTTCACAAAGTTACCTTTTTAACATCCATCGCACTATTATGTTTCGTTTAGGGCATGATACAAATCGAAGTGCTTTGTCGAAACGATGGAAATCACTAACGATAAAATTTATTCACCCCACAAACTGGCAAATTTTTTGTCATTCCATTGTAGCTATTAGGTAGTTTTGGTTTAGTTCGTCACTAATTAAACACGTTTGAGGCTCTGCCTCAGGAAAGGGCAAACAAAAATAAAATATAGTTAATCACCATTTATTGTTATCCCCAAAGCCAACTGGTAATAAAAAATTATAAGAAAGTCATTGTTCCGATGGTTGAAATCTTCTCGACCTCTTCATGTTAATTGACCATGACATCCGATTTATCAAATATTTTGGCTTTGTTAAAACTTTTATTACTGGACTTTTATTAATTAAAGACTTATTATATTATATAGTATTCAAGACTTATAGTATTCAACTATTGAAAATTGCTATAGTAAATCAAAAGTATTTAATACGGTTGACACATTTTAGTCCGATTTCCTACTAAAACTGTATTGTTGACAATTTGTAGAAATACTCTAATATACTATAATTTGTTTCAATATGACTTTTTATTAATTAATTATGATTTCCTCTTACTTTAAAGTTATCCAATAATTAGCAATTATAATTTAATCCTGAGGAAATCCTCACCAGAAGGGTTTAACCTGAGCCTTTCCTTATGTAGTCAATTTAATACATTCTAGTACAGGAAAACCGATTTAGTAAAGATTAGCTCCCTTTACAAGATTAACTTAAATATAATTTTACAACACAGGCTCTACAGCTGTCAGAACTGGCACAGGGATCGTTCATTTCTCTACAATATATATTTATTAAATATTTTGTCTCCGCTGACCCAGAAAGTTTGAATATGTTCGATAAGGTTATAGAAATGATTACATCATTATGGCGATGCGACCATTGAGGCCTTGACAACTTCATAATCAGAGCAAACAAGTTCCATCTCTCATGGAAATAAAAAATTCGAAAAAAAACAAAAACAAGGAAGCAATCCTATTCAAAATTATGTGTATGTGAGCGTGGTCACAGACTGGCTAGTATATGGTGTAGTTTTTGTGATAACCTTTGCACATATATCATTGCCGCTTTCATTCATTTGCAAAACTTCTGAATAGCCCATAAAATATAATAACATCGCCATCTGCAGGCAATACGGAATGAATTCATCAGAATAATAACAAACCCATGATGGTTTACTTTATTTATAAGGCGGTAAGTCCTGACAATGGCCAGTTTCTCCAATCATGCCCTGAGCGTCGTATGTGGCTCTCGCGCTCTTCGTCAGCCTCCACTGGCTCGTATCCGGTGACGCGGCTGACGGAGGAGTGTGAGGGGACTTCCCGAGACTCCATTTCCTCTTTCGCATGCGAGGGAGGTGACAACATGGATTTGGTAGTTCTCTGGCCTGTATTAAATACTGTATGAATGAGCGAGTGAATGGAAATTGTAAATATGGTATGAATGAGAACATTTATCACAATAACTTATTATTAGAAGTTTCTATATATATAAAACGCAGTAAAAGAAATCTGAAAATTGAAAGATTAGCGACAATAATTTAGGGAGAAGTATTGTACAAAATGTTTCACCTGGATATTATTTTTGAGGACTATAAATTAGTCTTTTAGTCTGTTTTGTTTTTTGGTTTTGCTGAGTGTATGTTATTGTATTCAGTATTAATTGTATTATAGTTTTAGTTTAGAGGCATCTGGCAACTGTATGTAATGAGCCCTAATTTTAAAATATTTACATACTTTAAGATTAAAGTGCCCAGCAGTAAAGAATATTGTTGGCTATAGTTACTCATTATTAACTTACTAATATATACTAAATAGCTAACTAGTATATACTAAACTAATATAGTTATAATAATTAACTATTATTGGTTGATGTCAAAGGTTTTTGAAACCAAGTCCCTCGAAAAACTTAATCCAGCGGAGTATGACTGGATACAAGGACTCGTCGATTTCAGATCTGGGAAGAAAAGGAAGAAATAGACCACTTTATATTTATGGAAGTCGATTCGGTCTGAGGCGTATACAGTTGCTGTTATTGAGGAAGGGTATAAAGCCATTGATGTCACTCCTACAAAATCTCTTGAGGAGAAAAGTATTTCAAAGGGAATAATAACTACGCGCTGAGTTTATGATCCCGTGCCCCCCCCCCCAGCTTGTGGTGAATTCTCTCATACATTCGAACTGAGCAAATCCATTAAAGATTTGAGTCATCGCTTAGAGGTAGCCGTATTCTTTAAGATCGTTTCAACTTTATAAGGCGGAAACATTTTTATTATTCCAGGATATTCGGTTTTTATTACTTGTGTGAGCGAAATGTTAAACATGTTTAGACTTCCGCTATTGACATTTATTTAAACCCAAATATAGACCTCTTATAACCTGGTGGTATATCATATAGACCACTGGTTATTCAATCTTAGCGAACATTTTCATTTAAAAAACTGAGAAAAATTGTAAAAAGCTAAATTACTGATTGAAATTGTTTAGTTTGGCTTATATTATTTTGTCTACACGATTTCAATAGTTGGCTACCAAAACTTTATTTTTTGAATACCGGATTCAAAACTTTATGAAGCAATTGAGATGTTGCTTCAGAAAACTTGAACATTACTGAAGACATTATTGTTTCTCGCATTTATCCTTAAATTTCTAGTTTTATTTCAATATAAACACTTAACATAATGCATAAATATATCTTATCCCTTAAAGGACGATCATTAAAACAATGTAGGCTACTTTTAAAATATATTTAAATGTATTTGTTCCACCAAATTACTTTCGTTAATCTAAAGTGCTTGTCCACTTTCACATTTTAAAGTTCCGTGTTATTCCCTTGACTATACCACATCGACTACACGATACAAATGTCGTTTATTAACATTATTTAATGTTAGCAGGTGGACTAAAGCTAGGGGATTGCAGTACATTGGCGTATATAGAAACCATTAAGTTCTATTACATACATGATTGATTTCGTCCCCGAAAAATTTTCAGCGAAATGTTACAGTTTCGTAGATGTGACTGAATTTGCAAAATTCCATGGAAAATAACGTAAATCACTGTCTGCCATAACCTTTACAGGCAAGAAACCCAATACTTTTAAATTATAAATAAATAAAATGGGTTTAGGGCAATAAATCAAGATAAAACGATTTAAACATACAAGTACTACCGGATATAAAGTTTAGTTTCCTGTTTTTTTATCAATAAATGTCAAATATATATTTTTTTCATCTAAGATTTTCTCACGCAAATTATGAAAGGGAATTTAATGATATGTAATTGCTAAGGGCAGGGCGAGTTTCTAAAAAATCTTTAAAACACTGTGTATTATTGATTAACATACTCCATTTAATATACAACACCGTTTCACTCTCTGAAAACTGGTTACAAATAAAAATTTAAATAGATAAAGTCATTTTCAATTGTTTTCTATAATTGAATCTCTAACGTTTTATTTATTATATCTTTGGATTTATTTTCCTGTTAATGTCCTTACTGTCCATAACAATACAGTCAAAATTCCAAATCAGTCGCACGACTGAAATCGAAGATCAAATATACTTAAATAAAAATGGAGCCTCTCCCTTGAGGTTCAAAACTTCATATTAAATGAAATGAGGGGATTTGTATGAGTCAGAATTACGTTTAAATTTGCTCAAACTCATTATTTTAAACATAATGACATAGGACTATTTGACCTCCTCGACTCAAGTGATGACAGAACCGTGCTTAGAAGGTAGATTCTATGTTTCTATTCAGAGAGTAAATATTTGACTCTGCCTAAATACGACCCAACGACAACATTAAAAAGACAAGAAGTATTAACAATTTAAAACCAGCTTAATCATTGTAAGATCCACTCCGTGTGACGCGCGGGCTTCTAGCCCAATAATTATCTCTTCCTAATTAAGTTAGAAAATTTAACTTAACAGGGAAATTTTATTTTTTCAATTTTTGTTGATTTAATCATAAGACATGTTTTCACCCGTTTGTATGTATATTCTTCAAAAGCTGACGGGAAAATTGTGTGTTGTGAAGCCCGTGTCCAGACCACAGTTTAGAAAGACATGAGAGTTATAGCTGTCTCTATAAAACACGAGTTGGTGCCATTAAATAAGTGATTAGTTGGTGTCACTAAAAGATATATGAGTTTCAGTAAGGTATTCAATTTGATTTTAACATTATACTAATTTTTGTTTTTGTTTCTTAGAGCTAAATGACAAAAGTCCTTAACATTGTTTTTGAAGCCGGTGTTTTTTTTTAGTAGCATGATATTTATAATGGTCGTTCCTTTTGTGGTAAAATACAAATAATAACGATTCATTAGTAACACTTAAATTAAAGATTAAGTCTGGATGGCTGAGGTTTACTTCACCATGGTTTGTGAGAACATCACTATAAAATACGGAAGAAGAAATAACTTTTCATATGCAATAGGGGAACACACAACCAACAAAGATCTTTTTCTATTCGAACACGTCAGCGGGGCATCGAGCTGTTTTTAGGTTTCGTCGCCAGGCCGCAACGCACACCAATTTGCCAACTCTCAGAACGTTATTTCGCCATGTATAGCAAACGAATTGTATGAATTCCATGAATTGTAGACGATATATAAGGATATTATGCACACTTTGCGATATTTAATAAAAAAATAAAATTATTTAGTCTAAAATATTTAGTAAAGAGTAATAGCGACTTTCGACGATAAATCGTTCAGAGAGAAATTTTTCTAGCTAAGATTAAAATCTGATAGGACGGGGAAACTATGCTGTAAATCTTTCGAAGCATAAAAAAACGGGATTTTTCTAAATTATATTTTTTTCTGGTGACTACGGATTGTTTCATATCACGCGCGGCAATCAGATTTGTCTGGTGTTCAACTTCAAAAACCTGCCACCCTGTGACACTTCATGTCAATAAATCCCACAAGCGGCCCACGTTCCGCTTTTATTTATAATTATTTCACTTGGGCTATTCGCAGTAATTAGTAAACATGGCAGCATTTTCAAGCGGAACGGTCTTCAATTTGCCCTGACATCTTGAAAATAATGGGCCCGTTAATCACCAACAGCGGGAAACAAATGCAAAGTAATAACTCTACCGGAATTCCAAGGTACTATCGGCATTTTAACAGTGCAATTTCACAAAATATATTCAGTCAACAAGCTCAATGTTATTTCATTTTTTTCAGAATACTTTGAACTAAATTCCGATTCACTCTAATAGTATTTATTCCATGAGAACAATTACTGTTGACTGATTTAGCTTAATTTTCAGCAGAGGAGACCCAGGTTCGATCCCCTTTAGAATAGTCATGCGGGGCTCATTCAGCGGTGGGAATGAATAAGTAGCTACTTGAATGAAGATGCAAGACACAATTATTGAGGCTGAGAGGTAAGCAACTCTTCAGGGCTACTTGCCAACTTCAATCGGCCTTACCTCATTATGCGGTGTAGTGGATTTACATGTTTTAAATGTATATTAGTCTCTAATTCAACAAGGGGCCGTGGTGTCAATTATCTAGGTGATACCAGGTAGAGAATATTTGAGACGTACCAGAGTGTTCTTAGCAATGAACCCTAGGAGCCGAGGAAATAAAAATGTTTACAATAATTTCTGTATCTGTTCTCCCTGTAAAATAAGATCATTATAAACTACTCACACAAGTGGACCACTAACAAAAATTAATGTAATATTTATTTTATTTTACCAGGATGATTTGTTCCAGTTTACAAAAAAAACTATTACGACTGATCCACTGTCTTTATCTTAATCTCTATGAGGATTAATAAAAAATACCAAAAACAAATTAATTTAATTTACGCAATTCGGTTTTAATCTGAATTTTATAACCTAAAGAAAACAATATTGGTCTTTCACCGCCAGTACTCATTTAGTCAGTGCACTAGAACGCGTTTTAAAATGCCTTTACGAAGACTAACTGTTAAAGAACTAGAGAGGTCTTTCGCTCTTTCACGGTTAATCCATTCTCATCGTTATGTTGGCCGTAAACTTGGTTGCTTTTATACAGTCATCGGAAGAGCCTGGTCAGACCAAGGTACACTCATGTATGAGACCTAGTTGGAAAAACTACTCTTCAGCAGGACCGATGTTTGGAGAGAGGGAACAATGCAACGAGGTTCAACAGCTCAACAACTTTAAAGTGCTTATGAGGACGCAACAGGGGTTCGCATTTTAACTCATACAGTTAAAAACCGCATCCATAAAGTCGGTTTGAGGGTAAGAAGACACGCGAGGAGGTTTTTTTTAACAAGAAAAAAGAGAGCAACGCGTCTCCTATTGGCTCGTGAACATGTTGATTGGACCGATGAAGACTAAGATTTTTGATTTACTAACGAATCTAACTTGTTTCTTCCTCTTCGTGATTGACGTTTTATAGTGTGTAGAGCATAACCAGCGAAATAATGCAGGCATGACTGAGCCAGTATGGCCTTATTGAGGATGTTCAATAATGGTCTGGGCAGGGATATCGAGTAATCAAAAAACTCAGCTAATATTGTTCAATAATGTCATAAGGCCTGTTACTATCCCTTTATAGCAAGAAATCGGAGATAACTCATTCTTTTCATGATAATGCTCGACCTCATAGAGCAAGGGACCTCACAGAAACAAGAAATCACGCGTATGAACGAGCCTGCTTGTACACCGGACATGAATCCGATGCCAATGGCAGTTAGACGTGCGGTTGCCTTGGCCAGAGGACTTGGATACAATTTTAAATACATTAATTGAGGAATGGGCTTCTTTGTCCCAACAATACATTTTGAGCCTTATAGAACAACGATCTGGATCTTTAATTCAAAGCAGAGGATGCCCAACACCTCACTAAAGACGTTTAACAATGAATAAAAACCAATGCTTTTTTTTAAAAAAATGTAAATATTTAAATTTGATTTTTTCATGGTCATCAATGAATAAATTGTTACTTTCAACACTCAAACAGTTGTTGTTTTTTAACTCAATAATCTAATAAGTAATCTATTGAATAAATAAATGGTCCATTTCAATTTGTAAGCATTTTACATAGAATATGATAAGACTATTAGTATAAAAATAATAGTAAGAATATTAAATGAGTATAGCTTATTGGAAAAGAACAAAATACTAGTAGATATAAATAATAATAATGATAAATTGAATAGAGATAAGGAACTGATGAAATCTTGATTTAAAGATTGGGAGAGTTGATGAACGACGGATATTGATGGGAATTGAGTTCCAAACGTTTGTGGCACGGAATAGATAAGAACAAACAGTCAAGGAAGGAAGGTCTGATTGAATGGAGGTGCCAATGGGATTCTAGTTTGCTATATTCTGCATTTTTGAAAAACTATTATTGATTATTAGTAATAATAATTATTATTCTTAATCATGAATTATAATTCAGAATACCAGTTCAAAAGGTAATTACTGGAATGGAACAAGGGTTATAAGTGGTTAATACCCTGTGGAGGGTAGGACGCGAAATAAAAAATAATAATTTTCTAGATGTCTCTTGACCAAATTCGAAAAAAAATCTTTTTCTGACTGACCGCAGAAGTCGATGATCTAATACCTTCAAAGATTTTTAACATTTAGAAACGTTTTGGTGCTACAGACGTTTGAAAATCACTTTATTAGATTTTTGAGAAAAGTTGGTAAAAATCCCCATTTTTCCGTTGTAGATTTTGACTATACAACAGGGTTAAATTTTAAATTATAGGTAGTTATTCGACCTAAAATTAATGCTATTTTAGCCAAGTTTTTAGCTAGGAAGCTTGGTTTAGTGATTTATAAACGTAAAACTGAAACAATTCCGAATATTTCAAGGTTTCTTGGATTCTCCTTTCAAGCGGGGGTTGTAGAAAGGTGCGAACCTAGAATGACTGTTCAATTGAACTTCAAATAAAGCGTTTGAAAGGATTCCAAGCTTCCCTAACACTTATTTCTACTCCACTGGCCTGATGAGGGCACATGATTTTGTAGGGAAATCGTTCATTGCCCCAACGTTTTCATCGCAAACAAAGAGCTCCAGCACAATAATTATTACAACTTTTTGTTAATATAAAAAAGATTGTATGAATAGTACTTATTTTTAAAACAAAATGTACCACTACATTTGTTTTTCGCAATAGTTCCGTCTGATTTTATAAATAAATCTAGCTCACGCGAGAGGTTTACAATAACATAAAACTTTGTACACAGTAAGCTAGTTAGAACCCCCCCCCCCCCAAGGGAAGTTTTCTTCCGCCCCATTCTATTAGTTCCACCGCTGGACACGCCTCGTTCTCCTCGTTGTTTATTACTGTTTAACTTTAGCGTTATAAACCTTACCGATAAGATCACACTTCGTGGAATGAAATGTGTTTTTCTGTTTCTCTAGAGAGTGAAATGTGCCTGTTTGAGTCCGCTTATTTTCCACGACTCCGCGGCCTTTTAAATCTTAAGCGACAATCCAGATATACTTTACTTCATAAGTTAGTGACTGACTGGAAAATTGTATGATTTATTAATTTCCATTTTATTTTTTAACACGTAAAAAACTTTTATAAAAATTCATGAAAAATTGTATTAAGACATTCATATTTAAACTTTTAATAAGAAAACAATGTCAGGACATTTCAACCGTCGAAATAAAAAACACTTTTATATTCTATATTGGAGCGCTTTCAACGATGAATTGCCTTCTTCGGAG
Source organism: Acanthosoma haemorrhoidale (assembly GCA_930367205.1). Taxonomy (NCBI): domain Eukaryota; kingdom Metazoa; phylum Arthropoda; class Insecta; order Hemiptera; family Acanthosomatidae; genus Acanthosoma; species Acanthosoma haemorrhoidale. Next base: position 39,829,223 of record OV884009.1, on the reverse strand, counting down.
CTACAATCAGAAAATGAATGGCACTTAACACTATTTTTCTAACACTAAGTTTAAGGTATCTACGTCCTAATTAATGCTTTGGAAGTCGGTGCTAAAAGTAAACTAGTCATTAAAACTGTCATTAAATGTGTATTCCAATTCCTTTGTAAATCCCACATAGAATAAAGTTTCCAGAGAAAGACATTATTTTTTACAAGAGTTTCACTTGATTTACAAATAATACAAATAGAAGAAACCTTTTGAAAAATGATAAACGTGCAATTAATAACCAAATATATCAAATTAAAAAATAAAAGATAAAGTCAAAAACCTTTTTTTTAGAAATGGTGTTTTAGTTCGGTTTTCTGAAATTGACACCTGTTTGGTATTTATGCTAAGCCTAAAATACTGATTTATTTAGTCCTTTGTAAAAAATATATATTGCGTTGTGGTATACCCTAATAAATTAAACTTAAAAGTTTAGTGAAGGCAGAACGAATCTTAGTGTGCTATTAATTTTTGGGTTTCGTTATTTTGCGTCAAATCCGGAAAAAATTGTGTTTTCTCTAATTTGTCAGTGCTATAGTAATTTTTTTGACCTATAGTCATGAATAGAGGTTTTATATAATGAAAAATACTGTGAATCCCAGGAAAATAATTGAGTGCAGCTAATTATCTTATGATTAGAAATAATAAATTATTTGACTATTAAATTGGATAGTGTCAAACTAAAGTCTATGCGTAATATTTAATTAGTGTTTGACCAATAAGTAGAATAAGCCCGCACCTCGTCAGCCTCACCCGATGTCTTGACACAGATTTTTTTTTTTTAATATCCTTGTCTTCCTGAGGCACTTTTCCAAGACGAGTTACCAGTGAGATTGGACCCAGACAGTTTGCCCAAAGAGAATTTATATTTAATTTCGTTGCTCGTTGCTCAGTTAGTAGTTGTAAATTACTGAAATAATTAAGAAACATAGTTAGGCTAATGATACTAGGACAAATTAATAGTTTTCAAAATTCTGTGAAAATACAGACTTGATTCCCCATGTTTTGGCTATAACTCGAAGTAAACCAAATCTACTTATTGATTTCTTAACTATAACAGTTTTTTTCACGCGTAGTTATTCCGAAAAGGTTTAACCGAGTTGACAATTTCTTGTCATGTTATAATCATTCTTGTCCCCCCCCCCTTCCACCTCTCGCAAAGTATGACACATGGGCAGGTGAAGATGGCGGTTGGTGCCTGCGCCTGGTTGATGGCACACCCTATACATCAGCCCAAAGGGTCTGTCACACATCATATCGCCCTCAAGGGAATGTATAAAAAGAAGAGATCTGACTCAAATGGAATGGGCGAAGGCCATTATCGTATAGGTGAGGTGTATTCATGTTCATACTCCTTCTCAATTCAAACTCAAACTTATGTAAATATGTATATCATGAGGTGACATACATTTTTAATGTTGTGTACATACATCAATAGCTTACGTGCGTATAGTAATTGAGTGAACCATTAATTATCCTAATGAACCTTCAGAACCCTCCTATTCTAACACCTCCCCAATATCCAGACAAACTTTTACTGGTTTTGAAACAATTTATTCATTATATTTTATTTCCATACTATTATTTCATTCATATAATTTTTATTCCACTGTTTATGTTTATATGTTGGCCTATCTTGGTTTTTACTATTGCATATTTAGGTTGTATGTTATTCTGTATGTATTGATTTAAAGGTTTACTTAACGTTGTATTGTATTTCACTTCTTCATATTGTTTTCTTATGTCGAGCCATCTTTGACTTTATTTATTGAGTGCAGGGAAACAATCACATTATATTTGTTCTCTTATTGAGGTTTACATTGCATTTTACTTTATAATGTAATAGATATTTTTGTTAGCCAGAAATAAACCATGTATTTGCACTAAAGTGAGTGCTAATCATAGGGGCATTTTACCTCGGAATATTTTTGTTTAACATCTATCTATGTAATTTCTCATCATTTTTACAGTTTCGTTGCTTTTATCAAAACCCAAAACCCTTATAGCCAAATTTTGTTGTGGTATGGATCTCAATACTATCATTAGCCACCAACATATAACAACGACGAAATTTTACTATGTAAAAACGATATATTAAAATATCATATGTTTTCATGTAATGAAAACCAGCTTTTGGTGGTAAAGTTAGGGTTCACCTGTCTCCCGCTGTCACCTTTCTGTGTTCATCGGGTACAATTACAGCCATTGCATGAGATTAGCTAATGATAATTTTTTTTGGAAAGTTTAGCAGGGTAGCTCAGCTGATATTATGGAGTTCCCGGGTTCGAGTCCTGATCCTGCCAGTATATTTATTATATGGCTAGTAATTATTAATAACAAGAAACCCCTATGCTTTCGCCCCCGTGTCTGCATGTACAGTGCCATATTCAAGCTAAAGAGATAAAATTTTAAATAGATGTCCCATGTGATATGGGAAACATATTTAGACGTGTCCATCAAAAGTTATTAAGTCCCATAAATCGATAACTAATACTAATACTAATAAATAATTATAGAAAACTATACTATAATTTTGAGTGGAGTATCAGTAATTATAGACCTCCACGTCCTGATTAACAACGTGTAACTTTGTAATTGTTTTATTTAGAACTAATTACTAAATGTCATTAATTTCGTGTTCAGAACAGAACAGGCGATTTTTAAAATCATATCTTACTTGGCAGTGTAATTCGATGCACCTTCAACACTAAAATTTCTCCAACAATAATAACAAAAAGACCTTTAATAATTATTAAATAAATAAATTATTTTATTTATAATAAATAATAAATTACTAATTATCAATAATAAATTAATCAAAATTTTCTATCAAATTGAGTAAGCTATTAAATCAAAGATACCGACGTCCTGATGAATGGATTTGCAAAATGATTTGGGGTTTAAATTGATTATAATTCGTAAAGTCACTGTACTTAAAATTTTTCCACAGCCCAACTTTCATAAAGAGGAATGATATATTGCTTGAATGTTTCACATGACACCCCCGACATAAATTAAACAATTGTATTTATGAAAACTAAATAAAGTATATAATTATAAGTATTTACATCATGCATAGTAACAGTTATTTCATGGTGCTTCAATGGACTAATACGACAAAAAGTTGAGCAAGCCTTAGTTTTGTGATGCTTAAGTGTGAAGACGATTATTTTTAATTAAAATTTGAGCGTGAAATGAATTGGTTTTTCAGCAGGAGCATATAAGCATGTTTAAAAAAAAACATTTGAAAAATTGAAAAATACTCAGTGTATTTGACTGAAAATAGTTAATTTAATTGTTATATCATTTCTGTAACTGAAGCTTTTCTTCCTTGACCGTCCTTGGGGGTCCTGTGATCGACATGCTATATCTAAACTACGAACAACCACTTATGCCTCGAGTTTCCACAAGTGTCAAGGTGGGATACCATCGGTAATCTCAGACGGACGTACGCAGGGAGCGGTAGAAAGTCTGACAAACTTTCCTGAAATAGTAACTCCGTGTCCAACTCGGGGTCTATCTGACCGTTTTCCGCTTATCTGACCAGGAAACTTACATTTCAACTCACACTAGTTACTAATAGCAGCAGCGTGTTTCCAACTATAATTATATGTAAATGTTCCAAAACTTTTTTTTTAGTTTTTTGGCTCTTGATTTTTATGCTGTGTCAACATTTCCGAACCGGATATAATATAGATATACTAAATTATTAATAAAACCCGGGATATTTACCACAGACCCTTTTCCTAGTCCTATTTCTTGAACCGATTTTCCCGTTGTGGCTTAGATTATTCAAACTACTATCCCATAAAAGCAGGAGTTCCACAGGGCAGTGTCATGGGTCCCATCCTCTATAACCTATACACCGCTGATGTCCCCTCTACCCCCCATACCTTCTTGGCCACATTTGCAAATGACACTTCAGTCTTGTCATCCCACCCAGACCCCGATATAGCATCCCATAACCTTCAAAAACACCTTGATGAGATCGAGTATTGGTGCAACCTAATGGTGGATCAAAGTTAATGAAGCAAAATGTTCCCACATCACCTTTACCCTCTGTTGCAAGTCTAGTCTACTAGTTTTTTTTAATTCCATTCCTCTCCCTGTATCCGAGACAGTACGGTACTTAGGCTTCCATCTCGACAAACGACTGACCTGGAACCCACATATGAGACTAAAAAGACAAGAACTAAACAGACGCCTTAGACAACTGTACAGACTACTTCATAGGACATCCCATCTCTCAATAGAAAATAAATTATCAATCTACAAAGTTATACGTAAGCCAATCTGGACATACAGAATAGAGCTATGGGGATAGCAAAAAAGTTGAACATTAAGAGTATGCAATTCTTTCATATCCAAACGTATCCAATCAAAAGTCTTGACAACAATATTAAACGCCCCTTAATACGTCAGCAACAAAACCCTTATTAATATCTTAATATACCATACATTCTTGAACTCATCCCTTCCAAGTTCATGCAATTCCATAGTAACCTATCCAACCACCCTAATCAGGTAGCACAGTATATAATCCTCTTCGGAGACTGAAACGGCAATGGCCTCGTGACCTGCTATAAATGCGTGACAGTGGGAGTCCGGGCAATGGTTTCTCCAATCATGTCCTGAGCGTATGTGGCTCTCACGCTCTTTGTCAGCCTCCACTGGCTCGTATCCGGTAACCGGGGAGCGTGGGTGATTTCCTAAGACTCGAGGGTCAACCATCTGGGCTGTTTGTAAATATTGTATTAATGAGCCAGTGAATGATGTATTGTAAATATGGTATGAATATGAACATTTATCTCAATTACGTATTGCCTAATAAGCCATATTGTAATTTTAGCACAGTAAAGAAGTTATAAAAAAAAAAAAAAGGTAAAACCCTGATTTATGACCAACATAAAAACGATTATTAACAAGTGTATAAAAAATACACCCGGCATGGTATTTGTCCAGTACACTTTACCTAGTACTTTACAAAGTCCCCGACATGACCCGTTGACAAATTTAATATAAAGTTTTTTTTATTCTCAGCTCGTTTTTGTCTACAAATATTTTCGACAAATATGAGGAAAGTAATGCCTGAATTAGGTGAACGTACACACAGTGTAAACAAAACAAAAGCTAGACACAAAAGCCCTCATTTTCAACCTTGGATTCTAAAATCTCTGTCCATTAATTTTTATCACCAACCACACTCCTCTGAGTAATTGAGTCTGTGAACATCATTTTTAATATAAATATAATATAAAACGATATCTTTATCGTTATGGACGGTAATTTTAATTTTCTGGTATGTTGTACATATTGGCACTCTCATGGAAAATCATAGTTTTTAACCTCCCCCTTGCGTTTTCCTAAATATGGAACAATGACTAACATACGGGGCATCAACAAGGTAAATATTTCAGTGGTTTTGCCTTAATAACTATTTCTAAGTGTGAAATGCATCAATAACAATTTGGTGGAAGATTAAATTTCCTAGAAGATTCATAGAAAATATTTGTAATTACTCCCAACAAACGCTAAGAAATATTGAAAGTGAGTTGGAAAATGAAAATATCTCTGTTTGTTTCAATTAAAATCCTGATATAATCTCATCTTTGAATGAAATTTAATTAGTAAAATCTGAAGTGACGTATAATATGTGCGAGAAATTTCAGATTGAGTGGGTTGTTTTTAGTAACTCTGTCCTAATACATACTGCCAAAAGAGATTTCACTTACCACTTTACGCGTACCTTTGGGCTCTCCCAGAATTTGTTGTGAAATTGCATTACAATAATCGGGATTTTAATAGCGGCTGTGATGTATAGTAAAAATTTATTTGAACATATTTACGATCCTTTCAGAAATTTACATTGTAATTTTAACAATGTCGCTCCTTTGGAGGTTTAATATGCATAGGGTGTGCTCGAGGTGGGTAGGGTCCGATCCTTTTATCCGATAGAAGATTCTATCAGCATTCGGGCAGTTTGTCTTCCTCCAATGTTAACCTTGGCTGTGATAAAATGTTACTCATGTTCTATATCAATTTAACACACAAAAAAAAAAATGTTACAAGCGCGAAGAGAAGATATTGTTAGCTACCTCTAGGGCCATGCCGTTTCTTTATGTGTAGAGAATTGAACATGATGAATGCGATGCAATATGTGGCTCATTTATTAAAGCCTGCGGGATTTATAAAATATAGCCCGAAAAACTCGTTTTTAAGATAAATTTATAGTGTTGCATCAAAATCGTTTTATCTTTATAAAGAAAATCATAAAATAGCCAGACGATTAATGCACAGGAATATGTAAGTGTCTGCTGCAACAATATGTGATGTCCTAATGAAATAAGCAGTGTAAGCTAAAAAAAGCAAGATTTATACCACGAGATAAATTAATATTTTGAATTGAAAGCAAATAAATATCAAATCACATATTATGCCAATTATACAAATTATATAACATAAACATATATAAAGTAATGTATATTTAATGGATTATTTTTTGTTTAAATTCGAAATATGGCTTAAAGACGCGTACTTAACTCGGTGGTGATCCAGGTAAATAAAAAAAACACGAACTCACAATTAATTTACCAATACCATCACGAATATACAATAAGTATTGCCCAAAGCATAACAATATTCACAATAGGGTCTTCGCCTACAAAGCCTAAGGTCTTCGACTATCTGTAACAATAGTATGGCATATGAAATAAAATGCCTTATTCGGTGTATATAAAGTTTTCAGCCATGTGAGTGTTGAAAGTATCATAAATGGATTACTGCAGCAATCAGATAAGTCGTAAAACAAATAACAAGTAGTCCAAAAAATCATAAAAAATAGCAATACCTCTTGAAACCTTTCATTAAATCTTAAACATTAATAAAAATTAACGCTTTTAATTATCACATACAAAAATTTAGTCATCCAATAATATCCTTTAATAAATATAAAAATAAAAATTACAAATTATCGTTATTTTTTTTATTTTGTACCCTGTAGCCTTTCGACTGCCTATGCATACTGATAAATAATAATTGTGTTGGCTCCAGCCTTATGCATTATATACTTTATATATATATATATTAGAAATATTTAAATGACTATTAGTGTAAATTGTAATAATCATCGTTTAAATATATAATTGCAGAGAAATAGAAATGACTAGTTGTTATAATTGATCCAAAATACTTTTAATAATAATTTTGTTTGTAAACCTTCTGGTCACTGAAATGACTTTTCAATTAAAAAAAAGCATAATATCTAAAAAGTTACGGACGGGCAGATTTCTAGTTCATTTTTCAACGTTTAATTTGTGCTTTAAAATATTTTCCGTTATTATACATTAAACATGTTCATTGCAGCTCGGATTATAGTCGAATACAACTTTAATATCTAAGATTCAGATCATGAATGTGAAGGCTAGAAGCCGTGTAAGTAGAACCTCTCCTTTCATGCCTGAAAATTAAATTAACTACGTATAACATCAAAGGGTAAACTATACTAGATATTAGATATTTAATTAAACCGCTGCTTATTAAGGAAGCAGTAATTTACTGTCCATATGTGCTATTCAGTTCAACATTGTATATGTATGATGTATACATACTATATTTGAAAATGTACACCAGGAATTACATTCCAACATATTAAGCATGTTGGATACCTTACCCGTCCTTTTGATGATGAAGTATTTATTAATGAAAGTGGGCTGTAATTTTGTTATTGCATGCCTGTCATTTCCCTTTAAATATTTTAATAAGCAGTTGAAAATATTTTTGTTTTATTAAAAAGCTGATAATAAATTTTTCACTGTGTTAACGCATGAAGGTCAATATGTAGAAGGCAGGGCTAGGCATTTCAGGGAATCAGGGCAATAAAAAAGTGCTTGAAGTTTTAAATATTGTCGTAATTTTTGCGGAATTTGATTTATTCTTTCCTATGTCTACAATAGCGGTCGAAGGCACGATTTCATCGATTGGAAATTTAAACATTATTTTCATAGCAAATCGAAATTTGCCAATTAGATTTTAGAAAAAATACACATACTAACTATATTTTGACATTGTGAAAATCATACTAAAGGTGAAAAAATAGCCTTCTCTAGCTTAATAGCTTAGTAGTAGAGTAGTTTTTACTATTCTTCAATAAAATTAAAAAAAAATCCAATCGATTCTCATATCGCTCGATAGTGTTTAACCCCTGTTAAGGTCACACGGTCAAACTTTTCCACCGTCAAAACAACCCGTGGTGTACTCTCAGGGCAAGCTAGATATTAGTGTGTTTCAGATATCAACAGTTTCTAATCCTTTAATACTCGCCTTCTTGCTTCCTAAATCATCCTTTCTACTCAATGATTATTACGGTTAGGAGACTTGGATCGATCTTACATCGATTGAATATTTCAATATTAACTCCTCAACTATTTCATACAACACCTATAACATTTATTTTGCAAGCTCTTATCAGTAAATCCCTCTTGAAATGATTATCCGTTATAACTAAGATTTCGTAGAAGAATAATGACAAATCTATATACTGCAGAATTCTTAAATTTTCCCCATCATTATTTCCTGCAATAATTCGATCCCGGAGGACAAACTGAGAAACACCCGGATGTTAACTTCTGGAGCTGTCAAAGAAAATACTCGGCAGGGTCCAGCAAGCAGCACTGACTGCATAGTTTAAGATCCAGCAACATTAAATAATCTAAGCCTTCACTTTTTAGTAACAGTACGAGATAGTGAGTATTCCAAGGAACTGTGAAATTCATATTAATAATGTCTTTATTTGGTACTACATCTCTTATGATCAAACCTCTATTTGACATAAAGTAGGTTCTTTGTCAGTAACGTTCCCTGCTAAAATTTACAATGTATTGATACAATATCCGGAATATCCGAACAATGAGTACATTCACTTTAAATATGTTTAGACAAGAATACCTGTAGGCTGTGAGAGGAGTATGGAACAACCAACATGAAAGAGAAAGTAATAAAGAGGCACAAGGTGTTTGGGAGGCATTACCTTTGGGAGGATTTAGGTGTCACGGCAAGGAGGAGAAACTGTGGTCCCAAGGGAAGGAAGAGACTGTAAATATATTCCTGGCTCGTTCTATTGATAACTGGTCTGTGGACTCACTGTCTTGCTTCAGGAACAACTCCCGCGGCATCTTCAGTGTTCTTACAAACGGATTTTATGTAAATGTCCTAACGGGATCTATTTTTGGTGACATAGAGAAATAGTGGATATAAATAGGATGCCAATGAGAGGCATTTTTATAAAATAGTGAGCGAAATTTTAATTTTAATTACTTACTACCAAGCCCGAAGGCATAGAACCTACATTCATTCTTGGAAGATCGTTTTTGTCTGCTTGTATGTTCCACGGTAGTGTTGGGAAAAAAAATTCAATCGATTTGTAATAAGAAATATACACTCACAGCACCTCTAAATATGTTATAAGATATAACTATAACAGTTGTCCACGATATTTTACCTTAAAAATGTAGGGTTTTTGAGATCGTCAGTTGTGGAAACAAAATTACCTTTGGTGGTCAGTTGTGGGATTTCGGCTATAGCCGACACATCTACTTTCGACCATTAGTTTTGAAGGTTTCGGGCTAAATTTTAAATCGTCAATTTTATTCTACTCCAATTCTGTTTCGGGGTGGCTTGCTTCAAAGTGTGACGTACGTCAAGATTTCAAGCGTACGTGTTTTCGTTATAGGGCACCTTAGACCATTGAATTTATGTTGATTATATCCTTGAACCAAAACTCAATAAATAAAAATAAAGTGAATTTTCAGGTGCCTGTTTGGGTGATAAGTCCGAAGAACTACTCTAACCGAAAACAGGTGACACCCGCTTGCACAATGCCTAGATAGAACAGGCAGCAACAGGGTTTATTATTGTGTGAACCGACGCACCAAAACAACTACATACTAACCAACCTAAACATGAGATAATCTTATGGTTCACAATAGGTTATACGTTCACATATATGTTAAAATAATATATATATTTGACAACTGATAACAGATATTATAATTATTATCATTACCAGATATTATAAGCTTGTAGATATAGGCATGTTGGAATAAATTATTTTGACCATTCGTTAGGAATGCGGAGGTACAGTTGTACTCCAGGTGACTAAAACCCGATATAACTTGCATCTTTTTCACATTTAAAAGGTACGAATCGTAGTAGCTGACTAACCCTAGCCCCTGTACATATTACCATTCCACTCCTGGAATAATCTTAATAATTATATATTTAATATATACAAAAACCTATAGAAATATATATATTCATACAATAATTAATGTATTCTACGTTTATGACATAAGAAATTTCAATAGGAAAAAAACTGTTAAAAGACGTTGTCGATTGGTTGTTGTGGTCTAGTTTGCGACCGATATACGAGTACAACATAACCTTTACTCTCTGCCGCAAGTCCTGTCCACTAGTTTATTTTAATTCTATTCCTCTTCCTGTATCCGAGACAGTACGGTACTTAGGCTTCCTGGAACCCACATACGAGACTAAAAAGACAAGAACTAAACAGACGCTTTGGACAACTGTACAGACTACTTCGTAGGACATCCCATATCTCAATAGAAAATAAACTACATATTTACAAAGTTATACTTAAGCCAATCTGGACATACGGAATAGAGCTATGGGGGACAGCAAAAAAGTCGAACTTCAGGCGCATCCAATCCTTTCAATCAAAAGTCCTGAGAACAATAGTAAATGACCCTATAAACCAGGTATGGGCAACCTTTGACATGTTATGGGCCAAACTTTAGTGTGCAAATACGTTCGCGGGCCGCGTTTAAAAGTAGTGCATTTTAAAGTAGTGTTCATAATTTTTAGCGATAGATATCAGTCAGCCATGAAATAATACGACAATGTTATTACAACACAATTTATTAAAATAACAAAATGAAATGAAAAAATAGGTACCTACAGCATTAAATTAAATCGTTAAATTTAGAATTGTTACAAACTACGAAAGTTAAATAGCGACACCGAAATCAATGAGACACTTGAGCTTGAATTTGGGAAACTAATTCATCGATGTTTGGATTAATTCCACTGGTACAAAGACGTAAAGAATTTTCCAAATTATCGTCAGTCAGCCTTGTACGATGTTTTGATTTATTAACTTTCATCAATGAAAAGAACTGTTCGCATTTATAAGTACTGCCAAACGCACAAATCAATCTTCTTGCAAATTTTCTAAGCTGCGGAAAATGGTCTTCTTCGAGGTATTTTTTGTAGAAATCGCACAACTCCACGTCTTCAAATTTAGATTTTAGGAGTGAGTTTTCTTGAATCTCGATCAACTCCATTTGCAAGTGTATTGGAGCATTTTGTACATTACTTTTTGTTGGAGTAGCAAATAAATTGAAACAGTCTTCCATGTGTTTGAAATCGCTAAATCTGATCGAAAATTGTTCCGACAGTAACTTGAGTTCTTCAGCATATTGAGCGTAAGCAATATTTTCATACGCAGAGAGCGTGGTGAAATGGTAACTGTTACCAGACAGCATATGTGCCTCCCACAAGCGGATTTTGTTCTGAAACGCTTTCAAATGGCTGTACAAATCATTTACTAACTGTCCTTGTTTTTGAAGTTTCAAATTTAAATCATTCAAATGGCCTGTAAGGTCGACAAGAAATGCTAAGTCACATATCCATTTTGCGTCACTCAACTCAGATAGTGGTTTATCTTTTATTTGCATAAATTCTGCTATCTCATTTCTAAGCTCGTAAAACCGTTTCAGCATTTTCCCTTTGCTTAGCCATCTGACTTCACAATAATATGTTACGTCGTCATACTCGGCTGATATTTCATCCAAAAACGCCTTGAACTGACGATGGTTAAGCCCTCGGGATCGAATAAAATTGATGGTTTTTACTACCACATTCATAACATTCTGGAGTCGAATGGACTTAGAACACAAGTTCTGTTGGTGGATAATGCAATGAAGGACTATCAAACCATCTTTTTGCACATTTAATTCAGTTGCTTTTTCATTCAAAATTCCGATGAAACCTTTACGTAAGCCGACCATAGAAGGTGCACCATCTGTGCATACTCCAACTAATTTCGACCATGGCAAGCCAAAACTTGTGAATACCTTTTGAACTTCATTAAAAATGTCCTCTCCTGTAGTGGTTCCTTTTAGCGGCTGTAAAGCAAGCAATTCCTCAGTAATAGTGAATTCTTTATCAACACCTCGAATAAATATAGCCAGTTGAGCTATGTCAGACAAATCGGTGCTCTCGTCTAATGCTATGGAAAATGATTCAATACCAGTCATACGGCCAGTCAATGTTGTTTTTATATCATTAGCCATCATTTCTATACGTCGTACAACGGTTCGTCTTGACAAACTAATTTTTTCAAATTCATTTTTCTTTTCAGGACACAAAACACTGCAAACTTCTGACATACACTCCTTGATAAATTCTCCTTCGGCAAATGGTTTCAATGACTTTGCCAATTTTGAACTAACTATAAAACTAGCTTTCACAACATTATCAAGTTGTGTTCTTTGTCTATGAAATATTTGCTGCTGTTTTTCCAAATTTGCGGTAAGTTTCTGGATTTTGTCTTTTCTTATTTGTCCTGTCAGTGAGAGCAGCGTAGGATGCTTAGTTGAGTAATGCCTCTTTATATTGAATTCTTTCATCACCGAAATGGATTCATTACACATCAAACAAATAGGCTTACCATTGTGCAAGATAAAGAAGAATTCTTCAGTCCATTTTTCTTGAAACTGGCGACCCTCTGCATCTACTTTTCGTTTCCTTCCACCAGACATCATTTTCATTTACTTATCGTTCGATAAACTTAATAAGAAAATAGGTATAATTAGTAAGCACTCAAGATGCACACAAAGTCACAAAGCAAACTTATCACCATGGTAGCTCGAATAGGACTGAACTAAGTTCCGGCCATCCACCCGCTTATATAGGCAAAATGAAGGAATGATCTAGAATCGTCTAGTGTAGAACAATACAATTGCGAAGCAATAATCCTTTGTTGCGCCGCCAGTGTGGCGGCAAACATCAATGGCTTTGAACTTTGATGTTTGCCGCCTCACTCTTTGATGATCACCGCCACTCGGCTTGCTCGCTCACTTGATTCCATGAGTATGAGTAAGTAGTGTATTTTTTTTTTTTAAATTGGGTTTTTCAAAATGTCTCGCGGGCCGGATCAAATCTTACAGCGGGCCGGATCCGGCCCGCGGGCCGGCTGTTGCCCACATACGCTATAAACCCTTCATAATGATCTGAATATATATCCTACATTCTTGAACTCATCCCTTCCAAGTTAATAAAATTCCATAGTAACCTATCCAACCACCCTAATTCCCTAGCACAGCCATTGCACTGCACCACTCATCACTATAATCCTCTTAGCAGTGGCCTCGTGACCTGCTATAATTAAGTGATATTGGGAGTGCTGGCAATGGCCAGTTTCTCTAATCATGACCTGAGCGGCTGTGGCTCTCGTGCTCTTGGTCAGCCTCCGCTGGCTCTTATCAAGTGACGTGGCTGACGAAGGAGCGTGGGGGACTTCCCAAGACTCCGCTTCCTCCTTCGCACGCGAGGGAAGTGACAACCATGTGGACTTGGGGGGCCTTTGGGCTGTTTGTAAATATTCTATGAATGAGCGAGTGAATGATGAATTGTAAATATGGTATGAATGAGAACATTTATCTCAATTACTTATTGCCTAATAAGGCAGATTGTAATAAAAAAAAAAAAAATAAATTAATCTTTCAAACAATGCTGCTCATCAGTTACCATTGACAAAACTAATTATATTTTTATACAGATGCTAATATATAGTCTCATCGTTATGTAATTATTCCATTGTTATACAAGATGAAACGAACTGGTCTCAGGTGTCTGAAAAGTTTGCCGAGCAATATGAGGACTGGCAGATGAATTGCAAGTGGTAATCCATACTGTATTTGCTGGACTGGAAACAAGTTCTCAGCAGACCACGGCCGTAGTTCATACTTGTTGATGCAGAAAATTTTCTCGAACAATACTCCCGAGTTGTGGTGCAAGGTAACAAGTGCGAGGTTGGTGGTTTCTAGACGAGGAAAACGAAAAGCGATTGTATATTTTAATAAGCAGCGGAAACTCACAACTTTAATTACTGACAGTTACAAAAGTTGGATCCTATCCACGTACTTTTTGCGGAAAGGAACTCCTCCACGCTTCAGACAAGTTATCCATTGACCAACTTTAGATAAATTCCTCATCTAAAATATAAAAACTCAAGGGAAAATGTTTCCACAGCTGCAAAATAATAACTACGTCAAGTAGTTTTATATTTTATTTTACTTTTGTTCTGTCTCTATTACTCGGTTTGAGATAGAATTGGATTTTGTAACCAATGTCAAAATAATTTCATCAGTATATTCCGCGCTGATTAGAGGTTGGATGGCATTCGAAAGTAGAAACAATATAAAAATATTAACATGAAAAAATTCGGGAGGCTTATGTACCACAGAGCTCTAAATTCTAAATTTATAGAAAGAAAAACTTAAAACCTTAAATTATTCTTTGTCTAATAATATCTATATTTGTCATAAAAACTTTGCAGTGATAACAATGATAATTAGATTTACTTTAAAATCAATTTTACACTACATAATTTCATAGACTGCTGCTGATACAGAAATTAACTCATTGTATACAAACGTACACAACAAACTATCCCTGAAATTACAAAAAGCTATAATTGTGTATGTATAAATCAGTAGTTTGTTGGGATATCTTATTGGTTCAGTAGTTAGTAATTATTAAAGTAATTAATCAAGGATTAGCCCTGTGTGTGTATATTACCTGCCAGACAAGCAACACCTATATTATCTATTTCGCGACATTTATGGAATATTTTATACATTGGGGGTTTGAACTGTAAACTAATTAAGACTCATCAAACGTACTTATAGAGATAAAAAATTTTCTTTTTTTAAATTTTTAAAACAAAGTATTAATATATTTGGCAAAAACGCGCTGTTTCTAATGGAGTTGGCCTAACAGACGCAGTAGTTACTATAAATCGTGTACTTTTGTTTACACGCAAATGAATAAAGAACAACTGAGAAACAGGTAATATGTTTTAGGTATTCGGAACCTGGGGTGAACCGAATCACTCAATGTGGTCAAATTATCCAAACAGAAAATGGTATGTGCACAGTATACTCACCAACGGTTAACTTATTGAAAATGCAAAATTCATTCAAGTATATACATATTCATACATACACGCTTAAATTTTTGACATAATGACTAATAATAATTCTATAGAAAATGACAATACACTGAGCCTTTCTAGAATAATGATGAAAATCTAAATATAAATAAATACAGTGTGATCGAGTTCTGGTATCGGCCACCTCCGGTATTTCTCTGATCTAACACAATTGTAAATTGGAGCCTAATTCTTACCATTTTGACATTTAAACTTATGGTCTGTTCAAGATACCTATGTTGAAAATTTTATGACCAAACTGTTGGCAACATTGGCCTAGCGTTAGAAAACAAGTTTGCACATGTGCAAATGCTATCATTGCATTTTCTTTCCTCTATATTTAGCATGTCTGTATATTTTATATCTTCTCTTAATATAATTTCATTCAACATTATTTAATATCATGTTTATGTCTTTATTTTTGAATAATCTTGTTTGTATATAATTTTGTACATTATCTCTTCACTTTTCTTTAGTTATACGTATAGTCTAGGATATTTGTTTTTATTTTCATTATAGATCTAGTAAATTGATGCATGCATATAGAACTTATTTTCCGATGCCTTGAAGGACAACCCTTTATTCCTGAGCTTAGCATGGAGTTTATATCGTTCTTATATTATGGCTGAGGTTTATGGTCTAATTTATTTTCTTTATCATTATTATTAAAAATTATAGATCAATGTACATCTTGAAGGAAGAATATTCTTCTTCCATACTGTTTACAAAGAATGTTAATATAAACAGATCAGACTGTGATAAATTGCTATGTTTGGTGTTAATTTTTGACTTGTTAGCCACCAGGGAGAGGATCGGATGAACAAATTTCTTCCCCAATTGAACAAAGTGCTTTGATATTTTAAGAAAGGGCGGGTAACTCTTTAAGGTCGAGTAGATTAAAATTATAACCGACCGAATGAATGAGAAGTTGTAGACTTGCTGTAATCGCCCTTTTGATGACACATGTCAAACTAGGCTTAGGGGCTTAAGGGCTAACCTCAAAGGAGACAATGCCCTTTGTGCTTGGCGGTAAGTTGGCCAAAGCTCGCCCAAGTTGTTACACCAAACGGGACCTGAGCATAATCCCCGCGGCGAATGACATCAGAAGCGGTCGGGTTTTATGAAGTAGCGGAGTGCCGACCGAGTTTGCAACTAGTTAAAGCCTATGTCCCGCCAACTTGGCCAAGCTATGTTTTAAGCTCGTTGATCCAAATTTCAGTTGTTTCCGCCATTAAACATCCATTATTTGAATATTTCTTCTACATAAATTATGAAACACATTGAATTCATGAATTATGTATAAACAAAATATAGGACACTTAAAGTGAAAGAACGTTTTCAAAAGGCAGCATGGTTGCATTCAATAATAGGTTATTTAATAACTATGAGACTAAGGGAAAAGAAATTTTTATTTCCTTTTTAAAAGCATCGCTGAACATGAAATTTTCAAAAAGAAAAACAAATTCATTACGGTTGTGAAAACCATTATTTTGTCACCGTTTGTAATAACATTCCACTCCAACAATAATTATCTTCAATCAGGATGTTGAGATATCTAATTCGGTATCCTGCTTAAATAATAAAAAAAAAAATGTTTAACTGTAATATTTTCTTAATTTTCATAAGGTAGCTTTTAGCATCTCTAGGGGGCATGAAGTAGAACTTTCATGCGTACGCGCAGGAAAAAAACAATGAATTCACGATCAGGTCCCAAAAAGTAGGAATGACCTTTGATTTGATAACTTATGATAGAAATAGTATGGTTGCAATATGATTATTTTATTAATCCCTTATTCATTTTTTACAAATCTTTATTTAAACAAAATAACAATACTCTTCTAAAGAGCCATACCATTAATTAATTATCTTATCAAATTTATTAATGACAGTTCATTATTTTTCATGAGAGTGGTTTTATTTTTAAATGATTTTGGCATCAAGTAGGCCATGCCCTTTCCGAAGAGAGTGGCTCTACTTTTGAACAGCTGCGAGGCAATGTTGATAAAATAA
Organism: Acanthosoma haemorrhoidale; assembly: GCA_930367205.1. Taxonomy (NCBI): domain Eukaryota; kingdom Metazoa; phylum Arthropoda; class Insecta; order Hemiptera; family Acanthosomatidae; genus Acanthosoma; species Acanthosoma haemorrhoidale. The sequence goes on along the minus strand of OV884009.1, from coordinate 39,811,897 downwards.
AAAATTCTGTTACAGAGGCAGCGATCTGTCTCTGATGACGGTCGGAGGCCTCCTGCTTAAACAGTGGATATCGTTTATTTAGTTCTTAGGAAGTGCGAACCGAACTTCCACCCCCCCTCTCCCTTAACTTCTTTTCAGGCGAATAATTTATTCTTGAACTTTTCCCATTAAACTGGGGATGTTATCTCGTTGCCCGGCTTGTTCATAAGAATCTCATCTAGTAAGGGAAGCAACGGGGAGTTTTTTGTCTTCGCCTTCAAGAACTATTTAAAAAAAAAAAAAAAAGCCATTTTATCGCTGTCTTATATCCTGAGTCGAGTGTCAGTTCGTTAGAAACTAGAGGAAACAATGGCGTTTCAAAACTGAGAAGTGCAGAAGGGTTCTATTATGTTGGTACCTTCTCAGTGCCAAGCAGGCGAGTCCTTTGTAATTTAAATATAACATTTCAGAAAATTCCCTGTCTTAAAGGGTATGAAATTGTTAGCACAGAATCATAGGAAGGACAAGGGTGTTAAATGGACAAAGCGTCTACCCTGTTTTGAACGGAAACCCATTAGCACCAGAAACTGCTGAGTGTTACTTACGAAACTTATTAACAGGCGGTTTTGTCCTCTGGGTTTGACACGTATCAGGAATTTTTCCATCCACGACCAGGCTTTCCCTGTTCCCCAGTGGGTTTATTAAACAAATATATATATATATATATATATATATATATATATCTTTTTTTAAAGGATTTTAATTATTTAAGTGAAAACAAATTCTTTTTTAATGCATTTTTTTTTTATTTAAAAATCATTTCAAAAACGAATAGTAGTATTAAAAGGGATGAATAATTCAAGGCAAGTGTGGTGTACTAAAATTCTAACGCACCTTGCGATTTTAATAGATACAACGTTCGGTATAACAAAAATCTATTTTTTTAAAATACCAAGTAGTTGATAATTTTATCTTTCGTTATTATTCATAGTGATATATCATGTCACTTCCTCAAATAAGAGTCGTAAGCCTTGAGGTAAATCGTTCATTCAACATTGACAGGACAGTGCACGGATAAATATCATCGCAATGAAAGAAACAAAATATTTTACATACTATACAACACCATACAATTGGTTAAAGGTTGGTAATGATCAGTATGGGCAAATTGATCGCATGCTAACCAAAATGTTCAGTAACGATTAGAAAATTCTGAAAAAAACTAGTTACATTTTAAAATCTCTCTCCCGATGCCCACTGTAAAAATAATTATATTTGTGAAACAGTTCGATATTCAATTGCAATTTAGTAGTCGATACGTTAAACCTCGACCTTTAAGATCCAACGAGCCCAAAGTTTGATAATTGACAAAAGGAATGGCCTTTAATAGCTCTTTAAACCAAAATTAAAGATGTTAATCATGAAGGAGGATAGGCTATAAGGCAATAAGCTACAAAACGAAAATTGCCATAATACAGGTTATGGAGAAGGGGAATTGATGTAAAGAGCACACAATACGAGAAAAGTCCGAAGACAATGCTAATCCAACCATAAAGAGTGGGAGTAGAAAACATTACACTTAGAGAATGGTTAAAGAGTAACATAAATGAGAAAGACTAGGACAATCAATATATTAAAATTATCATATTTCAATCATATTCTATGATAAATATAAATAATAAATATTTCATCCATTACTGTCTTGCCAGTGTTGCTAGCTTTAAATTTACTTAGAAAACAATTTATTTTAATTAATTACTTTAAAGTGATCTATTTTTGACTCATAATACTTGTCCATTGAATCATTTATACGGATGCCGTCAATAAATGGATTGTATTATTATTATTTGTTCCGGCATTTGTGCACCGCGGCCTCACTGAGACCTATTGTGCGCCGTCCATGTCCCTGTCCTATATATGTGACAGGCCCACGGCCTTTGCAAATCTGAGGATACTGAATGGATCGATCAGTTCACATAGTTTGGGGTCTACAATGCGATCACTACCAAAGTGAAGGTATCGCCTTCTAGCTAAGTTATCACAGTCACATATTATATGACGTGCCGTTTCTCCCTCTTTCTTGCAGAATCTGCAGATTGGTGATCCCACTATCCCCAAATTAAAGAGGTGTTTATTTAACCGACAGTGACCTGTATAGAGTCCTGTCACACTTTTGAGTGTCCACCTGTCCATTGATAGAAGTGCTGAGCTTCTTCTCTTACAGGGTCCATCAAGAAACAGTTTCGAGTGTTCCTGTTTCTTAGTTTCTCTCCAAGAAAGTCTTGCCTTGTCCTCTAAAGCTAATTTTATACGCCTTTTAGCGTAGCTGAGGCTGATACCACATATGGGTTCAGGTGCAAGAGGTGTCTGTTCTGAGCCCACCCTTGCAAGGCCATCTGCCTTCTCATTGCCTGTGATGCCTGTGTGTCCTGGCACCCAGTCGATTCTAACCTTATTGGCTAGCGAGAGTGTGTTTAAGTTGTTTTTACACTCCTCAACCAAATAAGATCTGGTCGTATAGCTTCTCAGGGCGCCAATGGCTGCCTGGCTATCCGTGAAAATTGTGATCAGTCTGTTTCTTACACCCTCCCCAATTAAGGTTTGGGTACAGACATTGATCGCCATCACTTCGGCCTGAAAGACCGAGGTGTGTCTACCTAAAGGAATAGAAATCCCAGATTCTGGTTTATCTTTCCTCCATATGCCGGCCCCTGATCCGTTTTCTGTTAGTGAGCCGTCTGTGTAGCAATTAATCCCATTACACAGTTTATGTGGTTTGGTCTTTGTGTTTTCCGCACAGTACAAAACGTCTGTGTGTTTCTTAACTTGTAGGTCAGAGTGCATTGACAGCACCTCGTCCTCATCAATTCTTCTGAACAAGTTCCCATGCCCCATGCGAGTCATGACTTTGGATCTTGTTCCTGATTTCGCAAGTCTGTAAGCCACGTTCAAGGCTTGCGCTTCTACTTCTATGTGCAGTGGATTCAAGTTCAATAAGACTTCCATTGCAGCAGTAGGAGTTGTACTCATGGCACCAGTGATCATGAGACATGAAAGCCTCTGTAATTTGCCAAGCAAAGTTTTATTTTTACTAATACTACCTCTGTGCCACCACACCATAGAGGCATAGAGCACCATTGGTCTAACTGCTGCGGTATATAGCCAGAATAACATTCTGGGTTGTAGTCCCCAGGTCCTACCCACAGCCCTTTTACATGCATAGAGGCATCGAAGTGCCTTCATAGTAGTATTCCTGATGTGTTTAGACCAGTCCAATTTTCTATCCAGAGTAACCCCTAGATGCTTTACCTCACTACAAATGCTTACCTGTGTCCCCCCTATATAGGGTGGTCTAACTATAGCATTTCTTTTGTTAGTGAAGATACAGAGATTTATCTTCTGGGGATTGATTCCTAAACCATTCTTTTCACACCAATCCCTCAAAAGATCCATCGATGCGGAAAGCAACTCAGAAATGGTTTCTGAGAACTTGCCCCCTATGAGCACAGCAATGTCATCAGCATATCCCTGTGCGTAGAACCCTGCAGAGTTTAGGTTTGTTAACAATGAGTCAACGACCAAACACCACAGTAATGGAGATAACACCCCTCCCTGTGGACATCCTCCCACTGGCTTCATCCACAGTTTGGTTTGTCCCAATTGTGATTGTAAAATCCTATTCTCTAGCATGGTGTTTATCCAGCTAGAGGCTAAGGAACTAATCCCCTTTCTTTCTAAGGCTGATGCCATAGTGTTATAGGGTGTGCGATCAAATGCACCTTCTATATCAACAAAGATGCCTGCCATTATTTCTTTATGAACTAGGGATCTCTCTATCCTGGAAACCAGGTGGTGGAGAGCAATTTCACAGGATTTTCCTGCCTGGTATGCGAATTGAGCGCTATGGAGCGGTCGTTCTACCAGTATTCCATCCCTAATATGTCTGTCTATGACCTTTTCCAAGGTCTTCATTAAAAATGAAGTCAGACATATTGGTCTGTAAGACTTGGGTTCGTCATAGGACTTTTTCCCGGGTTTTGGTATGTAACACACTTTTGCCATCCTCCAGCTTACTGGAATATAGCTCAGTGCCAAGCTTCCCCTTAACAAGGTAAGTATAAGGGGCCTAATTACTGGTAGGCCTTTTTGTAGCAAGGCTGGGAATATCCCATCAGTACCAGGTGATTTGAAAGGAGCAAAATAATTAATTGCCCACTCCACTCTTGCAGAATTGACAATTTTATTTGCTTCTGCCCAGTTACCCTTGCAACTAGTGTGTTCACAGTTGGTAGGGTCATTGTTAATCGTATCCATCAGTCCGCAGCCAGGAAAATGTGCGCGCGCCAGGGCACCGAGGGTTCCCTCCTCAGAATCTGTATAGCCCCCTCCCACCCTGACGGAGCCCAATACTCCCCTGTCAGACTGCTTGGATAAGATCCTATTTACTCTAAACATGGAAGTTGTATCGTTTATTTCGCTACAAAATTTCTTCCACGCCCTTCTTTTAGCCTTTCTGACTTCTTTGTGATAATCAGTGAGTGCACGTTTATAAGTGTCCCATCTGCCTGATCTTTTGGCCGCGTTAAAGAGTTTACGTGTAAGAGCTCTTAACTTGCCAAGTTCATTGTTCCACCAGGGACAGTTCCTGTTGGATCTAACATTACATACAGTGTTATTATCAGTGTATGACTTAATCATTGCCTCAGTCAATGTTGAGTTTAAATGTTCCAAATGCCAGTTGCTACTCACCACTCTAGGACAGCATTTGACCTCCTCCTCAAGCTGTGTATAGTAGGTTTCCCAGTTTGTAAGTTTGGGATTCCTATACACAGCTTCGGACGTGATGTTACCACTTAGATCAAATCTAATGTATCTATGATCTGAGCATGACTCTTCTTCAGAGACGTGCCAGCCTTTAACCCTTAGGCTTATAGCACGTGTGCTAAGGGTTATGTCAATGACCTCAGATCTGATTCTGTTGTTAAAAGTGGCAATATTGCCTCTGTTTAGAATGTCTAGGTCATTACTAGTTATGTACTCTACTAAACACTCACCTCTCTGGTTGTTGTTCTTGCTCCCCCAGAGCTGATGGTGAGCGTTCGCATCAAGCGATGCTATAAGCTCGCCCCTTAAGCCAGTCCCTTCCGTTAGCTTACTAAGTGCCTCGGTCGGGACTCTTTCTTCATATGGGAGGTAGACCGATGCAATCGTCAACCTCCCACCTTGATTTCCCTCGTTGAGGGCCATTTGAGCTGCTGCTAAATCTCTAGAACAATATTGCCATAGAGGCAGCATTTTAAGACTACTCTTATGCAGGATACAGGCTCTGGCACGCTCAGGTACAGAAATAATCTCATACCCACGCATCGCCAGCCCCCCCATCCTGCCCTTATACAGGTAAGGTTCTTGTATTAGAATAATATCAATATCCTTACCTCTCACATACTGCTGCAGAACACCACATGCTGCAATACAGTGGTGTAGATTAATTTGCAGCAGCCTCACCACCATGATCAGTGCCCGCCGGCCCCCGGAGGGCCACCCCGAGGCGGACGCCGGGAGACAGCGCCAAACCCAGGCCTCCCCATCACAGAGGGCCGAGACCCAGCGCGCCACCCAGCCCCCGCCACGGGGCCAACCCCCGCAGCCGCCATAGTCATCGCCTTGGGGCCATCCTTAGGAGTTGGCAAATTCGTCGTAGCGATCCCCTTCGACTCCACCGCCTCAGGATCGCTCCTTGCCTCCTCCACCTTATCAGCCGGCTTCCTCTCCTGTACTACTTTCGGCGGCTTCTTCTTATCCAATACCCTGAGAGCGACCTTAGTGAACCCATAGTTCAGCTTAAGCTTCCGCTTCTCAAGGTATTCCATGCTAGTCTCTGGGGCAGACAGGATCGCAAAGAAGCCATGCTTCTCCACCTTGGTGCCCAGGAGTCTCCATAATCTAATATCAGGTACCCTAGAGTTTTGGGTCCTGATCCTCTTCATGAAATGTTCTTCCAGAGGCATTTCTCCTGTAATGAAGGTTCCTACCTTCACGGTTTTATGAAGCTCCTCCACCTTTCCTACACGGAGCTCCAGATCCCCACTGATGTTAAAATTGGGTACTATAATCGACAACCAGTCCTTGGTCTCCTGGTTGTCGCAGATTATGACACAGGCTCCCACATGTGGGTAAATTCCACTGAATTCAGCCTGTGTCCCTTTCTCTTCTTCCAGCTGATCGACAAATTTCATGGATTGTAACTAGTTTAAAACTGTTATAAAAAAAATCAGTGATATTCCGTCTTTATTTTTTATAATAAGAGAAAGATAGAAAATATTAAAATCAAATAAACTTTTTATTCATTAAATAATTTTAACAGTTTTGTCATAATTTGTGACATTTAAGGTCGTTTAATGACATCTCTCCAGACATTTTAATTTAATCTATACTTGTAATTGCCGTTATAAATTCCTCATTGTTTGCTTTTTATGAATCCCTTTTCTTTCCTATCTCATCTTGTTTGAGCCAATCTAAAATTTAATAACAAAATTTGGTTAAACAATATAGAATACAAGGGTCTATTGAAAAACACTCAAATGATAAGAAGAATTTCATTTCGTTGGCTATCGCTGCTGCTGCTAACTATGAGATATAGCAGGGACGACCTCGCGCGTTGGACACCGGTTCTGGGGTTTTGTCGAGACCGGTCATTATGGATCCTAGCTTAGTTGTAGGAGCATCAGAATTTGTCGAGTGCCGAAAGTAACTGGTGAGATTAATTTGTCGAATCCTAAGTTATCGGTTTTAATCTGATGATAGTCATAACAGATACATGGTTCGGCAGTTTTTTGTATCTTTCGCCGGAAATCGAGGAAAGCAGTAAAAAATCATTCATTAGGCCAGAAGCTCCTGCCCGAGGCTGGACCGATCGCCGGACAGGTAAAAGGGGATTGATTCCTAAAATTTTCCTTTCAATTTCGATCTATCCGATCCCGAAAACCACCCCTTTTCCCTTACAGAGAGACGGGTCGGCGGCGACGGGATTCTGCTATTGATGGTAAGTTTGAAATTTATCGAATCTAAGATTATTAATTTATTGATTATTAATATAATTTGTTGTTATGTTTTACTCGATTTCGGTATTTGTCGTCGTTATTTGATATCACAGTCCACTATTGGTTCTCTATCAGAGAAATAACTTGAAAACTCGTTCGTTCTAATTCTGACCTAAAATTGAATATTGGTGATCTCACAACTAATTTATCCGCGTTCACACATCTCTTTTACAGTACTCGTAATCTCCTTAGAACGCTGAATGAGGTGTGATCACTCTTAGGTATCATATACATTTCAAGTGAGATATTAATGGAATAATTATTAGGTATTTTTAAAAATACATGCACCAATTTAAAGCATGTAATTAAGGTCAATCTATGTAAATTAAGTTAAAGCCCTATATGAGTCGTGAAGATCCCCAAAATTGTTGGCTGATTCCTATGACTACACAGTGAGCTGGTTAGTTAGATAGATGACTACATGACCCTGTATAGTACTGTTGCAGCCGGGAATTCCGTCCTCAGCCCTCAGATAATAAACGCAACAAAACCAACCCAACAGGACTTTTGAAACTCTTGAGTAGTTTTCTCTGCAGTTGGTGCCTTGGCAATGACTGACCCAGAGGGCATGGGGCATCAGTCAATGTAGACGAAATGATTGGTCTCAAGGAATAGGCTCAGCAAGCAAGAGGTACTTTACCTCGAAAATGAAGTTGTAAGACCACATTATATCAAAATCCGCTAAAAGACAACGTACAGAGCGTGAAAGAAAACAGCTACTATGGTCTTTTGTTATTTTACAAGGCAACTAAGCAGCCATATGCACTGCTGCAATATTCAACAGCCAGAAGGTTCTACAAACACATCCATAGTAAATTAATTCTCCACCGTTACACTTGCGTCGAAAAACACTACACATCGTTAGGAATAGCGAAAAACAGGTATTTTCAGCACCTTGTAAAAACAGTAAATAAACTAAACAAACAAAACTAAATTAAAAAAACAAATATTCATTAATCATGAGATATGTATTGTGTCCTACAGATTGATCCTCATCTGAGTCACTCAAGTTATAGCACCGATTTATTCACACATTTTCTACGGAGTGTATTTCTTACAATACATAGGTTAAATTGAATAAAGTTAAATCTAAAACTGTGAAAAGTTACAAAGTCCCACTCTAGATAGAATGAAGTGGGACTTCGTGGGCTCTAAGTTTAGGGGGTTGTGGGCCGGTCGTGAAAAGTTCGGAAGTCCCACTTTAGATAAAATGAAGTGAGACTTCGTGGGCTCTAAATTAAAGGGACTGTTGTACGGTCACTATTGCAAAATATTTTTTAATCAAAATCTCTAAAACATATCACAAGCACGCTAATTTACCAAGAAAAATCATACCCTTCACACTGATCTAAACATATATTATCATCACGACGGCATTATAACATTATAGAGAAACATTCACGACAAGCTGCAGGACACCCGAACCCATTGGATTCATGCCAAAAACTGACTAACCTGGCTCAATGACGTCTGAGATATCGTTGGAATAGAGATCTTCTAAATTATAGCAATAACATGAAGTCAACATTGTATGAGAGGTATCACTGGAACTCCTCTGCCTTCATGCCAGGCCTGCCATTTAGCCATAATTATACCACAGCTGTGAGTTGTAAATCAATAAATAAAGTTTTAAAAAACGTCATGTACGGCGTGAACAAGAGTTACGTTACACTTATTAAACGATTTTAACGACGAAATAATTATAGTCACAAATTACATATTATCAATCTCAACTCATGTTATCTTCTTCACCGCCAATGTTCTCAAGTCGAAATAAAAATACGCCACTAGAACTATCATTAACCCGAAAACGAGAGCTTCTAAAATTTTCTAAAGCTTACTTGAGTATAATTTTCCTCTTTCACTAAGTGAGTTAGCAGATGCTGGAAAAAAAAAAAATAAACAAACAAGGTAAGGGAGATGGCGAAGGTGGGCATCCATCAAGGGCCGTCCCTTCTGTGACATAACTTATCCGTCCTACCTAACGTAGGGCCCCACTTACTTTTTAACTGCCTATTTGTTTAAGTGCGCAGCTGGGCATGCTTAACTATGCACCAGGAATTTATTTCCCATTTCAGTTATATAAAAGTGGCAGACCGCTAAGGAAATTTCAAATTTGGATTCCGCGTCACTTCACTTACAATACTACGATACAATAGCTAAGTCGCGTAACAATTTTAAATGAGAATACATCGTTAATAGTTGGGAAACAATAAACAATAAAATAAATTAAAATTGTTTACACAATGAGGAAATAACTAAAACATACGTGCCTTAAGCAGGTACTAATATTAAGATAAGTTTGTAGTACTCGTATATATAGGGTTACTAAACTATTGACAAGATTGGGTAACCTCACCTGATAATAGCTAATTGGGTTGCACATGTGCTTAATCTTTTTATTGAATTGTTTTTATCTTTTATACCTTTTCTTTCCGAATACATTTTAATTTATTATTATTTTATATTATCATTATGTATGTAGTTCAATTATTTTGTTCGTATTCTAACATAAACAATTTTGTAAATAGATTCATTTATATACAACTTATTTTCATATTGCTTGAAGGGACAGCCCAATCACTCTTAGCTTAACATGGGACTTACATTACCTTTATTTCATGGCTGAGATACGTGCTTACGTTTATTCATTATTATTCAAAATTGGGGCCAAAATTAGCCAAGAGCTCAACAATCAAAATATCTCGAAGAATGAATAATTCCGACAGTACATTAAGTTATGCTAAACACAGTAAAGCATCGATTATCCGAACTATGTGGATAACAGAGGTTCTAATAAACGATATTTATGATAACCGATCTTAATAAAGCAGTGTTAACAAAGCAATTAAAAATGCTACTTAAGGATATTAAAGATGATATGATTTAACAGGTTTACCTTTAGAGCTCGGCGTTTGATGTGCAAAGTTTCGGAGCCACAGTTTACAATTTGTAGAATGGGAGGAGGGTTATTGCACTACCGAGGCTGCTTACAGGTTCCATTATAGCCTGTGCTTCAGTAGTCTAAAGCTGACTGAAAAAAAATCCAATCTAAATATGATTTTTTTTTCCTGATCCAGCTATCGTGTGCCATCTATCACAAAGTCTAGATGGGAAAAATCATATTTTATAATATTTTCAGGACGACACATACATTAAGATACCACTTTGCTTGACAATGATTCAGAATCGTTTTCAGTCCATTAATCAAAGAAGTAATTTTCCTCATACTTTTTCCTTTACTTATCATTTTTTTTTTATTCCTTTTTCGGCCTCCGGTTCTTTAAGATACCACTCACCCCATCCCTTTCCCCCTTGCGGAAAATACTCCGGGCCTGAAAGTTGCTGCCGAAGCATTAAGTTTCATTTAAGAAGCAAATCCTTTTCTTTTCATGTTCCACTCCCTAATGCTGAAATCTTCTTCACAAAACACTGGACAATCGAGCTCGACTCGAGCGCAACCATAAATCTCTGTGTAAATGTCGGAACGAGGAACTTTTTGTATCCAAGATTAAAGCATTACTTTCGCCCCTCCCAAGCCCGACCAACCATCAGACTTTGTGTTACTTCATCCCTTCATGCTGCTGCTTACAAAATAAACTTTAATGTATGACCATATCCTTAATTCCCAGGCAGAGGCTTAACTTTCAATTGTTATTCTGTGATTTTCTACGTATAGTAATAATAATAATTATAATTAATATGTAGAGAAGATATCGACGATTTGTGTTACATGTGAAGGAATAAGGTGGAATCTATACAGCATGTGACTTCTGGCTGTCAGAATCTAGTGGCGAGGGAGTATCTGCAAGGGTTAATAATGCTTGAAAATAAGAGATTCAAACCATATCAACAAAGATAAACTAGTTGAGCAAACAATTTACTAATTATCAATACCATCCGGCACCAATTTTCTAAAGGGATAACATCACTGTTTATTAGGATCATCTTATCAGTACTGACCACAAAGTTTTAAACAATATGCGAGACATCTTATTTATAGATGAGAAAAGAAAAGTGGGACAGTTTATTCAGAGGGGAATGCCTGCGGATGACAATTTGCTAATTGTGGGAGCTGACATCAAGCGTAAATACCAGGATTTACCAAAATAATTGAGGTAAATGTATAGATCATGCTGAAATCGGGATAGCTAGAGTCGCCGAAGAAAATACTTGACAGTGTTTAGCAAGACACACTTTCGGGAACTGCCAGGCATAGCTCAAATCTGTCGGAGTATTCCGAGAAAATTTGAAATTCGTAAGTATAACAATAATATATTTATTACCCTAGGGCTATGTCCCTTAAGAACAAACGTTTTTTTTATCATTAAGTGGGTTCCTTGACTGTAGCAGTCCCTGCTAAAATTTATCATGTGCAGAAAGGTAAAATACCAGGAAAAAAATGAAATAAGAAAAGATGTAATAAATAATATACATATTATGATACATAAATAATATACATATTATGATACATAAATAATATACATATTATAAAAGACAAATATTTATCATGAATTGAAAATATAAAATGATATAAGTGCAAACATGAACAATATGAAGAAAATGACAACAGCCTGCTTTTAAAAGAAAATATCTACGTTAACTGGAGAGGCAGCTATGAGAAGATAAATATAAACAAGCCTCTGCAGTTAATTCCCTCCCGGATTAAGGAAACTATGTATACGAGTGTAAAGGAAATAAAGTCAGTTCTTTGCTAGCTATCTATATTTGTTTTACTTTCACCTCCTTTTTCTCTTTTTGCGATATTGTTCGGTCTAATCGTAACTTCTATACAAACATACACACGTCAATATGATACACACGTCAATATGATACACACGTATGTGTTCTACAATGACCGCCATAATAATCAACCTATATATAATAATCTATCTGAAATCTTAATTTTTTGTTCATGATATTTATTCGGGGAGTATAACGAAAACAAAATTAAATTTGAAAAAACTTTGGTCCTCTATTTATTAACTGTCGCGATTTCTAAGTTTCTCAAGTCACTCCTCAAAGGATTTTGAAAATTTCTGGTTCTGATTTTTCCCATGGTTGAGTATACAGGTTTAGTACATTAGAAACCAAAACTCATAAATGAATTCAAAAGTTTTCCTGAAAATAAAGCATTGACATTTAACGTTTATTTAAATTAAAAACTTTTACTCTATTGACTTGTAAAACTTAAATCAACCAAAAGCTACATTATCATTTTCGCCGAAATATAATTCAGTTGACATCTTCGCCTTCAGGCCGGGATATTATTAAGGGGCGAACTTCCAGAAACCAATCTCCGCTCTAAAATTATAAGTATCGATCAATAACCAAGATAGGATCGGACCTCCCGTGAAATAATAACAAGTCTCTCCATTAGATAAGCATAAATAATGAAACTTTCAATAAAATCTAACAAGCCTATCTACTAGAGAATTCAGAAGGATTCTATCTGTAAAATCAGTATATTCTTTTCATCGTCTTTCACATGCCTGAATAGCACACAATACACAATTTATATAAATTAATAAAAAGTGAAATCAAATAGTCTCTTGGAGTACATGCTCCTTCATAAAAGCTTTGTTCAAGATGTACTCACGTGAATACATTGTGTCCTTTAGGGGATGGGGATAACGTGGGTGGTATCTTCAAAAAATGGTGGCCGAAAAAGGAATTAAAAAAACATTACACCATGTAATGTTCATAGTTTTTATTTTGTCCACATAATTAAAAGGGCACGTCGACGGTGCTAATATAGATGAAAGAATAAAGTTTGAACGATCAAATATCAATGTTTGCAGAAGTTATGCATACGAAAGAAAGAGAGTGGGAGAGAGAGAGAGAGAGAGAGAGAGAGAGAGAGAGAGAGAGAGAGAGGGAGGGAGGGAGGGAGAGAGAATATTTCCCATTTCATTCAGTTATTGATAGATCGACATTTGGTTGTGTTCTCAATCAGTCAATATCTAAAATTTTAAAAGTATAGTCCACAATAACTCGAAATATGCTGATTGGTTTTTAATTAATACACAATAACGGGAACATGAAAAAAACCAAAACTATACGTGAAAAAAATTGGGGCTGCTTCGCTGAGACGGCACTCACAGAATCAACATTTATCGATATTTTTTTCATTTATTTCTGTATTTATTCAGTGGTAGCTTTAATTATTTACAATTGATTAAAATTGCATAACAGGAAAACCTGTTAAGGATAACAAGGAAAACCGGAAAAACTCGTTCATTCTATTCTTGTCCTACCCTTCTTAAGTTCCATAACTCCTGAATGATCTTTTAATTCCTGGACAGATCATATATTGACGGTCTAGCTGGTCTCCCTTTGAAGACGGCGAGAGCCCGCCACTAACTGTGCATTACCAGTGAGAGTTCAGACCTTTGATGAACCGGCAGCTGAACGGAACTCAGTTTCCGAATGGATATGGCTCATTGGCTCCTCATGTATCAGTAATCACAGGGCTGCGAGGAGATTTCATTAGGCATATGTACCCGATGGCTCATCCAGACAGAGGTTCTCCTTTTAAACATGCAGGGGACAATAGTCAATCATTTATAGGTACACCTACGAAACTAAATATTTGTTGATGAGGTGAGACAAATTCGATCTAACCCTTAATGTGGAAGCTGGGCCAGTCAGGCAAATACGCCTAAATTATTATTTTGAGAATATTTGATAGGCTAAGTGCGTGGAGTGTAAACATTTAACCACTAGTCAAGATGTATACTTATACGAGGGTGGTCTGAAAAGTTTCCGACCTAACAAAGATACAAGACGTTTTTTCAGAATTTTTTTTTTATTTTTCAACATAGTCTCCTTGTAACTACACACACTTCTCTCAGCGATGCTCCCATACCTGTAACCCGTCCAAACAGTACTCGGCGTTTTTCTCTGCAAAATAATCGTTCACGAAGGTGATTGCCTCTTCGTTTGACGAAAATCTCTGTCCTCCGAGCGCAATTTTTAGATGAGGGAACAAAAAGAAGTCGCTAGATCTGGTGAGTAAGGCGGATGGTCAAGCAGTTCAAACCGTAATTATGGATTTTCGCCATGGTAACTGCTGAGGTGTGAGACGGTGCGTTGTCTTGGTGAAACAGGATTTTCTTTTTCTGCAAATGTGGCCGTTTTCCCGCAAGTTCTACCTTCAGCTTGTTAAGTAATGATGCGTAGTATGCTCCTGTAATGGTTTTTTCCTTTTTGAAGATAATCGATTAAAATAACTCCATGACTATCCCTAAAAACCGTCGCCATCACTTTCCCAGCCGAAAAAACAGTTTTTGCTACTTTTGGAGCCGGGTTCCCCCTTTGCAGTCCACTGTTTGGACTGTATTTTTGTTTCGGGCGTATAATGGTGTATCCAAGTTTCATCCACAGTAATTAATTGGCACCAAAACTCGGATTTATTGCGCCTAAACTGCGCCAATAGAGCGCTGGAAATGTTCATTCGAACACGTTTTTTGTCTAACGTGAGCAAACGCGGCACCCAACGCGCGGACAGCTTTCTCATTTCTAAATGTTGATTTAATATGTGACAAACACGTTCTTTTGACATGTTCATAACCTCTGCTATCCCTCTCACTTTAATTCGGCGGTCGTCTAGCACCATTTGGTGAACTTTGGCGATGTTTTCATCGGTAGTTGCAGTTTTTGGACGTCCCGAACGTTCATCGTCTCCCAAGCTCTTACGACCACGTTTAAATTCAGCTGCCCAAAATTTCAATGATGGTGCCAAGTCCCCATACACAGAATCCAACTCATCTTTGATTTGCGTAGGCGTATTGCCTTTCAAAAACTAATATTTAATGACAGCTCGATACTCGATTTTGTCCATTTTCATAAAAACACTCACATCGACTCACTCAAACGACTGTTACATAACAACTGCGCGTCCAAAATGGCTGACACTTTGGTGAGTAACTGTCAACAGACGAACAACGAAATCACTAGCTTTTATTTACGACTGCTCCTATCTTCATGTTGAGGTCGGAAACTTTTCAGCCCACCCTCGTATATAATTGGATACGACCGAACTTCCAAATGCATAGAAGATTCGGGAAGAATAACGAGAAACTACTATTTTACAAGAAGCAGACTCTGTTATACTCGTGTGTATTGGAATTAGTAGTGCATATTGTACTGGACTGCATAACGAATACAACACAGAGAATAAAATTAAATCGTTTGCTCTCGAATGACTTCCATCATCGTTTACTAGTCACATAGATCAAGTTTTGCACTCATCGAGTTTTTGAACTCTAAATAGATGTCAATTGAATTCTTTAGTTATTACCTACCCTATACGTTAATAAATTAAGATAGGTTCCTGGATTCCTTTCGGATAAAGCTGCAGGTTCGATACCAATTTTCAGTTAATATGTCCTACATTGCAACATTAAGCTTCGATCTACTTCTTGAGCTAGGTAAAGGGTCCTGGTGTTTACTTTTCTAAATTAATTTTCGATTTGTAGACGGTTGGCATGAAATAACCCAAAAGTACAGAGGGACAGTGGAGGGATAAAAAAAAATTCAAATTCTAAAATACGTGTTTTAAGATAGAAGATACTTTCATTTGAATGTTTAACAATAAAAATCAGTATGTTTTGTGCAAAAACAAGATCGCTATTTTTAAGCAATATTTTTTTTTTAATCATTGCGTAGTTGGCCTGGGTATACTGTGGGTGTCAAAATCGCACAGAGTTTTGTGTAGAGGCAGGCTATTGTTCATAGTTGTTCCATCTGATGTCCTTTTACGATAAAAAAAAAAAGGGCCATGAAAAAATGATGAAGGAATTGACTACTTTGTGTGTGGCCATTAAAAAGTTGTGGCAGAGCTAATTCTCGAATCTGCTGAATTCTGTTACAAATATTCAGCCAGAAGAAGAACTCAGGTAGCAAAGAACTAGAGGAAGCAAATTTCAATATGAATTATATATTACACATGAAATGAGAATTATATATTTAAAGCTACTAATTACGTGTTTGAAATAATTAAAATCAATAATACTTGATGCATCCTGAAGCCCTGTTTTTCCCCCATATCCCTTTGCTAAAAAATCATTACAGAATTCAATATAGATTCTGCAAATGAATCTATTTACAATAGATCAATATATTTCCTGTAGCTAGGGTACATTTTATACAATTTCTGATTATTACACATTGTGATATGCGCTTGTTCAAAAGTATAATGACGTACTTTTACTGTATACATTAAATTATTGAACATCTTTAAAAGTGATGTAAGCCCTGATTTTACATCGATCTAATATATACAGGAGTTGCGTATTCTCTACATTTCGAGTGTTAAAAAAAATATTATTCTGCCATACACGGAATAAGTTTAAAATATCTTTTAGGGTTGTCTTACAGAAAAGAGGTCAGAAAACACGTCTAAGGGTGAACTTCGTATATCCCAAAACTTGTCTTATTGGTGGATTTATTAAGCAACCGCAACTTCACCAACAATTCCAATATCCTCTTCGGAGGCAGGAAGCAAGAACATCGATTGAATTCTGTAGATTTCTAAGTTAAGCTTATATTAAAGAGCTATATTTCATTCCGAAACTCATTGAAAACAGTTTGGTCAAGAAGTATGCATGCCTAGCGGCGAGTGGTTTTAAAAAAAAAAAACACTGACCTATCAAAACTCGTAACTATCAAGCACACATTGATAAATTTTAATAATTTGTATGAAGCGAAAATGGTTTACTATAACCACTAGGAGGATCATTAGTATTAAATTTTATAATTGAGTTTAATTTAAATCGATTAACATTTTTGTGTGGCGGTAAGAAGCTTCAAGAAATAGAATGGAATAAGACCTAATATTTGAAAAACAATAAAAAGAACTCAAGAGGAATTATTTTTTAAATTATGTCATATTGCATTGTATTTTTAGTATTATATTACCTATCAAACCACCCTAACCCCCTAGCACAGTCATTAGACAGCGCCTCTCATCCCTATAATCCTCATAGGGGACTAAAGCGGCAGTGACCTCGTGACTAGCTAAAAATACGCGACAGTGGGAGTCCTGGCAATGGCCACTTTCTCCAATCATGTCCTGAGTGTCTGTGGCTCTTGCGGTCTTGGTCAGCCTCCACTGGGCTAATGCCCGGTGACGCGGCTGACGGAGCAGGACTTCTCAAGACTCCGCTTCCTCTTTCGCATACGAGAGAGGTGGCAACCATGTGGATTTGGGAGGTCTCTGTGCTGTTTGTAAATACTGTATGAATGAAAATTGTAAATATGGAATTAATGAGAACATTTATCACAATTACTTATTGGACATCAAGGCAAATTGTTATTTTATCATAATAAAGAAGTATTTATCTATCTAATTACTGATGTTTCTAAACACATAACACATGTATGTTGTCCGAATTTCAAAAAGCTATGCAGGAGTGTCCGTATCTGTGGAACGAATTTCCTGAAGTGGCTGCTACCTATTTAGACAGGATCATCTAAGCATGCTTAGCGATCGGATGTTAAATATCTGAATATTTTCAGTCATGAGCTGAAAAAATACCGGCTGACAGACCATTCCGTACATACAACAAAGGCTTATTGCCGGTAAGCCTTGAGGCTCATCTGCTTCTAAGCCAGGGAAAAGGGGCTTTATTCTCTTCAATGCACAAAGCTGTTTAATTACATTTCTTGCTATTAATGAAGATGAATCTGAAACGATCCTTAACGATTAATCCTGATAAATTCCTGATTATTAAAAGCTTTATTATGGGCGCTGAACAGAATCGAATAAATTCCTGATTATTTAACATCATTAATTATTACTTAGTCTTCCCTGGACACAAATAGTTTAAGTAATTATTTTATCCAAATTTAATGCAAAAACATCACACCGCCCTAATCTTTCAGTAACCGATTTAATTACGAAGATCTTTGACTAAAACTATGTTTGATATCTATATTTAATGGAATAATAGTAAATATTAAAACAAAAGAGCTAAAATTTAAATGTCACATTATATCTCAGTAATAAGGATCAAAAGACCGATTTATATCTAAATAAAATTGGTAGGATTTCGTTGCTTAATATATTTTTCACAATATCGGACTTTTTTTTCATTTTATCATGTAAAATTATATTATTTATAGTCAAAAACGTTGATAAAGTGACATAAAAACATTCGGAAATACATTAATTATGATTTAGTTTTTCCATCCATTGTATTGATAAAGCTTTGAATATTAATTAAATTTCATTATGTGAACAAAACCTTTCTTCTATACCTGACTGAAAAACAACCCTACTTTGTAAGGTAAAACTTTCCCCTCCCATCAAAGTTCTGTGTGTTCTCTGGTATCCGCTTCGTATCACCTTACATTATTTATCTAAAATGAAAATCGAGTTTTAATCATGTTAGACGAGTGGATACTAGGCATAACAAACTGATATCCAGGTTTTCATTAATGGCTAACTGGATACTTTGCTATTGCACATAGTAGAAAACAAATCATTACAACCAACAACTCAATAAAATAAAAAACTAATGTTACAGCTGAGAAAAAAGTATAATATGTAAATACAAACTTAAAAATCATTCTGTAAAACTTTGCCGTGGCACCTGGCGTACAAACGATATTTTGCCTGTCAGGCCTGATCAAGATAAATGGTGCTTCCTTAAGTTACACTCGTTTCCGGTTTAACAATATGTAGTAAACTTTTGAACATAAAACTCATGCTCATACTCCGTGAATCAAGGATATATTCAGAATATTTAATGGGAAAGAAACGCTATAAACCATTGTCATTAGTTTAGAATTTAAAAAATGATTATTTATCTTAAACAAAAATCACAAACCTGTTGTCTCGTCCTGCATAGACTTTCACATCGATTATGCGTTACTCTAATCGTATATTAACAATTAAACAAGTACCACTGTTATTATATGGGAGCAAAAGTAACTAGCTACTTATTAATTTAGGTTTCATAATATTTCCGGAACGATTTTCTGTTTGAAAAAAAGAAATTACAATCTGCCCTAACAGGACAGTAAGTAATTGTGATAAATTATTTCATTGAATGTAATAGTTGAAGGGAATGTCATGTACAACATAAGTCCCTGAGGTTTGGGGAGGGGGGCTTAAAGTTGATTATTTTAGTTTTTCTCAAATATCTTCCAAATTAGTAATTTTAGTATACAAATTAATTTCGATATATAAAATTGAATTTCATTTTTTTCGTTGAGTCAAGTGCTAAGGAGGTAGTGAGTGTTAAAAACACGATTAATCAACATTTTTGTTGAAGCGGTTTATTTCTGAGAAAAAAAAGGATAAAATTAGTTTTGAACAAAGCAAACGATTCCTAATAAATAGTAAAATGAAAAATGTTTTTATACATGTATAATAGAATATTGAATATAACATATAATCACATCATTAACTACTATATACATCTACCATCCACTTCTATACTCCCACCACCATCCGCTCCTTTACCCTCACCAACTTCCGCTTCTCTACACCCCCCCTCCTCCAATCCCATATCCCGACTTTCACCTTCCTCCACTGCTCTTCCTCCACAAAACCACAACAGTCTCACCAGACTAGGGACCGAGCAAAGGTGACTATTCTACCCTTCTACCGGAAGCTCGATTCAGCTTTTGTCCCCTATCCATTGTTACCTATTATACATTGGTAAGGAAAGAGAGCTAGGTCACACTGAAGTGTTCATCGACGACTTTAGCTCAAAAGTGTCTAAAAATTGAATCAAATCAATCGGTAATAAAAGGTAGGACAAACGAAAGCCGAAGAAGAAACCTTAATTATAAAATAACAGTAACATTTCGCACCTACTCCACACTACACTTCTCTATGTGACCCCCATCTTTATTCAACAGAGATGAAAGTAATTTATTGCCTAAGCTTTGAAACGGTCGATTCCCCCTCCACCTAATTTTCAACGAACTAAATTTTAATAATAATACCAAACCATGACGAATAATAATAATAGCCGTTTGGTAACTATTCAGTTTTCCTTACCATCCCACCTTTCCCTTCACGTTTTGAGCTCAGTATTAAAGAAGGGTGTGAAGCCATTAATTAAAATATTTGTCAAGCCACACAAATAGCAGCCATACCTAAATAAAAAAAAATACCATAAAAGAATACCAGCCCCGTGGCTTAATGAAGAATGCAAACCCGCTATACAAATCCGGAGAGAAGCTTTCAGGAGATTTTGAATAAATATGCACGAAGCTAACTTTATAGAATATAAAAAAACAAAGGACCATCTGCAGACGCATTTTTAATATCTCTAACGCGAACTCGTGGAGATTATTTTTTGATTCCCTAAGCTCTTCTACTCCAAGTAATGTAATTTGGAACCAAATCAAGAAAATTAATAAAAACCCTATTTTTCAGTAGTAAATTGACTTACTATTCGTACAAAGTAGCCAATAATTTTACACAGCTCCAAATTATTCAATCCATCCTGATACTCTTGATCATACCACACAAAATTGGTAGCTAGCACCAAACGAAGACCAACCGCCTCCTGATATATCCATCCCTTCACAATGTGGGAAATCGCCTACGTCTTAAAATATGAAAAAAAACTTCACCAGGATGAGATCAATTATGACCTGATCAAACATCTTCCAGCAAATTCTCTTCACTGGCTCTTGGGCTATTACAACTGCGCGTGACATAATGGTATTTTCCTCAATCTTTGCTACCAGTCACAAGTTGTCCCTATCCTGAAAGCAGGTTAAGATAAGCGTATTCCTTCTAGTTACCGACCGATCTGTTTGGGTAGGTGCTTCTGCCAAATAACGGAACGGATGATCAATAATCGAAATAAAGAATTTTGCAGACAAAAGAGCACAAAAAAGTGGAATTCCCCAAGACTACGTTCCTAGCACGGCTTTATTCAAACTTGCTATTAACGATTTAGGCAATCGGTTTAACTAGAGGTGTTAATCCAATGTTGTTTGTTGGCGATTTTCCTACCATGTGTATTATACTACCTTGTTTATTATAAAAGCCGAACTTCAGAAAGCTTTGAACCGTATCAACAATTGGGCAAACATTGCTGGTTTGAGGTTCTCTATCGAAAAAACGGACTGTATACACTTTAGCATAAAAAAACACTGCGTCATTACCAGAACAAACGCTTGAAAATGAAATTCTGCCATTTGCAGAAAATGCGAGATTTCTACGCCTTGTTTTTGATCGGCGTCTGACATGGGAAAGTAACATAAGGGCTCTCAAAGAGAAAAGTATGGTGAAAATTAGGATCCTAAGAATGCCTTTGTTACATGTCGTTCACAGAACGACAATTCTGAAATTATATAAAGCACTAATCTGCCCTCAGTTGGATTACGGAATCTTATAAGGGTATGCGAAAACATCACGCTTAGCTAAATATGTTGGACGCAGTTCATCAGACAGGTATCTGGCGCATTTCCAACGTGCCCTATGCTAAGTATCTGCTCTTAATCAGGGCTTTCCCTCTTACTATTCAGAAGGCAGAAACTAGCCATCAACAATTTAGCAAAACTATATGCCAAACCAAATCACGCTATATATACACATATATATTTTTAGTACAAAATTTTCAAACGAATTCAATAAAAAACCTCAGCATTGCCACTAGCAGAAAGAGTCTCATTTGCAGTTAGCAAGCTTTAAAGAATCACATAAACATACGTACCTGCCAGAAGCCCATATTCACCCTTGGATATACTGACCTCCTAGATAATAAAATAAACTACACCTAGAAGTATCACAATCTAAAAATAGTACACCACCATCAGAATATTAGGAGATACTTGAACGATTAAAGCAAGATTTTTTTGTAGGGACAACACTTTCTATTTTACACAGACGGATTTAAACCGGAGCCATCGACAGCTACAACAGTCGGTACTGCAAGCTCAACTCACAAAACTTAACTCCTAAATCTGCAGTATGTATTGAGTTGAACTGAAAATTTGGTCACCTCTCGACTACTGTAGTAATTGTTTCAGATTCCCTGAGTGCCCTGAAGAGACTGTATGTCTGTCCCTTTGCTCTGCGAATTCAAGAGTATGTAACAACGTTGGCAGAAAGAAATAAGTCAGTCCATTTCATACGGGCACTTGGAAATAGGCATCACGTGAAATGGCTGATAAAGCTGGTAGAAAAGCATTATCTCTTTAGGTACAAATTACAGTTGTTCCTACTTCGTCAGAACTTTCACTGCGAGAAGTAACTGTTAAACATTGGCAGCCAGTGTTGTATGAGGACCACCCAGTAAGCTGAAATACATCAAAACCGTGGCAGCCGTTGCGAAGACATAGCATTTACTTGCCTTAGAATAGGGTATTGTATATTCACCCACGGTAACATTATCAACCAAAAAGGACCTCCGAAATGCAATCAATCATCGTTCAAATATTTGAAGACTGACACTTTTACAGATATATTTTAAAATCCAAAACATTTCATAAAGATCGCCAACAGCATTGAAAAATGACTCGACCATAAATACCGTCATTAAATTTCTCTCCATAACTAATCAACTCCGTAATATGTAATATTTGATACCGATAAGACCACACATATAATAGTAATTACTATATCTTTAGCTTGTTCCTTATAAACCCAGCTGTACCCACGTGGTAATAAAACTTTAAATAAGCTCCTGCTGATGTGAGTGCGGGATAATAGGGACTACCATAGGTAGGCTCCCCAAAATAAGTTTGAATAATCAAACAATGGATTTAATGACCTGAAGCTTTTACGCAGAAATAAATCTCAAACTAACAACTACTACATACACATGAGCATGAATTATTTTGTTTACACGCCGGTGCCCACCCCTCCTTCTTGTCTCTTGTTAGTTCACCGTCCAAGATTAACGGAAATATATGGTGAGCGTTTAATTTTTAACAACATGAAAACACGGACAGTTCTGTACCTGTGGGTGGTTGACCGAAAATCTTGAACATAACATGGTATTCATCAAGGTGTCAGGATGAAAGAAAAGAGTGGCTGAGAATTCTACGAACGGCTGCTGCTACAATAAGATACGTTATGCAATAGCAGGCGTTCTGTATTGAACGTTGACTGTGGGGAGGTTATCTTTTATGATGATAGGATACCGACGTATAAACAAAATACTTAATTCATGCTCATTGTTCATGTGTATATAGTAGTTACTATTGTGGGTATATGTTTCTATGTTATTTGTAAACAACTTTCTTTTTTTTTCCTCATAAATAAACCCCGTTAGCAAAAAATATGAAAATTCCAGTATTTTAATGCTCGTAAATTATTGGTTTAACAGAAAATGTAAATAGACCTATTTTTATAGCCAATTTTTGGTACTTTAATTTTGTGTATGTAATACTTTTTTTCTAAAATTACTACTTTGGGAGATATTTAGGAAAAAGCGAAAAAAACGACCTTTAAAGCACACCCCCTACCCTCGAGCACTTTTAGTAAGTTGTACAACCCAAATACCTGATTGCAACACAATTTCAGAACATCATTTTTGTTTTTTTTAATTTCCTCCGTTTCCAGTACTACAGGAAGACCACACCGTTAAAAAGGACTCCTCGTTGTAAGGTAAAGGTAATGTTTGTGCACTTACCTTCATTAACTTTTATTCGCCATTGGTAGCACCAGTGCTAAATTTTAGTTGTAGGAGCGAAGGATAAGGAAGTATGTTTGGGTTAACTATTCAATGTAAACATAAAAATTTTAACCAAATACTATGTAAAGTGTCATAATTCCGGTGTGGTCTTTCGATAATGATTATTATCTTGAGTGTTAATAGTGGTCATTAACTAATGTTATGTAACTAACGTGGTGTTAACCTTTGCTAAGATTTTTGAGTTTATAAGATATATGATTTACTTAAAAAATGCGTCTCTCCCTAGAATTTAGAATTTAAAATCAAGAAAATGATATTAGAGCTTCATCTCCCTGACCCTGATAAACAAGCAGTTTTGCTGAGTCCGAAGGGAGATCGTCTTTTATCTGTCAGTATGTCTACAGCAATTTAAACGTTTTAATCCATTGATAGTGTTTTCCATAATTCCTCGGAGTATGCTGAAAAGTCTTGAGTTAAGATAGAATTATGGGAAAATATAAGCTACTTATTTACAATTAATGTTAAACGAACATGTAAATGGAGATGAAATCTTATAGCGTTTAAAATGTTGAAAGTTTATTCTACAAAATTTTAATTATATGTTTAGTTTAAACAATAAAGGAATGTATGAGAAAATAATATAATCTTTACAAGTCGAAGCAATTTTTTCAGACGGGACAACTTATATGAAATTTTTGAAAAATTAATCACCACCTTTCCCACTCAATTCCTTCAAGATTCAATATCTCTCAAGTTACAGCTCCGAGGCACTTTGAGATTGAAATATAAGCTTTTTCCGGCCAACAAT